>CM041641.1:42559279-42603786 GCA_023333625.1 Bothriochloa decipiens | reverse complement strand
TCTTCTTCTTCTTCTTCTTCTTCTTCTTCTTCTTCTTCTTCTTCTTCCTCCTCCTCCTCCTCCTCCTCCTCTTCTTTTTCTTCTTCTTCTTCTTAGAAGAACTCCTTCTACCTTCTTGTGGCTTCCTTGTGCTTTGTCATGAGTCTCGTTGTGTGTGAGTGAATTAAACAAAATGCTCATAAGACATTTGTTTCTTCCCTTGTTGTCATGAGCGAATGGGCCTTTGTTGTCATGCGTAACCATAAAACTCCCACATAAGTGGGTTGACATCCCATAGAGTTAGGATTTGATTAGGCTAGTGTTTGTTGTTTTGATGAAAACGAGCTTAAAATGGCAGCTTTTTGCTAAGTGTGGTCTTGTGGCTTGGGAGAAGGTCATGAGACCATTGGATCTTGGTGGTTTGGGCATCCCCAACCTGGAGGTGATGGCCTGGGCTTTGCAAATCAGATGGCAATGGTTCAAAAAGACTAAAGCTGATCGCCCATGGTCTGATCTAGAACTATCGTCGCATCCTAACTCGATAGCTCTATTTGACATTGCAGTCACGACAGAGATAGGGAATGGACAGAATACACTTTTTTGGACTGATCGGTGGCTTCATGGATGCTTGATTGAAAGCTTGTGCCATCCGTCTTTGCTCATGTCTCTCCTAGAATACGCAAAAGCCGGACTGTGGTTGAAGTTCTCACCAACGTGCAATGGACAAGGGACATCCAAGGAGGCCTATCTTGATCTGGTATTAGAGAATTCCTACAGCTTTGGGATTGCCTATTGGGAATCAGTTTGACTGACCAAGAGGATCGTCACATATGGAGGCTTGATGCTAGTGGATGTTACTCTTCCAAGTCTGCCTACAAGGTATTTTTCTATGGTGTTGTGACCTTTCAGCCTTGGCATTGACTATGGAAGATTTGGGCCCCGAGCAAATGCAAAATGTTTTTGTGGCAGGCAATACGCAATAGATGTTGGACAGCGGATCGACTCTCCAAGAGAGGCCTCTCTCATCCGGAAAAATGCCCGATCAAGAAGATGAAACGATACAACATCTGTTAGCATCATGTGTGGTGGCAAGACGAATTTGGTTCAAATTACTCTTTCCTCTGAACCTAGATGATTCAGTCCCGTGTCAAAATGAACTGAGTTTTGCTGACTGGTGGCGCAAGACAATAAGTTAGCAAGGAGCACAGGAAAGGAGTGAACTCTCTAATTATGCTAGGGACCTAGGCTATCTGGAAACATAGAAATGCATGTGTTTTTGAGGGGGCATCTCCCTCGGCAAGTTTGTTGTGGAGTGATCTGAAGAATGAGCACAACCTTTGGTTTATGGCTGGGGCGAAGAAGCTTCAACGTCTAGGTTTGGCACTTGTAGACTAGGTCTTTTAGTACAGGTCAAGTTTGTTTGCTCTCTATGTGGTTGAGCCTTATGTATATGTAATCGCCTCACTCATATTTGGCCCCCGTATGAGTGAGGATCCTGTTGGGGAACCCCTTTTTTATCCCTATAATTCAATGAAACGCGGCTCTCATGCGCTTTTAAAAAAAATAGTCTAGTGTGACGGCAAAGACGTGTTGTCAGAGCAATGGATGGTGTGGGTATGGCTATCGATTGATGATATTGTACAGATCATGGATGATGGGTATAGCTAGCAATTGGGGACACTGGGAACCACCTGTAGGCGAAGGAAGTAGCCAAGGTGAGGTCAAGATTTTTAGAAGGATGCCAAAAAAGAATTTGCTGTGTTTTTATTAAAAGAGATTGAAACAACAATAACTTGGCCAAGCGACTACCCACTTGTGACTTTCCACAGGTCGGGACTTCTAATGTAGAACATCTACAACTTGGCCAAGCGACCACCCACCTATGACTTGCGACAGGTCGGGAGCAAATGATTGCACAATCATTGGATCATTGACAAGCAATAGATTGACCGGAACCTAGCCAGCTATTAGGGAATGGAGGCAATGTCTGCCGTCTATGTGAAGTCACTTGTGTTGAAGCCATTGTTGGTACTGTATGAATGTCCCATGGGACGAATGTGATGCCAGACCCTAGCCAAAGGGCCCAAGGCAAGGCGTGGCCTTGTACACTCAGAGCTATTGTGGACCAATAAAAAAAACCATGCGGACAGAAAGAGAGAGGAGATGAAAACAAAACAAGAGGGGCAGCATTTTTCAGAAAAAAAAAGAAAAGAAAACAAAACAAAGGGGACAAGAAGATTTTTCAAGTTTTCGCTACAGGCTACAGCGGCCGTGGATCATCTCTTCAGCTGACACGATGAATAAGAGTCCAGGACCACCAACCGTCCAACCCTACACGCAGCGGAAAGGACCGGCACCAAAAGATGCTCGTGAAGCAAAAAGCAATCCCAATCCGCAGACGCCGCTAGGAAATCCAGCTCCAACCAGAAATTCACGTGCAGCGAAGTCAAAAGCTATGGGGTTTCCGGTGACGGTGAGTACTAATCAAATCACACAATTAGAGGACACGATGACCAGGCAACACAGACAATGGAGTCCAAGCAAGAAAAAACACAAGTTCAGAACGACGTGTCAATATCGATTCCCTTCAGCAAGTGCAGCACTGCAAATGTTCACCTGCGGATTTTCATGGCAAAGTTGTTCAGCTTCAGAATGAAAAGAGTGGTGCATCCCTCTACATCTGGGCACAGCCATACAGGTGATGAAACCATAGAAATGTGGGCAACAACAGAATAAACCAATAGCCAAGGAGATATCTCAACCAAAACTCCATCCATCAGACTAGGATACTGAATTAGGCATTACCATATTACAAAGATCTGTGAGGTTTCTGCATAAAACTGAAAAAATCAAACCCAGCTGACAAACACCTAGTCACCTCTAGCGAACCTACAGCACTGTCACTGTGCCACTGTTGACATGTCAAGCTACCAAAGGGTATGGAGCTGCAGAAAAGGTAAAAATGTTAATGCCAGTAAATAACATAACCCGACTTCTACTGCAAAGCCTACAAATAGTATGGGCAGGAAAGCCATTCACTTTCCCTCATTTGATGATTTCATTTAAGTTACAAAAAACTAAATATGATACAAGGAGCAACAAAACAAGCACTACAGCTGGCTACCGCTAACGGTGCTACCTGCTTCCTATGTCCTTCCAAGGATCCACGTCACTGCTCATAATCTTAGAACCGGCACCATACTGAGCCCTGAGCGCAGCAGCCACAGGGTCTGACACATTGCTAACGAGGATACCAGCACCCCCAAAATGGGTGACTCTACTAGGCTGCTGGAAACTCGAGATGAGTTCCAGCCCATTCCTCTTCTGCGGATCAGAAAACCTTTCCAGACGTTTGGGATCTGATTGATGTGGCGGCATTACAGGTTGTTGATAATCTGGGAACATGCCAAGGGTCCCATTCTTAGCCGAGTAAAACGGTACACCCGCCAAGGATCTTTGGCACTTTGGCATCACAAGTAGAGGCTCAGGCTGTGTCGTGCTTCCATCCAAATGGCCATAGCTCCTCGCTGATCTTTCCTCCAGACCCAAATGCGAAGTAATGCCAGGCCTGGAAGAACAAACCACATGATCCCTTGGATTGTTCATCAATCTCACAGGTGTGGTGTCAATCTTTGGTGAGGGAGGCTTGCTCTTGCTACCATTACACGAAGAGCCAGAACTTTGCAAGGTTGACTGCTGGCTGAGAATCTGCCCAAACAACTTGACATCACCAGGCCGCTTTTGTTGTTCATCACCCTCAGAGCTTGTATTACGAGAGCAAGGCCTCAAAGAGCCTTCTAGTACTTCTTCGTGTTTTCTGGGCCATTGAATCCCATCAGAACTGTTTGGAAGGCACAAGCTGCTGGACCTGCCATTCTGGAATTTCATTTGGCTGAACCGATCAGTCTGTGATGTACTCACAGTGTCACTTGAAGTTCTTTCAGAAGAATTTGGTAATTCAGTTGTCAGGTGATGATTCATATAGCCATCAATATTACGAAACAATGTGTCATGCTGATTACCAGATGGGTCTTTAAAAGCTGGGTACTTGTTCATGTCTTTAGCCCCTATTGCACTGCTGACTCTGTTGCCACTGTCCTCAAAGTTGGGCGTAGTTATTGAGGCTATGCCCTCAAAACGAAATGCAGTGGGATCAGGAAGCACTGAACTGAACTGCACAGGCATTAAATCCTTTGGGGTAAGGGGGGTAACCAGTGGCTTTGGTTTCGACAGGGGCATATCTCCTGGTACAGAATGCTGATAACTTGAAGTGAATGCAGGACTAACAGTGGAAGCACCAGTCATGTTTGAGATGTGAACATTGTCCTTGATACCACTATCTGAAGCTAAGAAAGCTGAGGCACCAGAATTTCCAATTTTCATTGTTGTGTGATCAAGAACATTGTGTGAACATTCTTCCACCCGGGAAGGATCAGTAGTAGTACCTTCGGCTCTATCTTTTTCAAGTGCCTCTATAGAATGTAAACTGGATCTCACTTCCGGGTGCATGGCCATTGCATGCTTAGTTGAAGAGCTGATGGCTCTACTACGCATGTTTACTTGGCCAACGTCGTCATCAGTTCCTTGCAGCTTATCTGTGCTTTCTGGGCAATTGATGTCTATAAGACCTGCTTGATGAGTATCATCACTGGACCTCTTATCATCAACAATGCTGCAATTTATCTCAGCTTCTTTCTTGTCTTCCTCAATTTTAACATCAGCATTGCACCCATTTGATATATCTCCTGCCTCCTTAGGGATTATAACAGAGTTAGGACCTCCAGTGGCTCCTTCAGTAGGACAAACATCCCTCTTTGAAGACTGTGTGCTACAGATAGCTGAATCCATTTCCACAGCACAGGCCTCGTCAGTATCACTCCTCCCTCCATTGGTATCACTAGCTGGCAAACTAACATCGGCTGCCCCTTGATGGATCAAATCCAAACCGAGTGATTTCCGAGCCTTACTAAAGAACACTTTGCATTGTTCATATGACTTGCTCTTCACACATGATGAGATCCGAGCAAAATCCTTTCCGTAGTTATTCATTGCCTCAATGAAAATTGACTTCTCGTCATCATTCCAATCAACTGGATCAACTTCACACTCTTGATCAGAGAGTGTGCCTTCCTCATCAACGCTTTTGTCATTTTCTTGGGACAAGACACGCTCCACTCTTTTCATGCTCATCTTCTGGCCAGGATCAGCAGAACTAGTAATGCATGAGCCCATTCCATCAGGAGAGAGAGTGCCACATATGCCTGCTAGAACATCAGCTGCTACAGTTTCTCTCTCATGCAAAGGCACATTGTCAATGCACTCCTTATTAGTAGATTTTTTAGCAGCCAAAGGAACACTGGGCCCATATGAAGTTCGGATGAGGGATTTTGCAGAAATTTTCTCCACTCGGTTTGCATAGTCAAGGCCATGGGCTGCTACTGCGGATGCTACCCCAAGCATATCAAGAGAAGCAGCATTTGACTCAGGATTCCATTTCTGTCCAGATTTTGCTCCAAGATAATTGCTGGTGGGTTGCTGTTGACGAAGGTCCAACAGTTTCTTAACTTCTCGGAAGCTGTCTGATTTATGATGCTTGTAGTAGAACTCCACACAGTCTGCAGTAGTTTTGTGTGTAATGAAACTGGAGATTTTAGAGAAATCCTTGCCAAATTTAGCAAGCATCTCCATAAAAATTTCCTTTTCTTCTTGAGTCCATGGATTTATCATCACCCGTTCCTTCTCAACTAAAACAGGATCTTCAACCAGCCCATTCCTGCTCGGAAACCTCAAACATTCCTTCTCTTTCTCATCAATAATCAGTGCAGGCATTTTCAAGTAATTTCTGCATCGCTTAATTTGGAATTCTGAAAACAACTTCCTTGCAACATCTGACAGTTCTGGAGTTGAGAATGTACTTAAATTGCCAGCTGCAAACAAAAATAAACAAGTCAATATAGAGCAAAGGACAGAAGCATGGGATTTCAACTAGGGTACAGATAACCATTCCTATAAAGTACGGAAGCAAAAAAAAAATACCATAAATAGAGAAGAAACCTATCATTGTAGCACTAAATAAAGATATGCAGTTCAATTCTTCATTTCAGGTTCCTGCATTGTACATTTTTTGCCTATCTAATAGTACCATGGACATTCAGTCAACACTTAGGCTACAAGACGGAAATATGGCACTCTGTAAAGACTTGCACATCAATATATGTTATAAAGCTAATCATATCCATGACTACATAAAAAGAAGTTTACACAGTCATGCTAACATGTGAAACAGAAATAGATAGCCCAAAAATCAAGACTCGGTCATTGATAAACCAACAGTCCAACATGAAGGACAGAATGTTGACACCCATATCTAGAGTTTCAATTCACTGGATCTGTGGGTCAATAAATACACCCTCGATCCACGAGTAGAAGGCGTAACTGTTTTTTATCTCATGTCCCGTAATATAGGGTGGCCAAATCTTTATGCGCATGCAGTATTTATTAAGCTGCCTAATTGACTCGGTTCCTATGCATGCATGGCCGCATGACCTATAAGGTCAAGAAAATGAAGTGAGTGGGGCCGCGAGACAACACGCTAATTGATTTCATGTGGAAGTTAATTGGGATCCTGGTTTTTGCATGCACGCGCACAGCATCACAGTAATTTGGAGGCCCGAAATTTAATTCGCCACTTGGTCTTTGCGTCAGAGGGAGTTGCGCCTTCTATTCACGGACGAAGGGAGTATGTTTGGGGATTTTTAGTACATGGTTTTATATCACTGTAATTTATTTGGGGGCAAAGGCCAGCAAGTACCAAGCTGCTGAAGCAACAAATACACCAGCAGTAATAAGTAAATAATTAAAATCTGACACTCCCTCTGCCCTTAAATATAGTGCATTGTGACTTCTAAAATTTGTACTGAAATATAATGCATTCAATGCAATGACTATGTCTAGATTTGGCAAACATTGTTAAAAAAGGAAATCTTAGTTTGAGGAAAAAGACTCTTTAATTGGAATAAATAATCCATGGATACATGCGTCATTTGAGTGTTCCCTTAAGTTGCCTCAAAATTTTAGAATGAACTATATATTATAGGACAGAGGGAGTATAAACTACACTCCAAGAGGACAAGCTAATTAGTTCATCTAACGCTGTTTCCACGGTAACTTATCATCATAATCTACACCATGAGCAGGAGATTGACATAAGAGTATGAGAACATATAAAAGCTGAAGCAGGAGTGGTACACGACATTTTAAATGCAGATGAAGTTTAAAACAAATTATGATATAAAATGAAAACATAATACTGACCAGGCATGGCTAATCGCGAGCGATTAGAGGAGCGTTGCCTCTGAGATCCAACTTGTGATGTTCGGTTGCTCTGATCAATGCGCTTATTAGACTTTGAACGCTGTTTCTTTGCAGAAAGTAGTCGCACATCCTCTTTCCACAAATGACGATATGCCTTGAACTTCATTGTAAGAATCTGTTCTTTCAACCTCAGCCTGGTTTTACGTACTCCAAGCCTTTCTTTGACAATCAAATCACTCTTCCTTTGGCTCAGAAGATGATTTGAGGCCAACAAATCAAGGCCAGGTGTATCAGCAGGCAATGGTTTAAATAGCACTGTATTCATTTCTTTGGCTATATCATTATTTGCAGATGTGACAGAACCAAGTAAATCAGACTTAGAATCATGGTATGTCCATTGCTTCACAGGTAGGTCATTACTAGCTTCTATTTTCATGGAATCAGCATTAGCATGGCATGAAGAAGTTTCCAGCCTGTCACTGTCAATATCGTTTTGAGACCCAGCTTCTTCAGAAGCTTTCAATGATCTAGGATCAGCAGCTGCACAGGCCTTACCCTCAGCGACTCCAGGAGATACAGCACTCTCTTCTGAAGGAACTGTTTTTGCATTGCAAACTGGAGATGTTTCAATTTCCATCATATCAGCACCTTTGACATCAGCATCCTGCACCACAGGCACCATAGGAGAACCAATAATCTCCCCCGGTTCTTTTATCATATCAGATGTATCACAGATCTCCACACTTCCAGGGACCTTTGATGTCCCACTAGAAGGTGAAAGATTTTCTGTATGTGTCACCCCTGTGGGAGAACCTTCAAGAGTAGTTACAGCCTCAGTATTCACAGATTTAAGTTCACCTTCCAATGAATCAATCTCTAGTTCAGTCT
This sequence comes from Bothriochloa decipiens, assembly GCA_023333625.1. Classification (NCBI taxonomy): domain Eukaryota; kingdom Viridiplantae; phylum Streptophyta; class Magnoliopsida; order Poales; family Poaceae; genus Bothriochloa; species Bothriochloa decipiens. Next base: position 42,595,605 of record CM041641.1, on the reverse strand, counting down.
TTTCAATCTCCTTGGAAATGCTTTCCTTCAGAAGGAGCAGCTTACATGTACTGGTCGGGCCATTTGAATCCCCAGAACAAGAATCATCATGTTGGATAAGTTCGGAAAGCATGTTTGCAAGGGAATTAACAGGATCATCACCGAGCTGATCTAACTTGATGGAAAATTCATTATTGAAAGTTTTATCATCAGCCTCCAAGACATCTTTCGTAGAGTTAGTGACAGTATTTGGCGTCATTTCACACGATTTATCTTCAGGTGCTGCAATCAAAGATATACAGAGTTATTACGCCACCACAAACTATGTTAAACACAGTGTTTCATTCTGCACACAAGTATCTAGCATGCTGATTGAAAGAGTCATTAACCATAGGGACCGCAAACGGTTTATAAGATATTTAAATTTCAGTAGGTTATCTCTATCTAAAGCATAAATGTTTTGGTACAGAAGCAAAACACTGAATGAAGGGAATGTGTGAACCTCAAAAGAAACTCGTTTACAAATATCCACACTGCTTTGGTTCCACTATGGTTTTAGAACTAACTCAACAGCAGAATGGTACCTAGCTTAACCGAGCCCACAAATAAGAATTACTGAGTATTAAAATTATCTATGTAAGAAACCAAAGGGAAAACAGGGTCTTAAGATCAACCAAGCTAGCAAGGAAACAGAACAAAAATCAAAACGTGTTGCATACCTGAGGAACAATATGGCGGTGCAGTAACTGGAGACCAGCATGGCACAGGGGCAGACAAAAGCGCAGGAGCAGCAGGAGGTGCTGGCACCGGCTCAGGCTCAGGCACTGGTGCAGCAGGAGATACAGGTGCAACAGAAGGCACAGGGGCTGCAGGGGCAGGGGCAGGCGCAACGGAGGCGGTCTTCTGTTCACCATCAGCTGGATTTCCATCAGCAACAGCTTCAGCAGGATCCGCAGGGCCTTGCACCTTCTGCTTCTCATACTTGGCCAAACCTTGCCCCCATCCAAGGCGTGCCTTCTTCCTTGGTGCCTCGTCCTCCGTCCCGTGAGGACCTGCCACGGCCAGAGGCTGAGCTGAAGCCTCCTTTCCTGAGGCAGAGAGCCGAGTGGTCTGGCCAACAGCGTCTGCTGCTTCAGATCTGCTCTCCCTTCTCCGCCATGGTGCCACCCGTGGGAGGTTGTCCCTATCCCCCCTGTCAACTCTATTGCCCGAAGGGTCATAGCAGATCGGAACAGCAACAGACCTCAACGGAGACCTCCTGGGTGGTGGCGGAGGGGGCTGCTCTGGATGGTTTCTGGAGAAGTCGCTTCCGTAGCTGCCCCTGTATGGGGACCTCCGGTATGAACCCCTCATGTCACGGCCGTCCCTGCGGCCACCGCTGCCATACCGACCGAAACTCTTGTATCCCCCGCCGTCGTCCTCCGGCCAGTACCGGTCCGAGCGCGACGGCGTGTACACAGGCGGCGGGTCGTCAGGGTAGTTGCGGTCGTACGCGCCGCCGCCCTGTCGGTAGTAGCCTTCTGAAATAGCAGAGCGGTTGGAGGAAATTAGGGGCGCCGGCGGGGGTCGCAGAGGCGGCGGCAGCCTCAGATCTGAGGATTCGCGAGGGGCAGGCCTACCTGAGGAGCCCGACGGCGGCGCCCGGCGCGGCGAGGGTCGCGAGTGGTCCCGCAGGGGCGGTGGCGGCGGCGGCTGGTGGTATGGCGCGTCCCGCCAGCGCGGCGGCGTGGGGGCGGGCGGCAGGAGCGGGTCCGCCCCGCCGCCGCCGCCGCCGTCGTGCCTGCGGCCCTCCCGGTACAGATAGTCCCTTCGATCCGGCGGCGGCGGCGGCATCCACGGCGCCGTTGTCGTCGTCGTCCCAGCGGCGTCTGTACCAGGCTCCGGCCGCCGCCGCAAATCACATGCGCGCGGTGAAGCCAACTCTGGGGCGTCTCTGACCTCCTCCTCCTAGCCCGTAGAAAACCTACACAGAGGCACACGCACGGAGTCAGCGGGAACCACGCATCCATCAGGTTAAGGAGGCCCGGCCTGCCGGCGGCGGCGGCGAGACGGATTCAGGAGCTCAGGACTCACGGTTTCCAACCTGAGGCGGCAACGAGTTTGGCAGGGCAAGGGCGCCCAGCCCCTGAGAAGACGTAGACGAGGGCGTGGGCGGGGCACCAGCCGGCCGCCCGCCACCCGTCGGCGAAGGAGCCACGGAACAAAAGGAGAACAGGCGATGCGAAGCGCCCTGGCGGCGCGGGCAGGCGCTCCCAGGGTCGGAGGTCGCGGAGGCAGGGCGGGCGGGGCACGGCGCGCGCTGATCTGCGCCCGCGCCGAGGGTCGTCGGCGGTGCGCCTGGGCCCCTCTGGGGGGCGTGGAGAGGTGGAAGAGGTGGGCTAGAGAGGGAGGCTTGGAGAGGTGAGGCCGTGAGAGACCAGGGAGGGAGAGGGAGAGAGGACAAGGAAAGGGGAGAGGAAACGGAGGCCGCGCCAACGTGAGCCGATAAAGCGGACGCGCCCGGCCGCCCTGAGCCCGATTTGATGCGCGCCCGTCAAATCCGCGGCCCCCCGTAGAGAGAGAAACAGCCGGGACAGAGAAAAAAAGAAATAAATTCCCGAGATTTCCACCATTTAATAAATAATAACAACCTGTTTTATTTTATTTATTGTTTATTTATTATTTATTTATTCGGTGAGAAAAAGGTCCGGAACACGGAAAGGATAATCGAGATACTCCCTCCGTCAAAAAAAAAAAAAAACCGCGGTTTACTTTAAACGTGTGTTTTGACCCCTGTCTTATTCAAATTTTTATATAAATTTTATATATGTTTTATTATTACTTAATTTATCATTAAAAATATTTTAATAATAATTTATTCATTTTATAATTTATATAAATTTTTTAAATAAAACAAATAGTCTAACAAGATATTAAAGGTCTACTGTAGCGGTCGGAGGGAGTAGGCAGGCGACCGCAACAAACAGACCAAGCAAAACATCCTACCTGGCTCGGCGAGTTACCGCTTCTGCCCCCGGCCCACCGCGGGATTCACGGGAACGCCAGCCCCCGATCGACGGCCATGATCAGGGGGCGATGGCAGATGCCGTAATTCACGCGGATTCCCATGGGCAGAGTCCGGAGCGGGCACGTCCCCATCCGTCCCCACCGATCTCCGCCCACCGACGAACGACGACGAGGAGCCCGACGCCGACGCCGGCGAGCTCCACGATCCGCGCGGCTCGTCGCCCCGCCGACCGCGGCCATTCGCAACGACGGAGCAGCCCCCGCGGCTGCCGATGCGCGCCGCGCGCCCCGTCGTCCGGGAGCGGATGGATCGATCGCGACGCGGCGGAGCGGAATTGAGCGGCGAGGGGAGACACGCCGGGATCTGTGATGGGGTGGAAGCGAGCTAGGCGAGCAACAGACATCGGGGATCTTGTGGGGGGGCTAACGAGGCGAGCAGCGGCCATCGCCGTTGCTCCGATCTGCTTCCGGCAGCAGCAGCGCGGCCGATCTGCGGGGAGGTTATGCTTGCGCTGCATGGGCTGGGGGGATCGGGGGATTTTCGGTGGCACCGCCGCGGTGTGGCTTTGGGTGGCCGGAGAGGAGGGATCTGGGCCGCTTGGTGAGGAGACGGACGGCTTGGATGGGTTCTGGTGATAGGTCGGAAAGCAATCATGGCACGATTAGATTATCCTGGTGTAGGTACTAGTAGTAGTCCTATAGACTAGTGCGAACGACTTTTGGGCCTCGTTAAATTGGTGCACCAATTTTGTATAGTGTAGCAATTTTATTTTTATTTATTAATAATTATTTAAATATTGATTAATTAGACTTAAAATATTTGTCTCACAAAATACAACAAAACTGTGTAATTAGTTTTTTATTTCATCTATATTTAGTACTCCATACATGTGCCGGTATTTTGATGTGACGGAAAATCTTCTTTTTGCATAGTGGAATTTGGGGGTGAAATCTGGAATCTAAGGCCTTGTTTAGATTTCAGATTTCACCCCAAATTTCACTATGCAAAAAGAAGATTCCTCGTCACATTAAAATACCGGCACATATATGGAATACTAAATATAGATAAAATAAAAAACTAATTACACAGTTTTATTATACTTTGTGAGACGAATATTTTAAACCTAATTAATCACATGTTTAGACAATTATTACCAAATAAAAACAAAATTGCTACAGTGTTTAACAAAATTTACTATGCAAAGTTGGTGCAACAACTTTGGTATCTAAACGAGGCCTAAACAAGGCCTTGGTGGTTGTGGTACGGTGCGGGTGAAAGTGATTTCGCATGGGGCCTCTGCCGCCTGGCTTTACTTGAGATCAGGCCCACAAGGTCGCGGACTGCTCGCACTCATATTGCTCTATATTCACTCCTTTAGAAGAATATTTCGTCCTAGTCAACGAGCTTCTCTCCTCTATACTGAATTCTTCTGCACTCATTCATCCTTTATTGCATCCTCTATCCATTGTAGAGCCTACTTGTCAGTTTTTTAATAATATTCCTGCCTCCCCCCACTCATTCTCTCTCCTCTGTCTCCCCCCTTCTTCCTCCGCCCGCACCGAGCCCCCTGCTCCTGCTTTTCCCCTTTCCCTCCCCACCTACCTCCGTTGCGGCCACGCGATCGGCGAGTGCCAGGCGGGAGGCTAGCACCAGGCGCGGCGAGCGCGCGAGCAGCGACGGCGGCGCGAGAGCCCGCGGGCAGCGGCCGCGCGAGAAGCGGCGGTACGTGTGGAGGACGACCTGGCGGCTCCTCCGTCGCTGGGCCGTGGGGTGCGGATCCTCCTCCTCCGCCCCAAGCAGGTAGCAGCAGGAGGAGCTCCTCCGAAGCCGGGCCATGGGCGCGGCTCCTCCGCCGTCGCCGCGGTGGCCTCCTCCGCCGTCCGCCCCCAGCAGCAGCTCGGCCATGGAGCTCGGCGTGAGCAGCCGCGGCGCGTGAGCCCCGGCGGCCGCGAGTGAAGCGCTTCTCCCCTCCCCCTCCCCGCCTACCTCGCGAGCCGGAGGAGCTCTGGCGGCGCGGCGGAGGAGCTCTAGCGAGAGGAGCTGGGGTTGGCGGAGCTCGACGAGCAGCCATGACGCGGCGGAGCTCTCTCCTTCTCCCTCTACGGCGGCGTAGTGGCCCTCTCCTCCTCCCTCTCGAGGCGCGGGACTCCTCTCTCTCTCTTTCTTGTGTGGTGGACGAGGATGCATGGGCCCGCAGGGGGCATACCAGGCGTGTCGTACACCCGGCACAGAGCCAGGACCGGGAGCCGTCCAGTGCTTTCCCGGACGGCATTCAGGACCCCGCTGCGGGGTTTTTTGTCCTGCATCCGCCTTTACCATAAGGCATCCAGGATGCGCTGCAGATAGTCTCAGGGAATCCGGCTCTTGCGGATGCTTTTCTAATGTTTCCAAAAAAATGTGGATGTTTTCTTTAGTTTTTTATATAATACCTCATTTATCCTAAATTATAAGTCGGTTGATTTTTAGATCCAAAGTTTTACCATTCTTCTGACTAAAAATTTATGCAAAATATCGTTTGTTTTGTCATGAACTATTTTATTAATAGAAGTTTTTTTAAGAATAACTTAAATTTGAGTATCTTTGCGCAATTATTTAATAAAACAAGCGATTAAACTTTGTGTAAAAAAAGTCACGATTTACAATTTGACATGAAGGTTGTATATGATAGTGTTATTTAATTAATCATTGTATATCAACATTTGAAGAGTTTTAAATTGCGAGGTTTCAAAACCCCCCTTCCCCAACACACACGCGCACACAAATTCTAGATGTATCCGTAATCAAACTATTTTTAAATTCAAATAGAATTACAGAAAAAGGAAAAAGGTTTTATTTATAAAATAAATAGTTGTATTACAAAAATATATTCATAATACATCTTATACATACACAATTTGCAGTTATTTGTGTAAGTCTAGTCGGATTTGATAAGCTTTTACGTGATACTTTGCAGTTGCATTGTTTGATAGGGCTAGTTGTATCAATTTTTCGCCCTACAGGTCACTGAGAGAAGAGCATACAAATGATCTATTTGGCTAAAAAACAGTCTAAATTGAACAGGATTGTTGCACGAGCAAAAGAAATATAACCCACCTATTAACTTTTGTTTCGATAAGTTAGGGAACTTCCAACCGTCACGGCAGAGCCAAACTATCAAACACCTTAAAAATTTACATCGTGGAAGCCTAGAAAAAGGATAGCCGGGACAACTAACAAGTCCCTAACGTACATTTGGCTCGTCACTGTCAATTCTCTTCGAAGTATACCTGGCACGTTTGCATGAGCACTTGTGGTGAATTTCTCTCTCCCGCTCTACAGCTTTTGGACCACTGATTTCTCTACAAACGCGCATGGTTTGTGAGTCTGAACCATGTGACTCGAATAGCTTATATTGTGTTGGCTTTCGAGGATACGGAAGAAAAAGGCAAGAAATCTACAGAATCTACATTGTAGGGACGTGTAGCACGTGAGATTTGTTTCCCTGGTGGGGAAACTAGGCTTGATCATCGATCTTTTTTTTTTAACGTCTTGATCATCAATCTTGAGAACACCCAATACACAGGAATAGAAAGAGGATGATGGAGTTATTACTTTGTGCCTGACCATATATATATACCCCGTAATAAAGGTCACACACTCACACGGTGTACATGCGTAAATACAATTTTTAGTGCACGCACGAATTTGGACAGTATAAAGTATAATCCATATCTGAACTGGATTTTGAAAAAAAAAATTCTAGGGTAGAACGCTCCTTGTGTTGTCTAGACCAGACATGTAAAATAGGACTTTTGGATCCAAACTGAAACTTTTTTTACTTAGCGTCTTAGCACATTAGTTAGTATACATATATACATAAATAATAATTAAAATGTGAGATAATACTAAAATATGATTAGATTTTTATATTTCATAATAAATTTATTATTAAATTACCGTATTAAATAAAAAAAATTAATTTCTCCACAAGTAAGGTATACTCCGTATGAGTGTATGACACAGAGGGTAACGGTGAATTCACTTTTTCCTTTTTCTTTCAGAGAAGAGAAAAACGGTTGACCATATATTCTTGCTGACCAAGGCGGCCAGGCTGTGGTCCCCTGCTGCACCTGCACATGCTGTGGTTGGCCTGTGGTCCCCTCGTCCGTGCACAAGCAGTCAATGCGCTTCCTTTCCCCTAGATAGAGCTCTACCAGTTGTAGACGCCGTACCCGTGCGTGTTCGGTGCGACGGTGTCCCGGCCGCGAGGCCGTCACGTCGTCCGTCGCTCGCTCGGGCCGCTCCTCGCAATATCAAACGCAGGCCCAGAAAAGTTGCCGACCGCGAGGACGATGACGCCGAGCAGGAGGCGGAGGAAGGGGAGCGGGAGCCGGAGCCGGAGGAGGTGCCTGCGCCTGCCCCCTCCGTTACTGCCGCGCGCTTCAAGCCACGATCCCGCCCGCGCCGTGCGGTGCGGCATCCCGCTTCCTTCCAAATCGGCCATTACTCTCGCTTCGCCCGGGCTTCTTATCCTTCTCCTTCTCCTTCCCCTGCAATCGCGGCGGATCTGGCGTTCCCCCATCCGCGTGCTAGGTGCTCGCTGGTAGCCTGTTTGCTCGGGCTTGGGATCGGGCTGCATCTTCTCGTCTCCTGCTGTGCCGTTTTGATTCGTCCCGTAGCCGGAACCGGAAGCGGAACCCCCTGGATTGGATTGGATTGGATTGGATGGAGGTTGCAAATCCTCCGCCTCCGAGCGTCCGAGCGGTGACACACACCCACATTATCATTCATTCATCACTCATTCGATTTGGATGGAGCGTACTCATTCGATTTGGATGGTTTGCTGGTGTTCCGAATTCCGATTAGAAGTAAGCCTGCACATTTGATAATTGATCTGGTTAAACAAATTGTAGGTCTATCGACCAAGGTTGTACGTCTGTTTTGGGGTCAAACTCCACGATTTCTTTTACTGCTAGCGTAGATTCTGGAGGACGCTTTACGCTGTGGCTTTTGGCCACATGAGAATGAGACATTCTACTTTAGCAACAGGACAAGTCCAAATTTTTGTTGTTGGGCAGGGAATTCCATAGGGGTAAATGAGTCAACATCGGGAGTTGCTTTCAGCTATTGTTCTTTGCTCATTTTCTTCTGTGGATGGTAAATGATAAATAAACAAAATACTCTGGAAACGACAAATATTTTGTTTTCAACTTTCCTTCAGAATTTCCCCTCAAAGATATTTTTAAACTGGCATTTTGTTCTGGCAGGCATCATCATAAATGATGAATATGGGGAGCATATGATGGATTCCTTGGAGTGCTAAATGCCGCACGGTTGTCCCAAATCATTTAAGAGCTTGGCAGGAGTAGCAACGGGCATCTATTCTTCACCGTTAAGGACTTCAGGTAAATTACCTCCTCATGCTTCTTCAAGCACAGTGAGCATTTCTTCTGACACCTTTACAAATTATCCGAGCATACACTCTGTAGAAGTAACTATTAATGTTCACTTCATTCAGACATTCAGTTCTCACACTTCCTAGTTTCCAGTGGCTTCGCTCCTTCTGAAAGGTTATCATACTGATATTTCCTCACCAAAATTTTGTGAACACCATTGTGAACACTGGCTTAACAATAATCTTGAACAAGTTTCTTTGTGCCACTATCTTCGTAAGACGTCCACAGGAATTAACTTAAAATCCTCTATATAGTTATATGTAATTGAATGTCATCCAATTCTGTATAAGCTGGGAGTTTTTTTTTTTTTCTATTTCTCACAGTTTAGGAATAAATAGAGGGATGCCTACTTATCAGCAGTAGTGAATGATGTCCAATTTAGGTCAATGTATGGTTAGTTTTAGCTCACCTACAAATATGCTTTCTGACCTTACATTACTTAAACTTTTGTCACTCTTGTGGGCCCAGCATTTCAGTTTACATATTTTGCTTAAGCCTACAGTGTGATGATAAATAGTGAAGTACTAGAACAGTGAACTGGAGCTTAATCACTAACTGTCCAGTAAGAAAGTAAGTTACCAAATGAAATTCTTGAAATACATTAGACTGGTGTTATTTTTTACATGCTTAAAACACATTAAGAAAATTGTATATGCTCTGCAGTCAGTGATTGATCGGTGTGGAAGTTCTTTTTAGTTCATGTTAAAACTTGATGGGGATCACGCTCAGGATGCTAAAAAATGATTAGAAAAGTTTGCCAGAAATAAATAGTAGGAAAATATAGCTTCAGAGTAATTTGGGTTAGCTATGGCTTTAGACTCTGGTATGATTTATTTGGTAAATTTGCATTTTATCAACTTTCTGATTCTGCCTTCCATCGTACACGGACTTTTCTTGTTATCTGCTAAATCTGATCCGAAACTTCTTTGCTGATTGAAATTTTGTACTTCTTCTGCACTGAAGAACTCAGAAATTTTGTACTATATGAGTATATTTTTTGCTGTTCTTTTGCCACAACTTTACTGCTGTTTTTGTCAAGTTTCAACTCTACACCAACTTTGCTTGTGACTAAAATGTTTTGTTGTTTTGCTCTGGTGTCAGATCTGTAAATGTTACCCATAATAATAAATCTTACATATACCAGGTACAACTTCATAGGTTTTCTCGAATGACAACGTCATATGTTTATGTGTTTTGATTTTGATAGGCAAATACCCCTGAACAGATTGTGGCAGAAACTCACACACACCAGCAAACTCAGTGGGTTTGGTGGCTGGAGTGACTTAGCCTTTTCTGATTTTCTCTCCTCTATATATAGTCAGCCATGACCTACATTTCAAGCTGTGATAGGATCCTGATTAATGCAGAATATCACACGCTTAATCAACCTATTACTGGTATTACTTCGTGCTGAAATTAAGGTAATTAAGCTAAATATAAGGATATGAACCTAGACACTAGCATGCACCTAGACATATTTAACTAGTTGCATTGAATGGATCGACCAATGGTCAAGGGTTTTGATGGCTCATGTAGTAATTGTGGCTAATAATGGGTGCAAATCGTAATTGGTATATGAGGATTTTTTTTATAAAAAAAATAGTGTGTATATGAAATACTGATAAATTTAATCGTCAAGTAGATCTACCATAGGTGTTAGGGCAAGTTTTTTAGATTTTGACACAGATAGCAGTCCTATCTCTCTGACCCCGTTTAATTATTGCTTTAGTTCTATATACCTATAATGCTCTAGTTTTCTCAATCATGATTGTACTTTATTAGTTGCACGCTTATTTCTCTACATTTCCACCAACAAGAGATCAATAGTGATAATGTTATCTTGAGGATGGAAAATATGTAAAGACCAAAACTAGCTTCCAAAATAACATCTATTTTCAAATGGGGACAGTAGTAATTATTTAGCTATTATATTTTTTTTCTGAGACCTGCATTTAAATTGGTGAATGTATTGTTTATCTCATTTTCTCATATACGTCTAAACAGTCATATAGCTGTAGAATTCATGCAAGACTGATCTTCAGTGGTGTATCTTCATATGTAGCTCGGTACAAATAGAAAGAATCACACTTCAGAATGCCACAAGTTTGCTGATAGGCATGGATAATGCATGTCTGATATTGGTTATGGACATGGAGCGAACAAGCTTCTTTAAGTACAATGTATGATATGATAGCATAGAATGGCCTTGCTTTTCCTTTTCTGCTTCTCAGGTCACAAATCAAATAGATGTTGCAATATTATTTTATATTTTTGAGGACATTACTGTTGATTTTTAGAACTCAGATGGAATGGAGTGTATCACATATGTGAGAGCCGAGAAAATGCTGGGCAAGTGAAAAGATTGTTAAGAAAAGGTGCTTTGGACCACTTTGTCTGCTATTGAAATGACTACAAGAAGTTGGCATTTCAGCATACTGTAATCTTTTGACAGCAAGAAGAGAAAAGTTTCCATGAAGCTGATATCTGTTAAGAGGTAATGCAGGGCATGTACCGTAAGCATTTTCTTTGATTTGTGGTTTTGTGGACTCTTTCGTTGTGATAGCACCTATAAGCCTAAATGATCAGGTCCTTCATTAGGACCTTTAGGTGAACTGACTGTACCCATTAGTCATTACCTAACGTTTGGTAAGCATATAGTCCCCCCAAAAGGTAAATAGAAGTAAGTGTAGACGTACACCATTTGGAGCATATCCTGAAATATGCAAATTTTAAGTAACTTTTAAACTGTGGTGGGCTGCTCCATACTTGTATATACTTTAATGATACTTTTCAAATCTATCATAAGTTTATTTTCATCACTAATGCTATCCATGTCTGAAAAAACACATACTTTGTCATTCTATAAATAAAAGAGGCATTCATTGGCCTTTTGCCACAGTTCTGTCATTCACTTCTAGCTATCACCCCTACGACTATTTTCTGTGCATAGTAATTAGATGGACAATGAACTATTCTTATGCCAGTCAGGATCGTGGGTGCCTAAAATAACTTTGTTCACACCGAAATGTTCATGTCATTTATTATCGTCTGTGGATCTCAGGTTGTATTATTCCCCAAGGCAAGAATCTTTTTCCTTTCGCAGCAGGTTCTGCCTCAAGTCTGCAAGGCATGGAGTCGTGCTGTCAAGTTCTGTGTGTCTGGGCTGGGCGGGACTAGTGAGCAGCAAAGGACTTGGCAGGCCCATGCGACCATGTCCACACGGTGAGCCATAACTTGCCCCCATCAAAGTGCCCGCTGCCCACAAAGGCACAACACGCTGTGGCTCACAATAAAGCATGTTCGCATCCTTCTTCCCCGCTTTTGTCACTCAGATCACACCCACCCCTTCCGTTTGCCACAGTTGCTGCGTGCATGATATTGATAGCGGAGAAGATGACGGTGGCATTGGCCGTTGCGACGGGAGGTAGCTGTGGAGATGAGTGCTACTGCCACACACTGCCACTGCAAACTGCAGCCCAACGGCATGCTTGGCTCAACAACTTGGTACTGATCTGCATAGACATAGGCAGAGTTTTATCATGGGGTGGGTGACGGGTGTGGGTCTGTCCTCTTTGTTGAAAGACGAAGGGAGAAACTTCGTTCAAAGAAAGACAAGTGAGAATAAAAGACGAAGGGAGAAACCTCGTGCTCTTGTGCCCTGTGCAATTGCAGTGCCGTCCAAAGTGCTGGTGTTGAAAGGCATGGCTAGTTGTGGTCCGCTGATTCTTGAACTTGTTGAGACAGTGGATAGCTGTGGTCCGGTGGCTGATTCTTGAACTTGTTGAGACGTGCACACGGGAAAGCCTGGACTCTACTTTGATGGCCAACGTTTTCCATAGTTATGCACGGTACAGTTGTAGGAGTAGAAGCTATATAGAGCCCGGCCCAGAAGAGAGAACTTGGCGAAACAAGTTGAACTACTCCCAGTCCCAGGCTCCCAGCTCATGAATCAACTCAACACAAGGTCACAAGTTGAACTATCTAAGTTCTACACAGAATGCAATGATACACAAATCTTTGCGTATTCGCAAAAAAGAATACACAATTCTAGGTTTTACCAAAGCCAAAACATAAGTTGAACCTTTTTAAGTTTAACTAATTTTATAGGAATATATATCAATAATATACTCCATGTGTCCCATAGTAGATGAAGTTTTAGTTCTAAGCACGAGTAATGAGTAGGAAAAAAAAAAGGTGTGATGCATATAAAACTAGAAGAAGAGAGAAAAGAGAAAGGTCGGTGCATTGAGAAATGAAAATGGAGATAGTTTGGGACAAGTGTAGAAATTTACAGTCAATTATTACTTGACGAACGGAGTATATATTAGTAGAAATAAGTGTGTAATAAATTATATTTTAGGATGAATCTAATGCAATTTTAATTATCTAATATGACAATGTTAGCACCCGCATCGGATTGGATAGGAATTGGGGATATGAGCAGAGAATTGGGGATAGTTTAGAAGACTTGGAGTAGAGGTAAGGAAGAACACGCAACAGAGGCGAGTAAGTAATATTCAAATTGATAGTTCTGATATTTGTTGATTCTCTCCGGTCATGTGACCCTTATAGTTATACACGGCCCTTGGCCAGCAGTGATGCCTGCGAATGCAACCGCGCTACGCCTAGGCCATCACCCCCACTGTGGTCCCGAGACGAGAACGCTTGGACGACGTACGCACGTTGCCAGCCGTCGACCCGATTCCACCGCACGATCTTCATCTTCGCTTGCTTCTGGTCCTTGCTGCTCCGGAACCGTGGTGATCGTGGCGTCGCGGTTGGTGACCGTGGTCATCACTCGTGTTGTCGAGCCAGTGCTAACATCCCCTCCCCGACGAGAGGCTGCTTGTCCCCAAGCATGAGCCCGAGGGAAGCGTTGCTTGAGAGTTTCCAGGTCTTCCCACGTGGCTAAGGAGCGCGGTAGATTGGACCACTAGACGAGGACTTGAGGCACAACTGAAGCAGAAGTCGTGCTGACACGACGTTGGAGTATCTTCTTGGGGATTTGTAAACTTTCCAGGTCTTGTGGAAGAGGAGAGACTTGCTCTGTGACAGGCACTGCAGTTTTGAGCTGAGACACGTGGAACACGGGGTGAATCGAAGACTCATCCGGCAGCTTGATCTTGTATGCAACATTGCCAATTCGAGCCAGAACCTAGAATGGCCCAAAGAACTTGAACGCAAGCTTCTGATTAGATCGAAGCGCCAGAGATGACTGAACATATGGTTGAATCTTCAGATAAACCCAATCTCCAACTGTAAACAATCGCTCAGAACGCCCTTGATCAACTTGATGTTTCATGCATTTCTAAGCCCTTGCGAGATGCTGTTGAATGAGATCATTCATCACCTGCTTGTCCTGCATCCAATCTTCAAGTGGCTTAGAAGTCACAGCATCGTCCGCAGAGATGCCAAAGTGACGCGGCTGATGCCCATACAAAACGAAGAATGGAGAAATAGCCCAGTGAAGAATGCCATGAGGTGTTATACCAAAACTCAGCAAGATATAACCACTCGAGCCACTTGGAAGGAGAAGCATTGACAAAACAGCGCAAGTAGGTTTCGAGGCACTGATTGACGCGCTCAGTTTGGCCATCAGATTGCGGATGGTAAGCTGTGGACATATTCAGTTGCACCTTACCAATCCTGAACAATTCTTGCCATAGCAGACTAGTGGACACCTCATCACGATCAGAAACAATAGACTGAGGAAGACCATGAAGGAGAAACACTTCCTTGAGAAAGATCTTGGCCATTGTTATAGCTGTAAATGAATGTGCAAGAGCAATGAAGTGGCTATATTTTGAGAATCGGTCAACAATTACCAGTATGCAATTCTTGCCACCTGACATGGGAAGGCCTTCTACGAAATCCATCGAGATGCTCTACCAAGCTTGAGATGGAGTGGGCAATGGTTGCAACAATCCAGGGTATCGGGACGATCAGGCTTTGCTTGCTGACACATAGGACAGGATTGCAAAAACTTCTTGACATGGTTTTAAGACCCTTCCAAGCAAACAGGGCAGCAAGGCGGTGATGAATAGCAGGAAACCCTGAGTGTCCCCCGACAGCTGAGGAATGAAAGGCCTCGATGATCCTTGTTTGCAGAGCTGTGTCAGGACCAACACAGATACGTCCTCTATACCACAACAGACCTTGATGGAGTGAAAAGTTAGCATCAGCTTTGGCTGCAACTGCTAGCTTTGTCAACAATTCCTGAGCATGATCATCTGTGCTATAGCTGGCCTTGATGTCCTCGAGCCATAATGGAACTGGTCCCGAGATGGCAGAAAGTTCTTCCACTTGACCACGATGAGATAGAGAGTCAGCAACTCTATTGTCCACCCTTGGCTTATAGATGATTTGATACTGCAAGCCTAAGAGCTTAGTGAAAACTTTCTGTTGCCATGTAGTGTTGAGATGCTGAGCTGTAAGATGAACCAAACTTTTTTGATCAGTGAATATCAGGAACTCACCTAGCTGCGAGTAGAATGCCAATAGTCCACTGCTATCAGTATGGCCATGTACTCCTTCTCATAGGCTGATAACTCTTGATTTCTGGGACCCAAGGCCTTGCTGAGGAAAGCAATTGGTCGGCCCTCCTGAAGAAGCATAGCCCCAACACCAAGCTTTGAAGCATCAGTTTCAATGCAAAACTATTTAGAGAAATCTGGTAAGGCAAGTATAGGTGCAGAGCTCAGGCATTTCTTCAGAGCAGAGAAAGCACTTTCATGATCAGAGGTCTAGATGAACGGTGTGTTTTTCTTCAGCAAGGCTGTGAAAGGCTGAGAAATGAAATCATAGTTCTTGACAAGGCGCCTGTAAAAACCAGCAAAGCCCAAGAAACTTCTCAGCTCCTTCACACAGGATGGTGTAGGCCAAGTGACCACAACTTCAATCTTGGAAGGATCAGTGGCCACTCCTTGCTCACTGATCATGTGGCCAAGATAACAGATTTGTGTTTGCCCAAATTTTCACTTTGATAACTTGATGTGCCACTGGTCCTTGGCTAACAATGATAACACCTAGCGAATGTGAATCAAATGCTTCTCCCAAGATGCACTGTAGATCAGTATGTCATCAAAAAATACAATGGCACAATTTCGCAGCACTGGTTGTAGAGTGGTATTCATAGCCCCTTGAAAGGTTTCAGGTGCACCTGACAACCCAAAGGCAACTACCTTGAACTCATAATGACCCACATGAGTAGAAAAAGCAGTCTTAGGTTCCTCTTCCTCCTTGAGCCTAATCTGATGGTAGCCTGACAGTAAGTCTAGGGTTGTGAAATATTTTGCCGCAGCTAATTCATCCATCAACTAATCAAAAACAGGTATAGGGAATGAAGACTTGACTGTCATAGCATTGAGGTATCTATAATCCACACAAAAACGTCAGGATCCATCTTTCTTGCGTACCATCAACACTGGTGAATTAAATGGTGAAGAGCTTGGTTGAATAATACCTTGCTGGAGCATTGCATCCACCTGTGACTCAATCTCATCTTTCAGAGCTGGTGGATACCTATAGGGCCTCACTGACACTGGCCTTGCCCCTTCCACCAAAGGAATAGTGTGGTCACATGCTCTCTTTGGAGGTAGACTGACAGGAGGAGAAGTAACACCAGGAAATTCTTGCAGTAATGCAGCAATATCAGGGTGTAGAACCTGTTCAGTACTGGACTGAAATGCTGCAAAGCTGAATCAGTAGATCATTATCAGTGCACACACGGCTAGATTAATGCCCCGAAGATGGACATCAGCTCCCTTGTATGGAATCATCAGGTGGCGCTGAACCCAATCAACTTTCATGGGACTAAAAAGTTCAAGCCAATCCATACCCAAAATCATGTCAAAATGAGAAATAGGTAAAACTTTAAAGTCATGGCAGAAGACATGTTGCTGAATTGACCAAGACATATTCATGGCAATAGAAGAACATTCCAGGTGGTCACCACTAGCAACTCTGACCAAAACTGGTGAGCACGACATAGTCTGGACTGACAAGCGTTGCACTAAGGATGCATTAGGGAAAGAGGAAGTGCTGCCAGAGTCCAACAAGATGAGAATCTCAGTGCCCAGAAAACTGCCATGAAATTGTAACGTACCCGGAGTTGATTTAGCTGAGGGTTGGCCCCACTCAACACTGCAACAGTTCTCTTCAGCATCGGGTTCATGATCATCTTCTATTGACAGATCAGAAACAGTGGCTTCGTCAGTGAATAAACCGTATACCTCCTCCAAAGTAGCTAGACTGACTTGCTGAGCACACTTGTGATCTCTGGACCATTTTCACCGCAATGATCACATAAACCTCGAGCATGACGATAAGCCTTCAGATCAGCAAGCTTCTTGTCGAATGGTTTGCCTCCCCCGGGCTTCTCAGCTCCAGTTGCAGCACAATCATGGCGCTGAAAGTTGGGGCCACCTTGATTTCCACCCTTGACAAGCCAA
Source organism: Bothriochloa decipiens (assembly GCA_023333625.1). NCBI lineage: Eukaryota > Viridiplantae > Streptophyta > Magnoliopsida > Poales > Poaceae > Bothriochloa > Bothriochloa decipiens. Next base: position 42,578,734 of record CM041641.1, on the reverse strand, counting down.
TTGTGGGAGTCACGTTTACGGTGAGGCTCCAAGGCTTCTTCCTGCAGTAGAGCCAGATTGTATGCAGTATCAAGAGTATCGGGCTTGTGTACAAGTAACACAGAGCGTATCTCGAGTTGCAAGCCATCTAGGAAACGAGTGACGTAAACTCTAGGATGGGTGGAAGTATCATAAGCTTGGAGGTGGTCTACGAGTTCAGCAAAGCGATCAACATATTCCTACACCGAGCCTATGTGGTGAATGCGATTAAGCTGGCGCAACAACAGATCATGGTGATCTCTGTCGAATCTCACATGCAAAGCTTGATAGAATTCAGGCCAACTCATGAAATTGACCTGATCAGACATGGATTGGACCCAACACTTAGCTGGCCCGTGAAAGTGCATGCGAGAACACTGGATCCAAACAGAGGGCTCAACAAAATACATGGAAAAGTAATCCTCAGCACAAGTAATCCAGTGTTTGAGATCAGTCCCATCAAAGTTGATGAAATCAAGCTTAGGAAGTTTGCCAGTGGGATTGTGGTGGTAATCAGGGGACCGATTATGGAAGCGGATCAAATCATTTGCAGTACCATGCATCACAGGGGGATGGTGAGTGGGATGGATCGTACCGTTGACCCGGGAATGAACAAGGGCGGTGACAACCCCCTGATCATTCACCCGGTAGTATGTATCATCGCGGTGCCCGCTGGGCCGAGCAGCCTGATAGCGTAGATGGTGAGGCGGCGTGCTGCTCCCAACTGGTGTGGGCGGTTGGATCCACCTTGGGTGGCATATCATCGAGCACACCCGCGTCATGAAGGACGCCTCCGATCTCGATGACGGAATGAGACCAGAAGTGATCCAGCTTGCTGAGGCGGAGGCGCAGGTCGTCGATGAGACCTTCCTATCCTTTTTTCCAGGTGAGGAATTCCTCGGCCGCAGGTCGTCGATGAGACCTTCCTGTCCTTTTTGCTAGGTGAGGAATTCCTCGGCCACCTTTTCCACCGTCTGGAGTCGAGCGTCTTGACGAAGTTCGGAGTCGATGATTCTCTGCTCTACAGAGTGCTCGGCGTCCTTGAAGCGATGCTCAATGCTCGCGTCGATGTCGAGGAAGAGGCGGTCGATGGTCGCCTGGACATCGGAGATCTGCTGCTGCGTATCGCCGATTTGCTTGGCGGTGGATGCAGCGAGCTTCTTAATCTCGTCAAGAAGCAGTTGCGTGTCCGGATTCATGGCGAAAGAAGGGCGTCGCGAGTAGTGGATATGGATGGGAGGCTTAGGTGGTAGCAGTGGTGGATGTGGTGGCGGGGAAGACGAAGACTGCTCCAGATCGCTGATTCTCGAATCGAACACGGCACCAAGGAATTACGGGGTCTCAAGGATGAACAACAGCTCACTTCGCAATCCCGAGAACCCAACCACGGCAGTTTGTGCAAACAATCAAAGAAAAATTTGTGCGATCTAGAACGCCAAGAGCTGGATACCAATTGTTAGCACCCGCATCGGATTGGATAGGAATTGGGGATAGGAGCAGAGAATTGGGGATAGTTTGAAGACTTGGAGCAGAGGTAAGGAAGAACACGCAACAGAGGCGAGGAAGTAATATTCGAATTGATAGTTCTGATATTTGTTGATTCTCTCCGGTCATGTGACCCTGATACTTATACACGGCCCTTGCCCAGCAGTGATGCCCGCGGATGCAATCGCGCTACGCCTAGGCCATCACCCCCACTGTGGTCCCGAGACGAGAACGCTTGGACGACGTATGTGCGTTGCCGGCCGTCGACCCGATTCCACCGCACGATCTTCATCTTCGCCTGCTTCTGGTCCTTGCTGCTCCGGAGCCGTGGTGACCGTGGCGTCACGGTTGGTGACCGCGGTCACCACTCGTTTTGTCGAGCCAGTGCTAACAGACAAATATTAGCAAGTACTCCCTTCATCTCAAATTGTAAGTCATTACAAAAATCTCGGAGAGTCAAAACATCTCAAGTTTAACTAAGGTTATAGATAAAAATTATAAAGATTTGTGACACAAAATAGGTATAATATTAAAATATAGTTAACGAATAATCTAATATACTTAGGTGGTATCCTAAATATTATTATTTTATCATATAAATTTGATCAAACTTAAGATGTTTTGACTTTTCAAATTTTTTGAAATAACTTATAATTTGAGACGGATTTCTATATGAAATTGGTTAGCCTCTAATCTTTTGACCTAACATTATATTAAGTTTGTATTTTTTGACGGAGGAAGTAGGATCTGATGCTGGAAATGAAGTCTCGGTTTCGTCTTCGCAGCTAGTCAACGGGTACATACATAAACCGATGGCGGGTGCAGGCATATCAGTGAGTCAGTCAGCCGCGCCTTATTCCATCACCACGGTTCAAGTTGCAACATTTGAAAATTGCGATTGCTTAGCAAGTTGAGCCGGAGTGGCACAACTCGCAAGCCTTTGACTTTTTATATTGAGAAGAATGGGAGCTTTGCTGGTTGTCTTCCACGCTGGTCTGGCCTAGCCACTACGGCCACCCAACAACGCGTTTGTCTACATTGACGAATTGAATAAAAAATCACAAAGAAAAAATGACACCATTCCAATTCCAATTTGTACATTTCTTGAGATGCAAGCGAGCGACTTTGCAGGGCGAATGACCGCGGGCGACAGCGACGTTCTTTGCAGAGAAAAAACAGCAGCAAACGCGTCAAGGAAAGGAAACAGGCACCGAGGATGGAAGAACGGAACGGGAACCGTCACGCTTCCGACGGCGGGGTGGCGGCCGGCTCGCCGTCCCCGTCGCCGTCGCCGTCGTCGTTGGCCAGGGGCTGGAGCGCGCGGATCTTGATGTCGTAGCGCGGGGGCCTCTTGCCGTCGCCGCGGTCGTCGTAGCCGAACCCGAGGCCGGCGCCGCACTTGCGGCAGAGCAGGCGGGTGCGGCGCACTAAGAGGCGGCGCGCGCGCAGGTCCACGCACCGGAACTCGTCGGCGTGCCCGAACCGCGCGTCGTCGATGGCGTCGAACGCCACCACCCCGCGCCGCGCCGCGCGCCCGTACGCCGACCCGCCGCGGCCGGTGGCCACGATCCCCGCCGTGTTGCGGTTCGACGACCGCAGGCGTAGGTCGTACCCGCACGCGCCGCAGCAGTAGGTGACGGCCGAGAGGCTCCTCTGGATGGGCGTCGGCGACGGCGTCGGCGACAGCGCGTGCTTCTCGTCCATGTCCGTCGTTGCTCGGTCCATCGACGAGGAGGTCGCCCGGTGCCTTGTTGTGTGTTAGTGGCGTTGGCAGGCAGGTCGCGATGCTGAATTGCTGATGCTGCTCTTGATTCTGTTGACGAGGGACAGGTCAGTGTGTATATATAGATGCACCTTTGGCAGTTCAGCAGTTGCAGGACAAATTGCGGTTGCAACTGCAGGGAAGGTGGCAGGTGAGGCCACGAGAGCGTGTGGATCTGCGCCGACCGCGCGGGGATGGCGCGTGGAGGTGGAGGTGGATAACGATGGCGTGGCGGCGCACGGTGTGGTGGCGTCGTCCGTCCATGCATGATGTGGGCCGGTGAGGGGTGCGTGCTCTGTGCCATGTGCCAGTGTTGCCCACGTTCCAACCAACCCCCGCCAGCTGAGAAGATGCGCCGCCCAGGGCTCACTGAGCTCCTCCACCCCTCCGGGTGCTCCGGCGGCCGTCCCGCCGCCTGCCGGTGATCCCGGCGCCGTCCTGGCGCCATGAGTTGTCATTAGCGAGGCGCACCGTTTCTCCGGGGTCACCTTTTGCTCTGTTTGATTGGGAAACTTGGCCAGAGATGAACCTAATGTAAGTCCTGTACTGAACTACACTACGTAAGGAGTAAGGGGTAGCTCTTTTTTTGACAATATAAAATTTGTTTATTTCTTTTCCTGCTTGTGTCGTTGAGTCAACGCAAATAAAATAAAATGATGTTTGAGCTCTGGCCCCCAATAAAAAAAAAGATTATAGTCGACGGAAAAGGTTTGACGATTACCATGGGTTACTCTCGGCCCAAGATAGATCTCACTGTGGCCATGAAAGGCCGCCGGCCATGTTTCAAGATTGGGCTTGTATTCCAATATCATGGGTAATAAAGGCCTGCTTTAGAGTTTCTTGCACAAGGACCCTTTTAAGGTTAGTTTAAGGCGGCGGCTGCTGCTGCTGCTAGAAGATTTAAGGCCCTGGCTCCGTACAGGTTAGTTTAAGGGCCTGTCAGCTTCACCACAGTACTGCAACCAGAGCAGCCATTATAAACAGATTTTTAGTGTAAGCTTATTAGGGTCTCGTTTAGTTTCTGAAATTTCTAGGCTAAAAAGTTCTGTAGTATTTCGTTTGTATTTGATGAATATTGTCCAATCATGACCTAACTAGGTTTAAAAGATTCGTCTCGTGATTTATAACTAATATGTGTAATTAGTTATTTATTTTACTAACATTTAATACTCCATGCATACGATATAATATTTGATGTAATGGAGAGCGAGTGAAATTTCTAATATTTTTGAGGCAAAACAAGGCCTAGTATTGTTTTTTTAAACTGTCCTAATTTAACACCCCCCTCTCCCTCTCTCTGTGTACTGTATCGAGTAGTAACTTTTTTTTTTTTTGCAGACCGGCAGACACTAGTATCAGGAGTTTGGATTTGGATACTCGGACCAAAGATTTTTGGCAGGGAGCTGAGCCGTGGGCCTACGCGTTGCGGCTGGACGCTGCACCCTGCAGCCTCGCTCTCCTTTATGTCTGTCGGTTGATGCTAACCGGCCATCAGATTCGGACACTACAATCATTTGATCGTTAATGCACACGCACACGAGATAGGAGAGTAATACTGTTACTGATCCTGACTCTATGATTGATGAACCTGCTTCGTCCTGACTTGAATTTTAATTTACTATGGAAAATAAATTCGATCATCATGTTTCCAACTTGTAACCTTAGCTCTAAATTTTGCTTTCAATAATACACACCACACGGCAATTCAAGCAGCAACACTTTCTCTTTCGTTAATTACACGCGTCGATAATCGAATCGATTCTCTAGCATCAAGCTGATGGCAACGTACGTCTTGGTGGCAGGCGACGATCATGGTTTGTTGCCTTTTGTACGTCGTGGTACGTAGCCTGGCTGTGCCCACGAGCCGTATTCCATATACAGTATCAACTCATTAGAGGTACAAGCTGAGCAAGGCTCATGTGGCCGTCGTTATAGCTTCGCTTCGCTTCGGGCGCAGCTGGTTGTAACTACTGGTTCAGGGCTGAGTGTGGCTTCAGTGGTTGCGTCGTCACAAACTGTCAGGAAACTAATAATAAGTTAGGGTAGCTATATATGCCACTACACAAATGCGTATATATGTCCTCTGTCGTAAAACAACTATGAATGTTAGTGTATAATCTCTCTCTCTCTCTCTCTCAAAATGTTAAGAGTGCTGACTATTTTCCATGGAGCACAATATATATTACTTGTCAAGGCGAAATTGGTAGCGAACCTAAGCAAATTATAAAGGGGAGATGTATCTGCCTTGTATAAGAGAATAGGCCAATACGTGCAAATGCACGATTTCGAAAAAAGAAATAAGGGAATAGACTAGAGCTACATGGCGAAACATTAGTCCTAGCCACTAGTCTTGTATTCTCGTGTAGTACCATCAAGATAAGATGCGAGTAAAGTTTGCACACATGTCTCTTTCGGCTTGAGAGGGTAGCGTAGATTACGCAATTACACAGAAAGCATCATGTCATATATATACGCCACCAGATGGTCTCATCCCATTGGACACGAACGAGGTAAGTCAATGCTAACATATATAACCAGCAACGACAAGTTAGTAAGTATATATACTACTTATTACTGCCGAGATCAGCTCCTTCATTAGTTTTAGCAACTCAACAAGATGGATCGAGCAACACTTGGACGGCTAGACAGCCTGTGAGGGCGGGATATATAGTTTTAATATCCAATGGATGAACTATTCTACGTATTATGCATACACATCATTGACTCGAAAGATTAGAGGTGTTGTACACTTGTACGTAGGCTACAAACATCTACGTGCCATCGATCGTGCCTAATAACCACCAGCGTCAGAAAAAAAAAACGCTCGTTCTTCTCCTAAACAAAACCTGCTGATGAACCTGCTGTTACATTACATATTGACATGGGTGTACAACTGACTGGCCGGCAAAGGCGGATGCCTGGACACGTACAACCGACAATTTATTTATTTATTTATTTATTTATTTATTTATTTATTCGATTTGGTCCCTGCTGGCCCATCGTATATACTCTCTGCTAGTACATCTTTCTTTCATTAATTGTTTTTTCCCTGAAAACATCTCTTTCACACTGTCATATTCACTTGAAATGTGCGGTCATGTCAGAATATCATATAGTTGTCACTACTCTTATTGATGACTGATCAGCAATGCATAACGATTTTTTTCTCTCACTGACAATAATATATTACTGCTACAGATTCAAGCTCGACCAACAGAAATAGACAAGCGTCCTACTGCTGCTGAAGTTGAAGAGCACAAGTGTATATCCACGTATGGAAGCACATGATATCCACACCTTGCGCTCTCATCACTCATCAAATGTGTTTCAAGTAGGTATATGCTGCAATTTAATTCACTTCTGGTAAAATTGAGAAACAAATTAATATGACTTGCAACCAAATGGCACCGATTGGGTGTGGTGGTTTGGATCCATTTGCCATGGAAAATTTGTAGTCCCTAAACTTTTACAGCTAAACAATTAAAGTAATTTTACATCCCCAAGGCACTTTTAGCCTATTTTTGCACCTCATGAGTTGCAAATAGAGTAAACTCTAGTCCTTCTCACCCATTTGCTCACTTTTAGTCCACTTGTCTATATCCAAGACAAAAAAAAGGGCTAAAAGTGCGGGACTAAAGTTTTGCCAAGAGATCCAAATTAAACACCCAATCGAAAGGCAGAGCTCTTGTCCTTTTGTTATTTTTTTTTCTTTTGTTACCGTCTAGTCGTCTACCGTGTTCATCAAGAGGTCACCACCTTTGCCGTGTTCATCCAGAGGTCACACCACCTTTGGTTTTGGCACCATGCAAAACAACGATAGGTGTAGCGGAAAGAGGAGCCAAGGCAATCATGCGCGAAGGCAACTTGCACAAAGGCTAGCTGGATCACATGCATGTGTGGTTTCAATGGTGTCATGCATGCATGATCAAGTACACACGTATATATCTCCAACAGGTGGTACCTGCTGACGGGGACGGCGGGGTGGGGGAGGGGTGGGGGGGCGCAAAGAATTTGACACTATAGTGTGGGTGCATAAGCAATGGATGGACGTGGCATGATATCGGCCTGTTTGGTGGCAACGAACTGCTGTGTAAAAATAGTGCTGGAAGCCGCTGTTTGCTGAGGTCGTTGTACGTGCATCAATCAGGGGAAGTGCCGAGCAAAACACAAATGTTGACACATCGTGTCATCTTGCATCCACCACCAAGGGCACCAGAGGGACCTACAAATTAACCTCATTTCTTGTAGTCATCTCTATGGGAGACTCAAGCTTGAGATGAGTCCTACTTGTCAGTGACATGCAAGCACAGGATATGGTATCCTGCGCAATTGTGACGTATACTAACCTGCTGATAATGCTTGCTTGCTAAAGGGACCGGTTGGAGCTAGGCCACCATCGGGTGAAAAGGAGCAGATGATGACCATCAGTACCCTACTTGAATTGGTTTAGACAAAAGTTTTCTTCTATTATTTCTTAAACATACATATGACATTTCCTTGTTGCCTCGAGGCGTAACCAATATTAAGAGCAGCTCCAGCAAGGCAACCATTTATGCTCCTATCCTAGTTTTGAGGGATGGTGAAAAACTCATTCTATTATAGTCTTTTAGGTCCTATATGGATCTCCTCCTCTAAACAAGTTCACAAGAAACCACTCTCTATGTGAAGTCCCATGTTTTGCGTTCTCTGGAGCAAAAGGGGAGAGGTCCCTACTCATCTCAATCTAGTGGTCCCATGCATGAAGGCAACTTTCAGTCATCGACGTCGAAAGGGGTGAGCTCCATGCCAACAATGACTATGGCCATGGCCATGGGTTTCAGTCAACAGCTCAAAAGGGCTTGGAAGGGGCATTGCTATGAAAGAATCGCTACCGGGCACAACTTATAACATCAGGGAGGAGTGCAGGTCATCATTAATGGAAGGGGCGTGAGCTCAAGGGTAATTGCTTTCAGGCATAGTGGTGATGTCGGGAAGGAGAAGAGTAGCTTACCAGCTCAAAAGGGCACGAGCTTCGCACGAATTGCTGTGCCACCCACATCAAGAGGAGGATCAACATGGGGATAGGGGCACTGCGGCGTGTAGGGCTCAGAGGCGAGGCCATGAGAAAGGGCCGGCGTGGAATTGGGAATAGGTCGTGAAGATAGGTCGAGAGGAATAGAATAGAAGGGTAGAGAAAGAAAAAGAAAAGGTAGCCAATGACAAGTAGGCCCTTGTATGAAGTGGGTCTGTGAGTAAATAGTAAATCTGTTTTTGCTAAATGCTTCTCTAACAAGTGAAGCTGAACCAACAAAAAGTGATATTTATTTATTAGAGAAAAGTTTAGCCATCAGATTAGCATCTAGGGACTAGGGTCATTTTGATTAAAGCTAGTGCTCTACCAAACAGGCCTATATATCCAGCTAGAGAGACCAACTCATGCGCGAATGAAGCGGTTTTAAATGTGGCTTACTAATGTGATAGCTATATAAAACGTTGGTGGTATTTGTGATAGTAGGACCACTAGATATATCACTAGTAGATTATGCTTGTTTGTGTTATCCCCGTTTCCCCACACATAAAAGGAAAACCCCTCTTTCGATCCGTATTTCTGAAGACTACACACTACCGGATCGGCCACCTTTGCCGATGGCCTGAAGCCGTCAGCAAAGGCTGTTATACCGTCGGCAAAACCTTTGCCGATGGCCTGCCACGTCGGCCGTCGATGAAGGACCGTCGGCAAAGAAAGGGTCAGCAAAGGGACCTTTGCCGACGGCCACGTCCGCCGTCGGCAAAGGCGACACGTCAGCCGCTGTGGCGGCATGATGACGGCGGCCTTTGCCGATGGCTGATGGCGGACCGTCGGCAAAGATTTGGTCACTTTGCCGACGGCCAGGCTCAGCCGTCGGCAAAGCTGGTCCGGCAAAGCTGGGCCGAGCTGGGAAAATGGACCAGCTTTGCCGACGGCTAGCCGTCGACAAAGCTGGGAATTTTTTTTGTTTTTTCTGTTTTCTTGCATTTATACCTCATTTCATCACATATATATCATATAACCCACATTTCATCACTTATAAACCACATTTCAGCGTCAAATTCAGTTTTAACCTGAATCCATATATGAAGGTCCTCAAATCCATCGATACAACTCCACAATACACATAACATGGCCATAAGAATCCATACATGTCCAACATACGCTAAACATGTCCAACGTGCAACAACCTCATCGATGAAGGTCCAAAAGCGAGAAGTAAAAGCATCTAGCTATGTGCATCGTCCCCAGGGGTCCCAGAGCCCCCAGCTTGCTCGAATGGAGGCCAACCCGACTGCGGGGACGTACCGTAGTGCCACTGCTGCTGCATAGGTCTGAAAACGCTTGCCGGCCCGGAGTGCCCCTGCTGCGTCTGCGCCTGCGGCCACGAGGAGTACCCCTGCCCTGAAGCCGGAGGAGGCCACTGGTACTGCTGCGTGGGGTAGTAGGTCGGGTAAGCTGGAAAGCCGTGCGGTGGAGAAGGACCCAGTGGAGGGCTGGCACCTGGAGTCGGGTTCGAACCCGCCGACGGTGCCTGCACAAAGGCCAAGTGATGTAATTAGTACCTGCAGGATGTCCGCACAAGCTAAAGCAACAGACAATATACTCACCGGAACAGGTACAGGCACTGGAACTGGAACTGGAAGTGGTGGTGGAGCGAAGATCGAGGGAGGAGGCTCCTGCGTTCCCGGGATCTGGGACCAAAAGTAGCAGGTCAGGTCCGATAGAGCACGCTGGTAGTGCTGCGAAAGTGCCACCAACTGCTGCTAATGGGCCTCCTCCTGCTGCTGACGCAACATCTCCTGGGTGACCTGGTTGGCCTGCAGCCTTTCGACTGTGGCCTGCAATATTACACCCGCAAGGTTGATGGTATGTGAAGGCAAGGTATATCATGTGTGAAACGAGTGAACGACGAATGAAACAGCACTTACCTGAAGTGCCGTCATCATCTGCGCATTGCTCGGCTGTCGAGGTGCTATGGGGATTTGCGATCCACCCCTTTCCGCGTCGCCTCTTTGGATCTGGCTCAGTGTCTGAACAGAGGACGGGTCGATGGCGCTGTCGACAATAGCGTACCGACCGTGCTGCTTCCCTCCTCCCGTCCTCATCACGAGGTCAGTATCCAGGTCAGCTCTGGTGGGGTTGAACGTCGGCCCATGGCGCTCGAGACCTGCGGCGGTGTACTTGGCGAGCTTGTTGTAGACGTTCGGGTTGGTGTAGGCCTCAGGCCCGTCCTCCGAGCTGTAGACGGTGGACGCCGCTGATGCTTTGCCCTTGTGAGCAAGGGCGTACCCCATGAACTCATTGATTTCCTGCCCATCATGCGTCTCCCTCTGCGAGGAAAACACAAACTTGGTTACAAGTAGTGACAACTGAGAGCTATAATAAATGGATCAACAGAAGCACACCCATGTGTCCATGTACCCGTGGAGGCACTGGTTCCCTTGGTGGTGTGATACCAGAGGATTTTGCAGGCAAAGTTGTCGATGCTCTTTGCACTTCTCGTACGCCGTGTCCGTACGCCACCCACGCACAATTTGGCGCCAGCAGTCCTCGTACTTATCGCACCAGCTTGGACACCACTGCATGACATTCAAGTATTTTATATTCCATAAGATGAATTGAATGTGTCACGTAGGGAATTGTAACGGATGTTTCCTACTTAATTACCTGCATGTACTGCTCCTCGGTGAGGTCGGTCTCCTTGTCCAGTATCATCTCCCTGACTCGCTCCTTCTTTATCGCCTTGAACTCCACGTTGGTGTAGTAGCTGATGACGGCCTGGAGACGTGCCTCGTGGTACATGTCCTTGAGACGGTTGTGGCAGACCGCCTCCTGCTACCGCCCCGCCTGCTGCTCGTCCTGCCCCTCCTCCAACTTGAAGTACAACTACACACAGACATCAAACATCATTTCATTGTTTGAAGAAAGTCCAACGAATGCATAGTATTGAGATATGCGGTGCGATGCAAAGACTCACCCAGAACTCCCTCTTGATCCTGTGAGCAAGGACTTCGCCATGCTCGTCCTTGACCTTGTAGAAGTGGTCCCATTTGTCGGGCACGATCCGCTCACCATCGATGTGACCAAGCCAGGGTAGTGCTTTCTAATCAGGAGGCCCTGGATGCCATTGACATGGCGTGAACTCTTCCTGTCAGTCACCTTTTCCCAGCCCCTGCACGAGTCCTTAATAACAATTGTTAGTCTGCAGTTCAAATTTCAACATGTCATATGAACAACTAGTGAAATCAACAATGGTTACTTACATCTTGCCCACGGGTCAAATCACCGCGCGACGGCTGAGGAACGGTGGGTCAGGGAGCGACGAGGCCCTGCGCACATAGGGCTTGCTCGAAGCTAAGGAAGTCGAGGCGTCTGGTGTATGCTCGTCGTCCCTATCGTCTCCGCAGAGGTCGTCGTCGTCACCGTCACCATCATCGTCATCGTCACCGTCACCGGTCATCGTCGTCGTCCCCTGCTGGGCATCCTGGAACAGCCTCCTCGACGATGTGCGACGACGGGTGCTCCTCTCGACGTCAAGCTCCTCACCGACGACCGCCTCATCCTCGGCGGCGGCGGCCACGGGGTCCGCGTTGGTGACCATGTACCGCGAGTGGATCCCAGTTCGTTGCGGCCGCCTTCCGCCCAGCATCATGTCGAGTGCTTGCAATGACAAAGATTGAAGTAGTTAGCATAAATAAATGACAAGTACTTGTAAAGAAACATAATTGCAAGGTAATAATATTAACACTATAGTATTACATGAATTAGAAATTATCTCCGCAAACGGCAATATGGCTGGCGTGTACTCGTCATCACTACTGTCGTCATCACTATCAATATTGTCGAGCTCTCTTAAGTGTCGGGCTTCATCTCCATCGTCATCAGGCTCTCCATCATCATCGTGCTCTCTCATCAGGCGCTTCATTTGCCACTCATCAAGGATTCGTAAGTCCTCGGCATCGTGCACCTCATCACCCTCGTCCTCATTGATGTCGTTGTTTACTTCCATACCCATCAGTGAAAGAATGTCTATCTCCAAACTACCTTCTAGCCCCTCAGGTTGATAGAACTCATCTGTCGTTGGGTCAAAGTTGTAATCATCCTCTTTTGGGATAGCCGCTTTACCGTGCCGCGATACCAACTGCACAAGGCTCCAACCTGCAAGATTCTTATCTTTTTGGCACGCCCATGGGAGGTAATAAACTTGTGTGGCATCTCAGTTAGGCACAATATAGACATCGTCTTCTTCATATTTGGAATCCTGTCGAATTTTAACTTGCCCAATCGTAAGGTCCTTTTTCATGACATTAGGATCGAACCAATGGCATTTGAATACCACTGGCTTACAACCTAGGTCTGGTCCAAAGTCAAGCTCCAATATCTCTTCGACTATGCCGTAATAGTCCTTCCCATCCGAGCCGGCCGTACGAACTCCGCTGCACGTGGTTTTTAGGTTGCCCTGTTTCTCTTCGTAAGTTCTCGTGCGAAAGCGATAGCCATTCACATCATAAACGTTGAATGACCTAACCCTTCAGTTGAAGCCTTTGCCCACGTTTCTCAATTCATCACTCATTTCTGCATCATAAAGGGCCTGCAAGGTTAGGACAGGGACGTCGTTACATTACTCGCTCCTAGGAGCAAAGTGGAATCTCAAAATCGAAACGAGGTTAGTTAGATGGTACCTTTGTACAGAACCAATTGACAAAACTGGGAATACCAAGTCTGAGAAGATGGTCTTCTTCTTGCTCGGTAGGATCCGTACTGCCTCTCCAGTGTTCATTAATATATTCCCTGGAGAAACAAAAGACAAGGGGGGTCGGATCGATAGGTGCAGGATAGTGGCGTATGTAACAAGCTCATCGAGAACTTACTTATGATAAGGAATGCATTCCTCAAGGTTCAACAACAAGCAGATCATGATAGTGTGCCACTCATCATGCTGCAAGTTCTTGTTGGGCCCTGTGCCTCCTCTTCCGAGATCACCTCTGAAAAGGCTGAGGTTCGATGTATTCTCGTCGATGTTGTAACGAGGGGTTGGATCGCAAGGTTTGTGAAGTTTCTCAGTATAGTACGCCTGTGTGAATGTCGACACCTCCTCCAGAACGAATGCCTCTGCCACGGAAGCCTCAATTTTGGCTTTATTTCTACACTTTTTCCGAAGAAGCTTTAGACACCTCTCGATTGGATAGCACCAACGGTGCTGCACGGGCCCCCCATACGTGCCTCGCTCGGTAGGTGCAAAATCAGATGCTGCATGGACAGGAAGAAGCCGGGTGGAAATATCATCTCTAACTTGCAGAGCAACAAAGGTGCAGCCTTCTCCAGTTCAAGACAAATTTCCAGAGATAACTCCTTGACACAAAGCTGGCGGAATAAAAAGCTCAACTCTGCCAGGACGCGCCACACTGGCTCGGGGAGGTATCCCCGTGTCATCGCAGGAAGGATCCGCTCAATCCATATGTGGAAGTCATGACTCTTCATCCCTAAGACCTTCATAGTCAGCAAGTTCACTCCCCTACTCAGATTCGCCGCATACCCATCAGGGAACTTTAATGTCTTGATCCACTTCAGTACTTCCTTCCTATCTCCCCTTTTCAGGATGTAATCGGCCGGCCCCTTTTTCCATTTCTTGCCATCCGCAGGGGTCTTCATCACTAGATTTGGTCTATCACAAATCGTTTCAATGTCGAGTCTAGCCTTAACGTTATCCTTTGACTTCTTGCCAATGTCCATGAGTGTTGCCCAAAGTGCCTCGACGATATTCTTTTCTGTGTGCATTACATCGATGTTGTGTGGAAAAATAAGATGCTTGTAGTAGGGGAGCCTAGTCAAGCCCGATATATGAGTCCACATGTGGTCGGTACCATATCCTTTAAAACCACCCTTCTTTTCATCAATTTAGAGAGCCTCTATCTGGGCAAGGACGTCGGCAGGGCTCTTATCTCGATGGATGTGGTTGGTGACTTGAACACCTTTTGTGAAGTGCTTTTCATCTCGTCTCAGTTCATGGTCCTTAGGCAGGAATTAACGATGTTTGTCGAAAGAAGAATACTTGCCACCCTCGGCCAACCAGGTGAACATCACATCTGCCTTGCATGTTGGGCAAGGGAACTTCCCATGAACAGACCACGCGCTGAATAAGCCATATGCCAAGAAGTCATGCATTGAGTACTGGTACCACACATGCATTGTGAAGTTTGTCTTTATAGCTCGGTCGTACGTCAGTACCCCCTCTTCCCAAGCATGTTCCAATTCATCCCACACTGGCTGCATGAACACACCCATATTGTTGCCCGGGTGTCCAGGTATTATCAGCGTCAAGAACACATTCTTGGGTTCGAACATGACACCGGGTGAAAGATTGAGAGGGATCACGAACACGGGCCAACAAGTGTACGGGGCTGCCATCATTCCGAACGGGTTGAACCCATCTGTAGCCGCTTCCATGCATCACCATCCGCTGGGTGCTGCATCTTGTCACTGTATCGTTTGCCCTTCTTGTGCCACGTCATTTGTTTCACGGACTCCTCTGTCATGTACAGCCGTTGGAGCCTCGGTATGACAGGAAGGTGCCGTATGACCATCTCGGGGATCTTAGACTGCTTCTTACTACCATCACTGCCTTCTACCTCCACGTACCTAGGGCTTTGCACTTTGGACAGTGTGTTGCTGTCTCATGGTCTCCCCTGAATAGGACGCACCCGTTCTTACAAGCTTCGATCGCTTCATACGGCATCTTGAGTGCATGAAGGAGCTTCTGTGACTCGTACGTGTTCTTCGGCAGGAAGTGAACATTCGGAAGCAGTGTCCCAACAGTTGCCAACACGAGATCAAAACCTTCTCGACTAATGCCTAGTTGCGACTTCAATGCTATTAGGCGTGAAATGGCATCCAGTCGCGACACCATAGTGTTCTCGTGAAGGGGCTACTTTGCCGCCTCCATCATGGTGTAGTACGCCTTTGCGGTCTCCTCTGGATCTTCTTCATCCACCTCCATTCCTTGAGCGAACTGCTCTTCGTGTACGTCTGCCAGCAACTCTGTCATCCCGGCATCTGCATCAAACCCCTCGAGGAGGGGTCTCATCTCCTCCCCCCTAATACGATGGCGTTCACCATGGTAGATCCAACGGGTATAGTTTGGAACGTATCCATTATTGAAAATATCTTTGTACATGTGACCGTAGTCTTTCTTTTTCTGGTTCTTGCACTTGGTGTGTAACATCCCAGATGTTAGTAAGAAATTAAAATTATAATCAAGTTCATTATTAAGAATAATCATTGAGCATCATGACATAAATGCATTCATGTTTTAATAATGTCTTTTATGTGGTGCTTTGTTTTATACATGAAATGATGAGTTGATTGCTACTTAAAAACTATTTTCAAAACCTTGTTTTATCTCTTTTTCTATATTTTAAAATCTATAAGGAATTTTGAGATACTCTCAAAATATAGTTTGTAGATCTTGACAAGAGCTACAATATTGGTATTCAAAGTTTTTCAAGTTTCCAAAAATAATTTTGAATAAATTTGAAAATACAGTTTTCCAACACTTATCCCCTCTTCAATTTAAATTCATATCTAAAAAATTATTTAAAATTTGGGAAAACTTTCTCTATGAAAAGTGTTTGGTTTGATAAGCTGAACATTTCATAGATTGGAAGATTTTCAAATTGTTTAGAAAAATCAAAAGTAATTTTAAATGTTTGTTTCTAAAGTTTTGACCCTTTTTGTATTCTTTTTAAATTTGAATTCATATTTCAAAATCTAGGCATAATTTGAAAATGTTTCTTAAATAAAAAGTGTATCTCTTGAAAAGTTATGTAAACTTTATTTTTTGAGATTTTCAAGTTTCTATATATTTTTGGGTGTAATTTATAATTTTTGACAAGTGGCAGTTCTATAATTTTGGTGAACAGTAACCCCCGACGGGTTACTCTCTGTCGCGTCGCTGCCGTGGTCGATTTGACCACAATTTCACGGTGATTCCCGAGCATGGCTGCGTGGTCGAGTTCCAGAAGTTGCTTGCCATCTCCCCAGCTCACCCGATCACCCTATAAAGGCTCGAGCCGCGCCGTCGTTCTTTCCTCTTTTTTTTCTCAGTGCCGCTGTGAGCCTCGCCACGCCAACAGTCATCGTGGTCAGTTGTTTTTCTTGTTTTTCTTTGTCTTTGAGTTCGCCTCGCTCCCCCGTAGCTAACCGTGCCCTTAATTTCGTCTATCTCGCACCAGAGCCGCTGCTCCACAGAACGCCGCGCCGCCATGGCCGCAGCTCGCGTGGCCACGCCTCCACGGGTCATCTCCGCATGAGATGTGACAACCAGCGGATGCGCATGAGCCTCTGGATGCTTCCCTAACTCTCCGTTGCCACCGACGAGCACTCCATCGTCGAAAACCGCGAGTTTCAGTGAGC
The DNA here is from genome assembly GCA_023333625.1 of Bothriochloa decipiens. Taxonomy (NCBI): domain Eukaryota; kingdom Viridiplantae; phylum Streptophyta; class Magnoliopsida; order Poales; family Poaceae; genus Bothriochloa; species Bothriochloa decipiens. The sequence continues at coordinate 42,562,046 of CM041641.1, read as the reverse complement.
TCCTCTGTCCAAGCCACATGAAGGACCTCGTTCTTGAATTCGACAAAAGGCAGGGGTCTAACTGCGAAGTCCATGACTCAGGTGAATAGTGCCCCGAGGACCTGTTTGTAGCATTTTTCATAAACTTCAAAAATTCATATCTGGAGTTTCGTAACTCCGTTTTTGTTGAGCCAAATTTTGTTGTGTTCCTTGTGATGCCTAGTTTTTATTAAAAATATGAAACATGCCATGTTTTATAGGAAAATAATTAGCTATGTTTTATGCCTTTATTTAATGTTTAAAAAGAAGGAAATTCATATCTCATGCTATGTGACTCATTTTGACTTGAAATTTTTATGATGTGTTTCTTATGCTATGTGTGTGTTGTAGTAAAAATATTATGGTCATTAGATATCGTATGCTTGATCTTTTGATTTATCTTGTTTATTGCTTATTAAATGGTTTATAATTATAATAAAAATGTATAAATGAAAAATGTGGTTCCTTTACCTTTTTTTGATTCTTCTATGTCATGTTAACATATAATATGGCTATATAATTTTAGAATATGTGGAGTTTTATATTTATCTTCTGTAATGCTTTTAAAATAGTTTATAATTAGCTAGTTGTTTAATCTTGTTATGCTTACATCAATGCATTGCCATGCATCATGTCATGAGTTCATCATGCTAAAACATGCATCATTAAATACATGTAGTTGTTCGAGAGTGAGTGGATCTTGGTGCACGATCTTCGGAAAATGCCATCCACCATCAAAGTGAAATCGCGGATCCATGATGTGGTGTCGTCCATCCTGGAGTTGTGTCAAGCATAACACCCGTGACCTTGACAAGAACTAACTATCGCTGCAACACAGGTAAGCCCTGGATGCATTCAAACCCTATTCTATTGATAAAAGTTTTACCGCTTCAGCTATGATATGTTGCATTAAGTAATAGGAGTTGAGTGAAAACCCACCAATTGCATTACCTGTCTTATTTCCTTATTCCTTGTTACCTGCTTTAGAAGATAAGTGGTAATGCTTAGCCCTGCTATTTAGTTAAATGTTCAAAGGTAAAAGAATGAAAAAGATGAGTTTGGTTTTCTTGTTGGAATCTTGATGATAGTAATAAATCGAGTCCGGACGGCTAACTTGCACTGAGAATGGAGTCCCTCTGTAGTATTTTCGTCTGTTGATGCCCTAGGTCTCGTCCGTTGGTGAACTGGTGATATCGAGAATTTAGAAATCCACATGCATGAAGTGGTATTCGGATGGTTGGAGCCGTGTATATCATGGAGTGACCTAGCGTGGGGCCAGAGATCCCATCTGTGTCATAGTGTGTTTTACTGTGGGGTTTAAGTTCCCACGTATCTCGGTACGCTGGGCCGCAGAGCTCACGTGTGCCATGTGATGATATATGGCTGCGGTTGTTATCCCGGTATATCGGTTCATCTGAGGTGCATCGGAGTTAAAGTCTCCGGTATTCCAGTGACCTAGGTCCCAGTTGGGTATGAAAATGGATTCGAATCGCCGTTGCTTCTCGGAGAAGAAGACTCGACCGGTGTTCATCATCGTAGTAACAACTTGAACAAAGATTAAGGTTTAATAATGAAGTTGGTTGATAATTGGAGCTAGATCTAAGCAAACTTTTCTTTCTTTCAAGCTTTTCTGCAAAATTTCTTATCTCCTGCAAGCCTTACCTTGTCCTTCTAGCCTGCATTTCCTGAGTCTTCACCCCTCTTTTTCGTCGGGTCAGTCTTGTTGAGTACTTTTGTACTCAGGGTTTGTTGAACCCCTGTTGCAGGTGCTAATTGGTGTTTAAATCAAGTTCATGTCGGTGGGCTTGACGTGATCTGATTGTCCCCTCCTGAATTAAACGCTCTACCTAAGTTGACTTCTAAAGTTATTCTCTGCTTCCGCCGCTTCCACAATTGAAGTCAAGTTTGTAAAAGTTAACTTTTTCATATATTTTGTAAATTTAATGTTATTACTCTTTCGCACTCTGATATATGTTTTATCATAAATGTTGTAATGTTGCAGCTACTCCTTTGTTGATCCTGGTATGAGTTGACAAATGTGGTTTAATCAGGGTCCTTTGAGGGCACCCGACAGGGCTTTCTAAGTTATCTGGAACACATGCATGGCTATCAGAAGTCTTTGAGACAATGATAGGTTCGTGTGGGCCATATAATTTAGGAGGTTCTGCCACATGGTGCAGGGACACGGCATCCGAACCGACCCTTTAGCAACAGCTGGGCCAAACGCTTCCTTCAGGAAGTTATCCGTCCCCCTAACCCATTCTGGGCTCTTACTTGCGAAGCCCGTGTACATCCACTCACGGTCAGCCATCCTCTGTCTTGCACCAATGTAAGCGAGTAACAAAAGCACCATCTGCATCTACAAGGCGTTCCTACCATCTAATAGGTGAAGGATAGGTCCTAATCTCACCTCAGGATGCGTAGATGAGGTTAGCTTCCATGCTCCACAACCGTCCGAGACGGAGTTTCGGCAGCACCTCCCCGCTGTTCTCCCGATACACGTCCCGACAGGGAGAGTGTGTATCCAAAGAACAACGGGGAGGTGCTGCCGAATCTCTGACTCAGACGGGGACGGAACATCGAAGCTAACCCATCTGTATACGCATCCTCGGGCTGTCCAAAAAATGTGGACAATTCGAAAGAGATACCGTCGCAGATATGCACTGATCCGCATACCAACGACCACGTATCCCTTTCGGACGGGAGACGCCTAACTCGGTTACGCGATCTACTTACAACAACTATAAGG
>CM041641.1:42419481-42549948 GCA_023333625.1 Bothriochloa decipiens | reverse complement strand
GGTCCCATCGCCATATTCCGATGCTTGTTCAATCCGATCCGATGAGAGAACTGACAACCCCAGGTTGCTGCTAGCAGATGCTGAAGGAAACCTTTGGGGAGATGCTGTACGTGTCGGAGTCGGAGTAGATGGCCGAGTTCCCTTCGCCGGAGGAGCTTAAGTTCATGATCATCATCTCCACCAAGCCACCCAAGGAGTACCTCGAGACCAAGAGCCGCAAGGAGGAGGAGGCGGAGGAGCAGGAGGGCGTCTGGGGGGAGGAGATCTCCGACGACAAGACCACTGCCCGTCAGACACGTGCACCGACTGCATGCTGCAGTCTTTCTCCGACTCATGAAACCATGCCTGAACCTGAACCTGAACCTGAAGTCCTGAACACTGAATTGGATGCATGATGGAAATGGAACATGCAGATGTCGGAGCAGTACAGCGGCAAGTACGCGGCTGATGAGGCCGCCGCCGGCGCTGAGGAAGAGGCGGAGGCGGAGGCCGAGAAGAAAGCGCGGCAGGGGACGGACAACGAGTACCGGCGCCTCATCGCCATCCAGCTCACCAGGCGGAAGCACGACATGGAGGAGGACCTCAAGGTCGACCCCGACAAGGTGACGCGCCTCAGCCTCGGCGAGAAGGCCTACGAGAAGGCCATCGTCACCCATGGCGATCACATCGTCAGGTCAGGCCGTCAGCTTCATTTTCAGTAACTATTTCAATCAGCCTGTTCAGTACTTCAGTTCCAGCGGATTTGGTGACAGAATCTTATCATTTCATACATTTTCTTTCAGGTTCACGCAGCGGAATCTGCTGCGCATTTTCCCGCGGTCGACGCGGATCACGTCGTCCAACTACAACCCGCTGATGGGGTGGAGGTACGGAGTCCAAATGGTGGCGGCAAACATGCAGGGTCACGGAAGGAAGCTATGGCTAACCCAGGGGATGTTCCGAGCAAACGGCGGCTGCGGCTACGTCAAGAAGCCCGACATCCTGATGAACAGCGGCTGCAGCGACCCCATCGGCGCCGGCGGCAAGCTGTTCGACCCAACACGGGGCGATCTGCCGGTGAAGACACGGCTGAAGGTGACGGTGTACATGGGGGACGGGTGGCGGTTCGACTTCCGGAAGACGCACTTCGACCGGTGCTCGCTGCCGGACTTCTACGCGCGGGTCGGGGTCGCCGGTGGCGTGGCGGCGGACACGAGGATGGAGCAGACGAGAGTGGTGATGGACAGCTGGATCCCCGCGTGGGACCACGAGTTCGGCGAGTTCCCGCTCGCGGCGCCGGAGCTTGCGCTGCTGAGGGTGGAGGTGCACGAGTCGGATAACCACCAGAAGGACGAGTTCGCCGGCCAGACATATCTGCCGGTGTGGGAGCTCCGACCCGGGATCCGATCTGTCAGGCTCTCTGACCATAAGGGACAGCCGCTCCGCTCCGTCAAGCTGCTCATGCGCTTCGAGTTCTTCCCCTCTCCCGACTCCAACTCCAAGCAGTGATCCATATATAAATCTCACTCTGGTGATGATGGTGGTGTCGCGCATGAATGAATGAATATTCAGAGAATCCGTTTTGTTCGGTGTTTTTTTTATCTGTTTGTACTTGTGCATGATATGTGCTATCTGCCGGCTGCCGCGATACCGAGACTGTGATTATGATTATCATCATTGGTGTTGTCGTGTTGATAAGTGAAGTAATAAAAGATTTTTTTGACAACAGGTAATAAAAGATTGATTCTCTATTAATATAAAAATGGATGCTGATAAATACTTGTAACGCGTGTGTTGACTGAAACTCTGAAAGGACGGTTGAATTAAGCCCTGGTAGGCAGGCGGCGCAGGGCACAGGCCAGAGTGCCCACAAAGTTGCCAAGAGGCTGATGCAGTACAAGGTGGCCAACAAAAGTGCAATGTTACTACTTTGTTTTGTGCAGAGGCTTTCAAGTTTTCGGCTGAAAGCTTGTTCTTTGGTGTGTTATTTTTTGGGCAGCTAGGTTAATTGCGGCTACACAATCGTCAACTAGTGGCAGTTGCTTCACGTGTCGGCTTTGTGATTTGCTGCGACTGTGGCAGCCATCCTTGCATGGCAGTGGCTAGCTATGCAGGATAATGTCAGCCGACGGTGCAAGCAACAACGATGCCACGAAACTACACAATTTGCAACCTTCAGCAAAGACTTGCCTTGTATGATAGTGGCTTGCACGGTGTGCGGCATATCTTTAATGGTGGAGTGAGCAGTAGTTACGGTATGTCGACTCGGTAGTTTTATCATTAGTTGAGGGGGGCAGTGATGTGGTCTTTGGTATGCGGTTTGCTTTGATATTTCAATCCAACACTGCGAGGTGTAGTTTTGGTTTTAGGTTAGCTCTTAGTTGTTTTTGTTGCACTTACATTGCTTTGTTCAACCTGTCTGAGTTCATCTTCTTTATTATAATGTGCAGCTCTCCTATTCGGCTCATTTAAAAAAACTAGCAACATGACACGGCACACTGAGTATTTCGACAGGAGGCGCCACTGCGGAGACACATATATATTTCCATCCAACAGCGAGAGAATCCTTTAAAGTCATCCAACTGTTAGAAAAGATCGAGCCGCATCGTGTCAGCCCAATAATTGTGTGGTGCCCGCGCAGCACTGTGGGTCGTAGTTGCGCCGAGGCACGACACTAACAATGGGTCATGCTAGCACAGGCATGACGGACATAAAGGCCCGGGCGACACTCAGGAGGTGTTTTTTAGGAGTAATATTTTATAAAATAACGGGTCTGTCTCTATCCTCTACTATGTCACTACAGTGTTTTCTTGAAGAGTAATCTTTTAACTTCTTAAGTGAAGTCATTAAACAAAACAGAAAAGAAATTTGAATAGGAGTTTAGATCATGGCTTTGGCAGTCAAAATGAAAATGTCAACCTCATATTTTTATTTTAAGTTTACTGGCTTGTTTGTCATTGCAAAGGTCAAAATTAGCAATATATAGTTATATTTTAGAATGTCCTCAAAGTTGCATGATCAAAGTTGTTGTCATGTATCATAGCAAAGAAAAGACTAAATCAAACAACCATGCTTTTTTAGAAAATTATGATGAATTAAGATAAAGGTGATAAGAATATATAGAATTAGATATTTTATTGGAAGAGTGTAGAACATGCTAAATGGCACAATCCTAAAAGGGCACAGGTAAATAAAGGTCACGAGTGTCATCTACCCTTTGCCATGACACTATTCCATTAGAATGGTAAATAATAAGACAGTGTGTGAGCATCCATTATGTAAATACAACTCGTCTCTAGATAACATCTATGGAGAATAATTATAAGTCCGTCCACCAGGCTCCATTCCACCAAATTAGTTGTCGCATTATGCTAGAGTTTGATAAAATTGGCGCACACAAAAAATTGATCAATATGAAAACTGAGCTACTCATAGTTTTTTTTTATTCTGAACATACTAAGATCAGGTTCAGCAAATGCAACTACCTGTTGATACCGAGAACTTGTTTTTATGTGTTTAGAATGTAGCTCTACCAACATAAATTTTTTTAAAGGCAAAACTGTGGGGGAGATCCCCTCAATACTTAATTTTCGATTTATATATAAAGAAATATACTTACAAGAGTTACAAGAGATACTTACAACATTATTAACTAAAAGCATCTAACCAGGAACAAAAGGCTGATCTATCCTTGAAGCGAAGGGATTGAAGAAGACACTGATTTTTAAAATTCCTAAACCAAAGATCAACATGCATAAACCTATTATTGAACACACGATCATTTCAAAGTTTATAGATTTCCCAGGCTGCTATGACCACTGCTTTCATGAAGAAAGGAATGTTTTGCTGTTGCTTTGCATGGGCCACCCTTGGATATAAACTCAGATTATTGTTCCATTGCATCCCTATTTTCTCTCAACAATTTTTAGAGAAGTCACATTCAAAAAATAAGTGCTCCATGTCCTCATCATCCCTTGTAGTGCAAAGAACACAAGCCACATCTTTATCCTCATCAAATAAGTTTCTTCTTTTAATGTTGTCTTAGTATTGAGCCTATCCACCAGCACCAACTAGGCGAAAAACTGTGGACGAGCTTCGGCTCAGTTGGTTAGCGGCCTCGTCGTAGGTGCTGCCCGCCCGGGAGGTCGCGCGTTCGACTCCCGGGTGCCGCACCTGCCCCGGTCCTATTGCTGGCCTGGGTAATATATTTCTGTGGTACACGCATGCGTGCACGTTTGATGGTACTGCGCGTTTCCCGCGCAATGGAGGCGACAACGGCTCCTAATATCTTCTTAACGTGTGTTCGGACGCGCACGCGTGTGTGTGCGTGTGGTGTGAGTGTGGTGTGTGTGTGGGTTGTGTGCGTCCAAATTATACCCTGTCAAAAAAAACTAGGCGAAAAACTTTACTCTTGGTATGCATTTTGATTTCCAGAGCCATGTGAAGATGGGGTGCGCAGGTATGTTTTGGAATGCCAGCTTGTATAATTTCTTGGGCAATGCTAGGTACAAATATTACCTCCTAAAAAGTAATAGTTCAAAACAATCTTAGTCATTAATTTATTTGATTTTTATGAATTAATTAACTAAATAAATAAGCTAAAAACATGGAAAATCTTCTCAAATCCCGTAATTCCTGGGATAACAAAAGAAGCTCGGACCATTCCCTCCGTGATCGGTAGGAGGAGATCGACGAGTGCCGAGTCGTTTGTGCACCATGTGCAGCGGTGCATGGCACACGAATTACATCAAAACTATGCACCAACCATATTACGTACATACTCAATTAAACGTGTCATATGCAGAACAAATGTTATGTAGTTAGTGATACGTGTGTCAAAAGTTATATGCTAATCTAATTATACTACATACATTTAATTATTAATGCAATTTATGCTAATCAATTTAAAATATGTTACACACGTATGCTAATGAATGTTGGGAACCACACACGTTACAACCTGTAGCTGTCAACCTGTCACGTACACGTAACTGAAAAGCTATACGTGCTTAATCAAATAGATCATTCTTAAATCAATTAGATCTGTAAGGAAGATTTTGATACCCAAAATTTTCATCATTTATCCTAGCTTACCAAATTAAAGATTAAATAAATATATATTTCTAAAAATTAATAGTTGATTATAACCATTAGGTCTCATTAAATGGATGGCTCATAGTAATTTGGAGGTACTGCAGCAAATGCCTAATTTCTTTGATGTGTATTTGGTGCTTCCCCACTGTTATGACCATGTGTCTTTGGCTTCGAGATCGAAGAACTAAGACTGCAAAACATCTTTGAGGATCTGCATTTCATCAAATGCTTCTTGAGACAATGGCAACATGAGAAGGCTATCGAGATCTTTAGCAGTTATCACCCGATTGACGTTAATGCCTAGGTTTCGGGCAAAGGATCGAGTATAGTCTGGGAAAGCGTCCTTGCAGAATGTCATCAGCCCATAAATCTTTCCAGAAAGTAACTGAGCTCCCATCTCCAATTGTGCATCGCGCTACGCCCCTAAAGATGGTGCTTAGCCTCTGTACATCCTTCCACCGGAAGGATCCTACTTCTCTGGTGGCATGTGGAATTATCCCGTCATAGTATTTGTTCCAAACCAGATCCACCCACGGCACATCGGCTTTGTTGTAGAACTTGTCTAAGTATTTAAGAAGCAGTGCATCATTCTGGACTTTTAGGTTGATTACATTTAGGCCCCCCTTCTCCTTGGGTTTCAACACCACCGGCCATGCTGCCAGGTTCCATCCCTTTTTGCATCCTGTAACCGTGTCAAATGAGTTATCAACACTGACATAAATTTGCCAACATATTGTCACATTTGCATCTTGTAATCGTGTCAAATGAGTTATCAACATGTAATTGCATTAGCTAGTGACCAGTTATCTTTGTAATGGTCTTGTTTGTAATAAGTGTAGAACGGCATGTGGGTGGAGACTACACGTTGTCATGTCGTGAGCGTGTTCCAAGGCGAGTCCCCACTAAACATTAATCAATAAGCAATGTAAAAAGACTTGGTAGCACATTACCATTGGCATTCCTCGCAATCCTGACGAGTTGAGAAGTAACTCAACCTAGATGTTTTAGAAAATTATGATGAATTAAGATAAAGATGATAAGAATAATATATAATTAAATATTTTGTTAGAAGACTAGTTGTACTACTTTAGGTTTTTGTTCTATGAAGCACTTCGCTCATCTAGCTTATGAGCTGGATTGCGAGCCCCCTCAGGCTAGCACATAACTTAACGAGCTAAAATGCTTGCCTGCCTCGTTAAGAAAAGTAAATGAGCTGAGCCAAGTCAACGTCGAGCCAAGCTAGCTAGGCAGCGAACCACGAGTTTTGCGTCCAGCTCTAACTAGGCGGTATTACGTGGTTGACTAGTTAGAGGATAAGGCTAGTTTTGCACAAAGCCCTTTTTTTATGATTTCATTGAGAATTGGAGTAGTCAACAAGAATTATTAATTATTATAATTTTAATTATTTTGGTGATGTTTCCTATCCAAATTAAGTACATATCAATTCACACATTGGATTTTTTTATTTGAACACATTATAAAAACCAAGCGTTTGGATAGCAAAAGCTAAACAAAAACATTATTTTTCCCTAAAATTTTATAAAAATTTTGAGGTACTGTGAGGATCTCTTTTCAGTCAAAAAATATCCTAATCATAAATAATCAACTTTTTACGTTGATTTCATAAGAAGCATTTTTATGTTTCTACGTGGAGATGTTTCTATGTGGACATTTTTATGTTTTTATGTTTCCTGTAGTGTGGGAGCCTAACAGCATATGGTTGAATTTGTTTTCCTTAACAGTGCTTAATTTGGCTAGGAACTTTTCATAGAGGAATTTCCAATCGCAAAAGAAAAAAGATAGAGGGATTAATAAGCCTGGCATCTGTCTTCGTACGAAAACATGAGGGGTTGCCTAGGTGAGTAGAGTTTGGCTTAAGAAGCAGGACAGAGAAGAGATGGAGTCCTTGATAGTGGAGTAAGGAGTATGTTGGTTTACCTTCCTGCAGTTGGAAACCTGTCTTGAGGTGGCACAGAAAGAGTCAAGAGTGCTCTTTATAGTTTCTGCCTCTTGAACGTTTGCCTATCCAAGGACCAGGTTATGGTCCAATGAAACGCTAGTACTTTCTTATGCAACCTTTAACATTTTTTTTTAAAAAAAAACAAAGTACAAATAAAATTCAAGGTCAAGTTCTAATCCAAGCAGTCGACTCTTGACCCGTTCGTTGAGTCGAGAGTCAGACATGGCATGCTGCCGTCGAATAAACAAGCACAGGGTCGGTCAGTCAGATATATCGTTAGCGGCCAATACATGGCATGGAAAAAAATGGAAACTTATTGTGTTGACGACGACGCCTGTGTCCCTCTCTCCCTGGATTTGACGATTCCTATGGTTCCAGTTCCAGTCCATCTCCATCGGTACAGGTAAATTTTCACCGCGCCCCTCTCTGATTCTCTGAACCCTCCGTTCAGTTTGACGCCCGCGCGTTCTTTCCGCGAGGCAACCGTGAAGCGGACAGGGACAGTCGTCTTGTTCACGTGAGGAATTGACTCCCCGTAATTTCACCAAGGATTGTTACAGGCGGGATGGAAGTTTCAGGGCTCCATCGACTCAGGAAATTTCAGGAAGTTCCAGAAACCAATGGGAAGCAAAATTCAGCATAATGTGACGGACATGTCGTTTTAGTTAGCTTGCGGTGACGGTCAGATTGTTTCAGCTACTTCTCTCTTGAGTAGAGCTTCAGCTAGTATTTCTGAGTTCAGAAAAGAAAAAGTGCTACTACTGTTTAGCCATTGGACAGGTTGAGTGCAGTCTATAGTTCTTTGCTGTGTTCAGGTGATGATTTTCAGTGTCTACCTGTTGAGATTGTTCGTTTTGGGGATCTGCAGAAGGTCAAAGAACAGGTGCTGCTGCCGTCATCAAATCTATCATCATTGCAAACCAAGCTAGTTGTAAGAGATATATAGTAACAGGATTCTCCTGTCAAAAAAAAAAAATAGTAACAAGACTGAAAACTCGAGACAACATGCAAAAGGATGCAAAGGAAAGCAGGGACAGGCAACGTGCATCGTGCAGGGAGGAATCGGAATCAGAAAACAGAGCGGCGAGCGTGAAAGATCCAGCTCCGCCCTTCTCCTCTTTTCCGCACCACACTCGGACTACCCATCTTGCAGTGCTATTTTACAGTAAAAAACCCCACACCGCTACAAGCTGCCGTATCAACCTCACCACGCGAAGTAGAGCGCACCTACGGAGGCTGCGGTAGGGTCCAAGCTGCTGCTGCGAGGCGAAGGGAAAAGGTGGTGGAGAGAGAGCATCCAGCGCGGATCCCACTTGTTTAACTAAAAAAATGTTATAACTCCCAAACAAAAAACCAAATTAAATTTCTATTATATCATTAAATTTGTCTCAATAAATCCTTCAAAACTAGATTACGCATCGATATATTTAGATAAAGTGACAAACAGACCCCACAGTGGATAGAATACGCCGTAAAGAATGGATGAGTGCGGAAGAATTGAGACAGAGTACGCTGTATGATGGATAGAGTGCGAATATAGAGTTGTATGAGTGCGGATAGTCTCGATGCTGACCCGCTTGCTGCCGCTGCTGCAAATATATTTCTGATCCCCATGAACTGTACTACGTCGTCGTTCAAATTGACCTTTTCATCGTGACTTGGAGACACAAATCAATTAAACAGCAAAGGGAATGCAGGCAAATATTTTCCCACTGATGAAAACATGCTACTTTAATTAATTCATGGGAAAACTATTGTGCCGTTCTGAACTTGTGATTGGCTTTCAAACTGTGTGATGCGACTGAAGGAAGCCTGAAGACATGGCACGAGCGCGACTAGTGTGCAGTGTGAACAGTTCTTTTTCGTCCCCAGATATGTTGCCTTGAGAGCAGCAGTGTGGACAATGGAAACAGGACAGTGGAAAGCGAAGCAGCACGAACACGATGCCAACCAACCCACCGTCCGCATCTATCCGCAGTGTGAACGATAGGATAGGATAGGATAGGATGTAGCAGCCGAAAAGAGAAATGGAATGGAATGGGATCCTCTCTCTCTCTTTTGTTGCTGCAACCTACAGGCGGAAAGTATGTTGATACAGTAGGAAAGTTAGTTTGATCGTGTAGTTAGTACGGAGTACACGTCTGTATGCACCCACACGTATACATCACACAAGCACAGGATGTTCAGTTCTGTTTTGACAGAGCTGAGGTCGATCAACAACGTGTATGCGAGAACACTACTAGTTAGAAGTGGTCTAATCTCTTTCTTGATCAACCAGCGGCAGATAGAGACTTTGACACCCCAGCGGCAGCAGATTCCTCGATCAACCATCCGCATTGCACGCTAGCAAGGGCGCCTAGTATTGTACCGAGAGACATAAGAAGAGTGAAGAGTCCAAGCACGGCCGGTGTAAGAGGGCGATTAAAGTCGTCTATGCACTGGCAGAGAATCGCAGCAGTTGAGCAGTCACGAAGGAAATCGACGGCAGCCGCCATGGCCCAGCAGGGGTATCTGATAGAGACACGGCCATTTGCGCGGGAAAAGAAATGGAGGGAGAGAAATAGCCCTCATCGACTTGGTTACACGTGTGTGTGTGTGTTTTTTTGGATTACAACCATCCACTATAATAAAGTTTAAACGGGCAATGATTTCTATGGTTTATTTATTACGAGATCCGCGAGTCCGTAACACATGTTTAATTAGACGAGCTAAGCTATGACTTTTATGATTGCTTACGAGCTCTTAATCTGGTACATAAGTAGGCCCACGTGTTAGACACACACCACGTACAGGTTGTAAAGACGCTTCCGTTGAGTACGTAGCTAGCGTTTTTTTTTTTTTCCTTCTCATTTGCGCTGTCACGGAGTATAGATAGGCCGCAGGTCACTGTTCCTCACTGCAGCAGTACGCAGTAGCGTCTAGCCGCGCCCGCCTAGTCCTAGTACTGGTAGTAGACCTGCGGGTGCATCATGCGTGACGTGTGTGTGTCCGTGGATGGACACGTGCAAGGAATACCAGGCAGCAGAGGCATGCTCCGTTCTGCGTCTGCGTCTGGGCTTGTGCTTCAGCACGCGCGCCCGGTTATAATATAATATAATATAATCCAGCAGAAGAGTAGTAGGACCAGGAACATACTTACTTATATGTTAAAAAAGTGAATAATTGTCTCCGGAGGGCAACGTACCCGCGACCGATGGATCGATTTGTTCAACGACCATCACGTCGTATCTGGACAGCAGTAGCTTAATACTACACATATGGATGAGTATTAGTTGTTGCAGTGAATCTAGACGGGACGGACTGATGCAACGAGTCCATCGGAATGCCGGGTCCAGGTCCAGGTCCAAGTCGGTCCAACGGCTTACCATTACTCTCTATAATTCTCCATATCATATTATCGCAATTGTGTTTTTGACGCGCGCCGTCCTTACGTGGCAGCACGGAGCAGCAGCAGGAGGGGGTTTAGAGCGGCACAGGAATGTCGCAGGCGGTACTGCCCCGGTGGCCGGCCACGAGACGCCGCTCGCGGCCGTGCACCCCACGCACAGGCAGCGAGGTCCGTCCGGCGGAGCACCGGAGGCCGGAGGATGGATCGCATTTTATTTGTGTCCGGGATTCCGGCGGCAGGCAATCCGTGTGCCGTGCAACTGTCCCATGGGGCGGCGAGACGTACCGTGGAAAAACGGGCGCGGTGGTACGGCGGCGACCTCACGACAATAATCCTGTTTGCCGACGACCTGACGTCCTCGGGACTGACCAACATGACCTGGCCACACGGGAACTAACATTTACATCTTGCTAATGCTAATTAATAATAATAATAATAACAACTGGAATCCACTGCCTCCGACGGTAGTGCCTCAATCGCCCATCAAGGTTTCCTGCCTGTTGTTGTTGGCTTGGCGCCGGTCATTAGTTACTCTCGCTCGGTTCGGAGGAGCACCTTTCGTTCCCGCCGGTCATTTGTTTCTTTCTTGCTCGTCACAGAGCTCTCGTTCCACTTTTGGCCTTCTCTCAGTCACAGACTCACAGTCACACAGCTTAAAAGAAAAGGAGAGAAGGACAGCTCATACGTGCATGGTAGTATATGGTAAAGAATCCATTGCATTGATCTCGAGAAGAACATAATTCTCGCTCTATGTAACAACCCTAGAAATCCGGTCACCGAAAATACGGGCTTTCAAAAATTTTTCTAAAGTTTACCAGTGTATGGTGAATGTCATATAGGAAACCCGCCAATAGATGCACAAATAGCACCCGACGTTAGCCCGAGCATTGCATTTAAATAACCAGAGTTTGATTTGCCTCTTATTCGATTTTATGCGATGTTAATAAAAATCGAATAACCCTTTAATGCATGTATATATATGCCTGCTACCGACTCCCCGCGCCGGCCCAGCAGCGCGCTCGACCTCCAGCGCAGGTGCTCGCCCGCGCGCGCACGCGCATGCACGCCGGCCTGCCTGCCCGAGCTCGAGGCCCAGCTCGGCCTGCTGCGCTGCCGCCTGCCCGCTCGCTCGCGCGCTCGCCCGACCAGCCTGCCTCGAGCGTCGGCCCAGTCGCGCCACGCGCTGCCGCGCCCCGTCGATCGCTAGCGCGCGCGCTCGTCCGCCAGCCGACCGTCGGCCCAACAAGGCGGCCCACCAAGGGCCTGCCGCTGAATGCGCCCGCGCCCCTTCCCTTTCTCTCACTGACAAGCGGAGCACACCTGTCAGCTCCTACCTTTTACCACTTCTGGTCGACCGCGCGTCGCGTCCGCCGCACCATTTTTGTGCACCGCGCGCCTCCGCCGTCCGCCCGAGTACGGCCGCGTCCCGCGCCGTCCATCTAACCGCCTGCTTGCACCGCGCTTCACCGAACCCTAACCCTAATCGTGGCCGCGCACAGCCGCCCGATGGGCATCTTCTGCCTCCGCCGTCCATGGCCGGCCGCCGTGCCTATTTAAAGAGGAGCACCCTGGCCTCTAGGGTTTCCCCATCGCCCCGCCGTCTTTGTGGAGACCCGCCGCCAGATCAGTCGAGCGAGAGAGAGAGAGAAGGAGGGAGGAGCAGGAAGGAGGCGGAGCTAGAGCGCTGCTGCCGCCGCCGCCGTCCGCGCGCTGAGGAGGACCTGGGAGCGCCGCATAACCGCCTCGACGCCCCGGCTTCGCCTTCCCTGCACCGAGCCGCCACCAAGCCCGCGTCACCTGCCTCGACCGTCGCTACGCGGGTAAGCATCCCCGCCCTCGCCCTGCTCGGCCATGGCCATTACCAGTACACCGTCGACGTTCTTGCTCCCCTTACCCCTGTTTCTTTCCTTACCGCGACCAATAGTTTCGCCGTAGTCTAGAGCGTGTTCTAGGCAACCTCTTGGAGCCGGCACGGGCCACAGTTGGAGCCACGCACTTTTGCAGCTCCGGCCTCCCCGGACTCTGGCCGCCGGAGCGTCCGCCGTGGCCGCCGAGCCGCGCACGCCCCGCCGTGCCTCGACTAGCCCCGGTAGCTAGCTCATGGAGATCCCAGCTTCTCCAATCGAAAGGCAAGAAGGAAGATGGAGACCAACGCCCGGCTTCGCCAGCGAATTTAGCCTCGCCGCAGCCGCGCCTCTCTGACCGCCACCGGCCTGAGGTCGATTTCCCCAAGTTCGAGCACCTAGCCGGCCAGCCACGTAGCTCAGCTAATCAGCCGACAATCGTCGAGGGTCCGCCCGACAAGTCGAGGGTCCGTCCGACATTCGTGGAGGGTCCCCCGATGAAGTCGAGGTTCCGTCCGACGACGTCGAGGGTCCGTCCGACATTCGTCGAGGGTCCACCCGACGAGTCGAGGGTCCGCCCGACGAGTCGAGGGTCCGTCCGACATTCGTCGAGGGTCCCCCGATGAAGTCGAGGTTCCGCCCGACGACGTCGAGGGTCCGTCCGACATTCATCGAGGGTCCCCCGATGAAGTCGAGGTTCCGTCCGACGACGTCGAGGGTCCGTCCGACATTCGTCGAGGTTCCACCCGACGAGTCGAGGTTCCGCCCGACGAGTCAAGGACCTGGCTCTAATCGAGGACCTGGCCCGAGTCGAGGTTCCGGCTCGAGGCCAGAGGTTCAAGTCTCGAGGGGCTCACTGTTCTCGAGGGCTCCCATTCGTGCGAACAAAGTTCCGTCTTCGAGGTCATGCCCGTTCGCCAGGCGAGGTTTCGTTCTCGAGGCCAGTCCGTTCGCCAGGCGAGGTTTCGTTCTCGAGGCCAGTCCGTTCGCCAGGCGAGGTTTCATTCTCGAGGCCAGTCCGTTCGCCAGGCGAGGTTTCGTTCTCGAGGCCAGTCCGTTCACCCGAGCGAGCTCCGTCCTCGAGGGGTCGACCGGACCGCCCCCCTCGAGTGCACAGTGGCCGACCCAACCTGGCCCAGAACCAGCCCCGTCCAGACATCCGAGGCCCGGTCGAGACCTGTCAGTGTTGACCGTTGACCTGGCCCCACCTGTCAGTGACCAAATCCATGGTCCCCACCTGTCAGCCACTAACTGGGACCCGTCGACCCGTCGATACTGACGTCAGCATAACGTCAGCATGACGTCATCTAGCCCCAGACCCGCATCAGTGCTGACGTCAGCTCAGCCCCGGCTGCACTGTGCCTGCACGCCACATAGCCCAACCAGGAGCTGCCACGTGTCAGCACCAGGTTAATCTGCCCTTTTTCTTTTTCCGAAAATAGAATAAACTTCAGAAATTCATAACTTCTTCATACGAACTCCAAAAATATGAACCAAATGTCCAAATTTTCATAAAAATAAGCTCTACGTTATAGGCTTGTGTATGAGTGCATTTGGAGTTATTGAATTTTATTGCTTCTTTGTGTTGACTCTATAGGAGCCGCTGACGCGGCTATTATGTCTCGTTTCAGAGGAGGATCAGCTTGAGGAGGACGACTACGAGTACGAGGAGGAGCTCGGTGACGACTTCACAGGTGCCACACCCCACCCAACCTCATAGATCCTATTACGCATGACATAATATCTAGTTGCTAGTGCTTTAATTATGAATATCACCTGATGATAGGTTGCATGGTAGAACTGCTTGATGAGCCTTCACCTTGTCGCAACCTTACTCCTGCACACCTGCTGATAGGCTAGACGCTTGCTTATTTCTCTTATGATGCTTTACTTCTACTACGCTTATATCTGTGTGATGATGATGCGTGGTGGAGAGTATGGTCATATGGTTAAGGCACGTGATGCCACTTTACTCGGGGAGAGTGCTGCGTGCGTCTTGGGTGTGTGGTGAGGGTTGAGTCGATCGGACAGGATTCTACGACGAGCCATGTGGGCGAGTCTTGTCGGGGAATGTGTTCTGGGCATTCTCGTGTGAGGTGCTTGTGGCGGGCACATTGTGATGCATAAGGAGATCCCGGGGGTGAGAACCTTCGTGGAGCGAAGCCCCGGGAAGGATGTGGTGTTGTAGCACGGACTGTTGTAGTCCCAAAAGAGAAGATAATCCTGTCTGATCCCCCCTAGGACCTGATATCTCTTGAGGACCGGAACCTTAGGACTTACGTACTCACCACTCGCTCTTGTATGGGCGGGAGACGGATGTCTGACTAGCTAGGACGGTGCCACTACTACTAGGTTGTTAGCAGAAAGTGTCGGGAGGTACGGGCGTGAGACCCACACCCTCCTTAGACAGCATAGTGACCACGGGGGCCCGGTACTATGTCTCACAGTCTCAGTGTGCCGGTGGTACCTATCCGGGATGTCCCAGTACTGAGTGGTAGGGTGGCATCGCACCGGTTAGAAAGCAGCCGGAATCAGCTTAGGCGGGGCACCGCCGATGATAGTGATCTTGTGGTTACGGGAGTACACGCTCTGCAGAGTTTATGAATCTATATATAGTCCGCGAGTCACTGGTATGGCTCTTTCCTAAGACCCACGCTTCTCGGGAGTAGTGAGAGGAGTCCTTCTATTTCTCCCCCTGGTGTTACCCTTCCGGCTGTGAGCCGCTGAGACAGGCTCCGAGAGGGAGTTGGACCTGTCGACTGAGTGCGAGAGGGTGAGATGTGTGTGATGGTGATGGAATGGGTTTGGATGTGTGGATGAGATGGATAAAAATTTGATGAATTATATTATATAATATTGGTCACTGTTTGTATAGGAAACTATAGCCATATATCAGGTCGATTTGATTATATCCTTTGCATCCCACCAAATACTACATAGCAAAAGCAAAACATAGGGTGGGAGATGTGGCCAGTACAAACCGTACTGAAAATTATTTGGCAGGTGAGCCCGACTACGACTATGACGACGAAGAGGAGTAGATGCCTCGTTCCTACGCTCAGGCTTCTTTTTGGAGATTTTATTGTACTTCCGCCTTCCGCAGCTACCCCAGAAGCTGCTGCTACTCTGATGATCCCGTCAGTGTGGCGATGAACTATTTATGTAATCCCTTCTAATTGTATTCTTTTGTTTGATGTATGGATCCTGTATCGACTATTGCGAGATAATGAGATGGTTTGATGCTTCGAACTATTATATTATCCGCCATTCTGTGTATTTTCCCTTCGTGGAAAATTGAGGATGTTTCACTCTATGTTTTGTTACTTTTTTTTTTTACATATCGAGTATTACAATACTTTATAACACAACAAGGTATAGTGTACAAAATATATTTCATGACGAATTCAATCACACTTATTTGATATCTATCTATCTATCTATACTTTTTTAGCATAAGCTTAATCAAATGCAATAAAACTAGTTTGACCCTCGAACTGTACTCCTTTTATTTAGGACCGATAGAGCAGTGTTTTATTTTTTGGAATAAACGATAGAGCAGTGTACTATAGTATATTCGTAAACAAATACTGGCTCAAATGGCACAGCCACAGCGTGTGGTTGTTGTATCTGTCGGCGCTTGCAGCTTGGCTGCTTGCATCGCGTGTGTGTGTTCATTCCGATTTCACCGTGCGCCTCAAACATTGGCGTCCTCCAAATCCAAACACCAGCTATGCTACTCCGTATTCCAGCAATTGCGCTGTTGCGCCTGGGGGATTTTTTTTTTACCATTGTAGTACCCATCCATAGATAAAGTAATAAATTATTTGTTCACTTGCTCACTCCGTATGTCAGCCAGGCTATTACTGCACTTGTTCAGGTCTATGTGACCGATTATTTTTTTAAAAAAAATTTAAAGTGGAAACGAGCACATAAAGCCGGACGGAGGGAGTAATTTGCTAAGGGCGTTTTTGGTTGCACTGCTGACCAGGTACTTGGCTCACGGGATGCAATATTCGCATGTTTGGTTCGCTGTACTCCTCCCTGGCCAGGCCCTCGGCATGCAGTCAAAGCTCCGGAGCCAGGCTCCCAAAAAACTAAACCCACCTCCGTTTTCTCGCAGCATGGCTCGCGCGGGCAGCGATGGCGAGCGCGCGGGAGCTCGTGCGATGCAGGCAGGAGCGCGGGCGATTTGCGCAGGAAGGCTAGGGTTACTGCCCCTTTTGGCGCGAGATAAATCCCCGCCCCCGCCCCCCTCAGTCTTCACTCCAGCTCGTGGCAAGAACTTGCTTCTAGTGTCTGCCGTCTTCCTCCATCTTCCTCTTTCGCCCTGCCGCACAAGTGAGTCGCCCGTCCCTATCCTGATCGATCCTTCCCTCCACTTCTCTCCTTCCCCATCTTCTCCCTTGCTCTATGTCTGCGGGTGACAATTTGTTTTGATGCATTGGGGTTTGGAGGGGGAGAATCGCTGGGGATCTGACCCAATCATACTAGGTATGGTCGTTTCCATCCTCGATCTGTTGTTTCCACCACTCAATCTTATCGATCTACATGTTTGATTGAAGTAAGTTTGCTCTGTAGGTTCTGATCTATTTGGTTCACCTGTTCTTGAGAGCAGGCAAGTAATCCATGTTCGGATTTGGTTTGTTTATTCTTGATTTGTTTAACTATGATATTTAGATGTACTAATCCCCATTTAATTGTTGTATAAAGCCTTCTCAGGAGCAGCTGCCTCACCTGTCTTTGTTTTGCTCCCTCTTCCTCGTGCTCAGGTTCTCGCGGTATGAAAGGTACCCCTTCCCCTCTTCCAACCTTACTCTTTGTTTTGGTACCTCTGGATCTGTATGAGTATGCTGTTGAATGGTTGTTCCACAAGTAATTTTTTGACTAAGATTTGAGAGCATGAGAATGGCAATGATTATATTTTTTTATTGAGAACATGAGAATGCCAATGATTACTGCTTCATGCTTTAACATAAAAACTGAGCACATGTCCAAACCAATGAATTTTGTTCTCTGTAAATTCTGAGCACATGTCCTAGCCGGTGAAATGAGGTTTATGTATTCTGAGCACATGTCCACATGACATTTGTTTAAGTGATTCTGGGTTATAAATTATTCTGTAAGAAATGTTGTTCAATTTTTCTTTTGCAATAGATGGTTCCGATGGAAGAGCGACATTTGCTTGTTGTTAAGGCTGCTGCCTTCATTGTTGTCATTTATGCATTTGTCATGAGTAGGGTTAGGTTGGCACAGAGGTCACGCCCTAGGATCACATATGCACCAATGAGTGCAAGGGACATAGAACGACAAGCAAAGCTGAACTTTATGTACAATTCCAGTGACATAGAATGTGTTGCCATGCTCCGTATGCTTAGAGCCCTTTTTTTCACCTTGTGCAACCTATTTAGAGAGAGGAACTTGCTTAGAGACACCATACACTGCAATATAGAAGAGCAAGTTGCTATGTTCTTGCATGTAGTGGGTCATAATCAAAGGTTCAGAGTTGTCCATCAACACTTTAGGAGGTCCATTGAGACTGTTAGTAGACATTTTAAAGAGGTCTTGTATGCAATTGGAGAGCTAAGGCAGGAGATGATAAGGCCACCATATTTTAAGGTAATTAAATAAAACTAACCATGGTCTATAGGTTGTTGCATTTGGATTTAACTGAGATCCAATTTGAAACCATGTAGGATTGTATTGCTGCAATAGATGGACCTCATGTGCATGCTAGAGTTCCAGCAAAAATTGCTGCTTCATTCCGGGGTAGGAAGCCTTATCCTACACAAAATGTGCTAGCAGTAGTGAACTTTGATTTGAAGTTCACTTATGTACTAGCAGGATGGGAGGGATCAGCACATGATACCCTCATACTTGCTGATGCAATAGAGAGGGATGATGGGCTGAGGGTTCCACCAGGTAACTAACCACAATTTGGTAGGT
This sequence comes from Bothriochloa decipiens, assembly GCA_023333625.1. NCBI lineage: Eukaryota > Viridiplantae > Streptophyta > Magnoliopsida > Poales > Poaceae > Bothriochloa > Bothriochloa decipiens. The sequence goes on along the minus strand of CM041641.1, from coordinate 42,531,740 downwards.
TGTATGTCTTTGCCACCCACCCCTACAAAGTAGAGTAATACCTTCCTATCTAACCTATTTTTAGGAAAATTCTGCCTTGTTGATGCGGGTTATGCATGTCGACCTGGGTTCCTTCCCCCTTATCAAGGAACTAGGTATCATTTGAAGGAGTATGATGGAAGAAATTATCCTACCAATGCTAGGGAGTTGTTCAATTTGAGGCATTCAAGCCTTAGAGTCACCATTGAGAGGGCATTTGGGGCGTTGAAGAATTATTTCCGTATTCTAGACAACAAGCCCTTTCATACTTACAAGACATGAATCAAACTAGTTCTTGCATGTTGCATTCTCCACAATTGGATTCTTGGGTATGGTGAAGATGAGGTTTTTCCACTGGAGTCAAACTGGGAGCCCAATCCACCTAACAATGACAATGCACATTTAGAAGATAATGCAGCATGGGCTTTGAAGAGGGATGAACTTGCTAACCTTATGTGGGCAAATAGAGGGACTTCTCATGTTTAGTTGTTATGTGGGCAAATATCTATTTAGTTGGACATGTAATATCTATGTAGTTGGACATGTGCTATGATGTTTGAATTTATCAATTAGGTTATGGACATGTGCTATGATGAATCATTTATGCCATGATCAGGTTGGACATGTGACAGAACCGACCAATTTATACCAGCTGTGACAGAACCGACCAATTTATTAGAGCACAAGCACATAATCCGCCATTAATTCAGCAAATTATATGATTGAGACCTAATAAACCCGGTAGTCCGTGAAATCTCGAAGGATTTCAAACTTTTACGGCACGACCAAGATCGTAATAGTTTAGCGATTTCATTCACAAGTACACAGTTCGCACATAGTTTAAAATGTCATCGGAGTACGAAATAGAGTTATTACAAACCAAGTTCAAATTCAAATAAAAGCGGAAGCGATTTAGTTTAAAGCCACACACGCATTTAATTCAAATACAGTGCCAGGTCCTTGGTCCACATCCAGCAAAAGCATCAAGTCGAGAAGAGTGACCATGCCCAAGGTCTAATCATCTCCCAAGGCGGGATAGAAACAGTTCTGACAATAACCATAAAGCATCTCACCATCTGCAAAAACATGGGAAATAAAACCCTGAGTACGAGGATGTACTCAGCTAGACTTACCCGTCATAAACTAAAATAAAGAGACTCCAAGGAGTATGCAAGGCTGTATAAGTGGGATAGCTGACTCATTTAAATTGCGAAAAAGCTTGCATTAAGAAACAATTAATAAGAACCTTCTAGCAATGTATTTTAATCTGATTATCCTTATCATGCTACATTAGCACCTGTACTAAACAAGCATGGTAATAATTATTCAACAGAAAGTAACCAATTTCGGTTGAGTATCTTTCAGTCTCAATAGCTCAACCATCTCATCTCTTGTTCAAATTCTTACTACGATGCCGCTGCTCAAGTCAAGTGTTCACTGTCCAGGAACGATGGCGATTATAATCGATTACTAACCAGCTGGCGGGTACTCCTCACACAAACCACACTCACCAGCCACGGTGAGCTACAGGTCACCGACATCCAATTCAGGAAAAATGCGAGATCAACAGGTACCATCACATCCGGGCACCGTCCGGCTGCCAGCAGGGCGCACCATGCTATATTCAGGCCTTACAACCGCGTAACCCGTGGTCCCCCATCTTCACCAATGCGATGCGTACAGCAGGTCGACTCCCGGCCCAAATCAAAATTAGGCTTCGCGTTCGGAACGACTTATCCTTCCAGCTAAATGTGAGGCATAAATTCAATATGACTTGAGGACGTACAACGGACGGGGTCCTAGTTCGACATAGACGGGATAAACCACATTGAACCTCCAGTTCATTCTCAACTCCAATCCCGCCCGGTCTCAATTTATTATCTCCACATGGTTATCCAAGATAACAATGTATTCAACCATTCCAAGTTACCACCTATAACTCGCGGATGACAGGAAATCACCCGACTTCTACCGATCTAGTTAAGCAGGGCTAAGCATATAATCGTACCTGAATCTAACAGGGTTGAAGTATAACAGTGGCAAGGAATATAAGTAATGCAGCAACGGTATAAAACAACGCCTATAACTTAATGCAGCAAACAAGTAAAGGACTCAAGTTAGATATTTTGCAAACCACAGGGAGAATGCTCCGGGGCTTGCCTTTCAGGAAAGCACTTGGCTAGTGGTCGGGACACTCTGGAAGATCAGCTTCGGGATCCTCTTCTGCTGCTGCTTCCCGCACCAAAGCTTCCTGTTGGCCTTCCTCTCCTGGTGCTCCGGGAACTACCGTCGCGAGCTCTGACGATCCTGTATGATGCATAGTGCGTATGAATACCGTGCATACATATAAATACAATGCTGATGGTGATGGTGAATGAAAGCTCAGCTAAGATGAATGATATGATATTTGAAAACATGTATGATAAGCACATGTCATCTGCATTCTCTTCTACCGACAAATCTCCAAATAGGACTCGCATTACAATTTACTCGCACACTATAAGGAACCATAAACAACCGTTGTTTTGCACTCTACACTCCACTGAACCACAACCAAAAGCAGATCATACATATCATGAATAGCCTAAAAAGCATTTTTACACACATGAAATGATAACTCTAAAGCATTATTTATAAATAAAAGAAATCAGGGTATAACTACAATATGACTTTAGACTACTCAGAAACTTCTATAAAAATTATAGAAGCTTAATCATACTAAATAAAGACTACCATAAAAATTTCAAGTCAAAACAGTAAGTACTTTATCCTGCACAAAAATGACAAGGCAGCACAAATCCAGGGGCATAAAATACTTTGTACATAAAAGTATATCAAACAACAGATCTCAGAACATAATTAGCTCTAGATTGACATAAAAACACTCCCCAAAAAGTTTTATGCACAAATTCCTTATACATTATTTATTATGAATTATTTATCCTCACATGAAAATAGGCACCATAACTAGACATAGCAAAATTTACATATGACATAGCCTAATAACATTTTTCACAGATAGAGCATGACATAAGAAGACTAACAAACTTGGTCTCACATTTTTCTGAGCAACAGAGAATTAGTTATGCATTTCCTAAGATAAATACAATTAATAGAGATAAATAAAGCTATACAGAAAAGTTTCACAAATTCCACATTTCATATTTTTCATGCATAGATCATCTCATAAGAAAAATACTACAAGTTTAACCAACTCATTTGGATAAAAATGAGCAAGTTATGAATTTTCAAAGTTTAAACTGAAATCTGAAATCAATTCTGGAAAAGAAAAAGAAAAAGGCACTTTACACCGGGGACCCTGACATTTCTAGAAACTAACCAAGCCATATTAGGTAAATCTCTGTGTCTGGCAACTTTACACCGAGAACCTTAGGGTTTCCTACATTCTAACCCGATGGTCCTCGTCGACGGTGAGGCTCGGCCGGCCGTCCCGGCGGCGCTCCGGCGTCACCAACCGGCGGAGAAGAGAGAGGAGAGCAGCGCGCATCTATCGAGGGTACTAAAGATGGGAGGGAGCGGCTGGAGGTGGTCGGAGCTCGAGCGCGGCGGAGCGGCGGCACTCCGAGCGACGGCCCGACGGAACTCCGACCCCATGAAGCCCTAATCGATGCCATTGACCATCGTCCTAGCAGCTATCCACTACGACGCGTCTGATTTGCACCCTAATGGCGAGGGAGGATGGCCAGAGCGGCGGGACCACGGTGAAGCCGAGGTGCGGCAATGGCGGCCGGGGAGAAAATGGAGCGATTCGGGTATACCTCGACGTAACCGGCCGAGGCGAGGGTGGAGGAAGGTGGAGCGGGCTCGGGCGCGTTCGATTGCGGGGTCAATCGAGAGAATGCTCGGCTGACGGTGGCGAATTTTTTGGGCGGCGGCGAGAAGAGCTCGGGCGACGCGACGGCGAGCAGAGAAGAAATGTGCGGGGGTGAGGGAGAGAGAGTGAGGGCTCGGGCGAGTGAAGGAGTGAGCGCGTTCGGACGACGCCCCACGCGGCCAAAACAGCCCGGCCTCGGTAGACCCCGAGCGCCACGCGGCCGATGCATGCTACTGCGGGCGGCCACAGCGCTTTCCTGGTCGGGGATTTCCCTGACGGCCAGGAAACAACCGTCACCGAAAAGCTGTTTTCATGAATTCAGGACAAACTTTGCTGCTTAATGACTCATAAACTAAGCTGAATTAGCAAAAACTCAAAATAGATGAAATGTATCTTTTAAAAAGTAGAACATTTCATCTTAAATAAGTTTTACCAGATTCTGCATATATTTTGAATTACAAAAATCCAAATAAAATACCTTTTAAAAATTCCCAAAATGGAAAATCAGCCCCCAATTCTGCCCTTTTTCAACATTTTTGAACACCTTCTAAGCATTTTCATGAAAAGTGGTAAAAACAACTTTTGTTCCTTATAAAATTCTCTACAAACTTCATTTAGGGTGCACACATATGCAAGCACTCTAGCTATCATTTCCAATTTAGTCAAACAAAACTACTTTAATGGTCCACCTTGGTCAACCATGGCAACTAAGCTTAATTAGCCAAAGCCATGAACATAAACCTAGGTTCATTTGGTGTCCTAAACATGTCTAAGTTACCTTAGGGGTCATCCAACACCAAACACTCATACCACATATGCACTTTATATGAAAGGCAAGCAAAATTCGAATAATCAAGCATGATACATGAAATGACGATCGATCTTTTCATCAATGCTATGCATAATGATGCTTATGCTTAAGAATGCGAATGATTATGCATGCTTAACACCAGAGTGTTACAGGACATGTGTTGTGATGTGTTTTATTATTTTTTGAGGCACTACTCATGTTCAATGATGAATGAACTATGTTTCTTTGCAATGATTTTGAGGGAATAGGCTGCTGCAATGATGATCATCTAATTATTTTCATTGATGCTTTGGTCAGAAGCTATGCTTTTTTCTTCACCGAGGCTTTGGTCTATATGCATCTCTATCATTTATTTCTAACTGAGGCAATTGTCAATGGTTAATAGGATGGCTGAACAGAATGTGATTGTGGTGGGAGATGAGGGTGAGGATGTCCAGGGGGCTCCTGCCCAACGTGGTAGGGGTGGCATGCGCTGGACCAGTGTCATGTTCGGCTTTATTCTTCGTCGTATGTGTCAGCTCATCTCCTCAGGTGTTAGGACTGACAAGTGATTTAAGGAGGTGCACTTGAACCAGGTTTCCAAAGCTCTTAGTGAGTTCACTAGCAATGAGGTGACAGGAACTCAAGTGTACAATCACTTGAGGAAATGGAGACAGACGTGGATTAAGGTGTCAAAGCTTAGGGAGTTGAGTGGTGCTAATTGGGATGATGATGTTCACATGATAAGCCTAGAGGAGGAGCACTACATGGGGCACATTCAGGTGTGTGTGGGTTCTATTTACTTCTTGTTACCTTCTTTTTTCTTGCCATAGTTACAGAAATTACTTGCACCTTACTGACCTTCCCACAAATGGTAACTTAGGTCCATCCTAAAGATGCTGACTATTTAAACAAGCCCATAGAGAACTACAAGGAGATGATGACTATCTTTGGGATGGTCAAGCCACTGGGAAATATGCTATGGGGTCAAATGAGCCACTGGGCACCCCATCTAAGTTTCCTGATGATAGCATCAAGATTGAGCCAACTGATGTTGATGCTAAACCGTGGAATGATTCTGGCAAAGAAGTGAATGGAGACAGTGGCTGTTGGCAATAAAAGGAAGAGGTTTGCATTTACTGAGGAGGAAACAACTATTTTCTGCCAGATGACTGATGCTGTCAAGGAGGTGGCAGCTACTATTCTTGAGACAAAACCAGAGAAGCCTGAGATTATGCATCCCGATCTGTATGGTGCAGTTATGTACATGCCTGGTTTTCCTAAAGAGGGTTTGATTTTGGCATACACTCATTTGCTTGACAACAAGGCTCAAGGTGATGAATTTGTCAGGATGGTTGAGCCTCACCGTGTCCTTTGGATGAGGACTTGGCTTAGCAAGCACTACTACATGTGAGTGCGGTAGCCTGGGTACTGATTGATCATTCTTTTGGGAGTGCAGCTACAACACTTGTGTTGCTCCTTCTTTTATGCAGTGGCTGACTATTTTATGTAGTCCCTAACTATTTTTTGTAAACTTTGTAACCAACGAGGGCTGGTAACACTAGGCTCAAACTATATTGGTGGTAGACAAGTAAGTTAGGTAATGTGGCACAAACAGGTGGTTTGGTTGATGTGCCACATGGTAGGGCTGGGACTGAGAGATGTTGCTTGGGTTGATCAGTCAGGTAGTATGCAGATGGTAATGAGCTATTGAACTATTGATCATTGCCTATTATGTGCACTCTTATTCCATTCTGTGATAGCTTCCTTATTTTCTTATTTGGCCGACCATTGCTTGTGATATGCAACTTTTTTGCCGTTCCTTCTTATGCTTGTGACCATAGCTATGATGTCAATTTTACACTTGTTATTAATCTGAGCAGATGCCTATTCCCAATGATATTTCATTTCATTCCATGTTTGTGTCATTGGAATATTTCTGTATTTCATGGATTCTTGATTGTGTGTTTTCATTGCTTATGCTTGGCCGGAGTAGAAGACAAAGGAAAAAGTTGGCCAACGGTTGCTGTTCAGAAGAAACCTGTTTGTGAAGACAATGTACTCATGTCATGATTTCTTTCTAGGCCATGGTTATTGTGTTTTTAATTTGGAATAACCTTTCATTGCCAATGTGTTTAAGACCATGGACTCTATAGGACTGTTGGTGGTAACCTTACCATTGTATGCAAGTGGTAGCTGGAATATTTTTCATGCAATCATCCAAACATGTGAACTTGTATGTCATTTCTGCTTGTGCTAGTTTGCCATGGCAACCAAACACCGGCTGGGTGCAGCCAGGCTCTGTAACTCATGGCAACCAAACATAGGCTGGTTGCATGCCCCAAGCCTGGTCAGCAGCAGCATGCATGGGTGGATGCAATGCAGGAAAACTGAGAAGAGAACCAAACATGTCCTGAAGAAGACGACAGTCAGTCGTAAACTACAAAGAAACACACGCCTGGCCAACGCGCACGTCCTACAAGCCGATGACGGAACGCAGCAGCACTACTGGATCCGCCTCCTTTGCCGAGTGCCGGCCGCACTCGGCAAAGGCACCTTAGCCGTCGGCAAAGGCTTTGTCGAGTGTGGCTCTCGGCAAAGCGCACTCCGCAAAGAATTGATCGGCAAAGGAGTCTTTGCCGAGTGTCAACTGGTAGGCACTCGGCAAAGGCTTTGCCGAGTGCCACGCCAGCACTCAGCAAAGGTAACAGGCGCCGTCAACCTGACGGCACCTTTTGCCGAGTGTGACGTGGCAGGCACTCGGCAAAGTTTTTTTTTGAAAAATTCTTTGCCGAGTGTCGGCTCTCGGCAAAGATTTTTTTTTGAAAAATCCTTTGCCGAGTGCCGGCTCTCGGCAGAGATTTTTTATTTTTTTAAAAATCCTTTGCCGAGTGCCAGCTCTCGGCAAAGATTTTTTATTTTTTTTAAAAAATCCTTTGCCGAGTGCCGGCTCTCGGCAAAGGTATGGTCACTTTGCCGAGTGCCACGCCAGCACTCGGCAAAGCTGGGCTCTGCTGGGAAAAATGCCCAGCTTTGCCAAGAGCTGGCATGACAAAGCTGATTTTTTTTTTGTTTTTTTTCTATTTTCTTCCATTCTAAACATGCAATTTCACATATATTCACGAAAATAGACTAGAATATCACATGAATATCATATTTCATTAGAACCATGATGTCTCAAAACAAATTCATACATAAAGGTTCTCAAATTCATCCGTTACATCAATACCAGTTCATAACATGTCCAAAAGAGCGACAAGTTCATCGATACAAGTCCACAAGCGGGCAGTAGAGGTACCTAGCTCGTCCCAGCGTCCCCAGAGCCCCCATCTTGCTCCCATGGAGACCACCCTGACTGTGGCGCCGCCTGGAACGTCTAATAGGGCGACGAAAGCAGAGGGCCGCTTGCGGGCCCGGAATGCCCCTGCTGCATCGGTGGAGGAGGAGCGGTACCTGGCCACGTGAAGCCCTGAGTTGGGAAGGTTGGGTGAGTCAGCCACCTATGCGGTGGAGAAAGGCCTAGTGGAGGGCTGGCACATGGAGGAGTCGGGTTTAAACCCACCGATAGTTCCTACACAAAGGACAATTGATCTCATTAGTACCTGCAAGATGGCCGCACAAGCTAAAGCAACAGGCAATATACTCACCGGAGTCGCTATAGGAGTAGGCACAGGAATAGGTGGTGGAGCAAAGATCGAGGCAGGGAGCTTGGCCTACTGCACTCCCAGGATCTGAAGGCCTCGAAAGTAGGCGGCAAAGTCCTGCATCTAACGCTGGTAGTGCTGCGTGACAGCTGCCAGCTACTGTTGATGGTCCATCGCTATGTTCTCCTGGATTGCCTGCAACTGTGCGATCTAGGCCTGCAATATTACACCTGCAAGGTTGATGGTATGTGAAGGCAAGGTACATGTGTGAAACAAGTGAACGATGAATAAAACTGTACTTACCTGAAATGCCGTGAACATCTGCGCTTTGCTCGGCTGCCGAGGCGCAATGGGGATGTCGGAGGAGCTCGTGGTCCCATCTCGTCAAATCTGGCTCAGCGTGGGAACAAAGGATGACTCAATGGCGCTGTTGGCCATCCAGTACTGGCCGTGCTGCTTTCCTCCTCCCAAACTCATCAAAAGGTCTATGTCCAGGGGGTCAGTGGCGGGGTCAAATGTCTCCCCATGGCGCTGGCGAGCTGCGGAGGTGTACTTTGTGAGCTTGGGGTAGACGCTCGCGTTAGTGTACACGTTGGGCCCATCCGCCGGGTTGTAGACATTATCTGCCACCGTCGCTTTGTCCTTGTGAGCAAGGGCGTACCCCGTGAACTCGTTGATGACCTGCCCACCATGTGACTGGGTCTGCGAGAAAAACACAAACATGGTTACAAGTAATGATAATTAAGCGCTAGAATAAATAGATCAACAGAAGCGTACCCATCTTTCCCTGAACAATGGGAGGGACTGGTTCCTTGGTGGTGTGGTGCCCCTCGCATCTGTAGGCGGCGCTCCTGATGTTCTCTGCACCTCTGGTACACCGCGTCCATGGTCCACTCACGCACAATGGCCGCCCAGCAGTCCCGGTACTTGTCGCACCACTTTGGACACATCTGCATGACATCAAATATTTGACATGCCAGAAGATGAATTGAATGTTTCACAGAAGAAGTCAGAATGAATGTTTCCTACTTAATTACCAGCATGTCTGCGCCTTGGTGAGGTCCGTCTCCCTCTGGAGTAGCATCTCCCTGACTTGCGGCTTCTTCACCACCTGGCCAAGCACATCGGCGTAGTAGATGATGACGCACTAGAGATGTGCCTCGTGGTACAGGTCCTTGAGACAATCTTTGCAGACCGCCTCCTGCACTCATGCCGCATGCTGCTCTCTCTCCTCCTCGCACGTGAAGAAGTCCTGCACATAGAACTCACATAGAACTCATCATTGTTTCAAGAACTTCCAACGAATGCGTAGTATTGAGAAATGCGGTACGATGAAAAGACTCACCCAGAACTCCCTCTTGATCTTCATCGCCAAGGTTTCACCGTTGGAGTCCATGACACTGGAGAAGTGCTCCCACCTCATGGGCGCCTGTACCTCACCCTTGTGGGTGACCAAGCTAGGGTAGTACTCCCTAATCAGCAGGCCCTGATGCCATTGATATGGCGTGTACCGCTCCCTCCGCTCACAAATGTCCAGCTACTGCACGAGTCATTGACAACAATTATTAGCCTACAGTTCGATTTTCAACATGTTATATGAACAAGTAGTGAAATCAAGAATGGATACTTACGTCTCACCCACTGGTCGAATCACCGGGCGGCGGAAACGGAGCGGCCGTGGGTCAGGGAGCGATGAGGGCCTGTGCTAGTAGGGCCTACTCGAACCTGAGGAAGCCGTCTCGCCTGATGTCGCCGTCTCACCTGGTGTCGCCGTCTCGCCTGGTGTCGGCTCACCCCCGTCATCATCGTTGTCATCGTCGTCGCCGCCGTCGCCGTCGCCGTCATCAGCCTCCTATAATTGCAGCCTCCTCCTACTGGTCGACGGCTCCACCAACACCTCCTCCTCCTTATCGCCGTCGGCGATCGCCTGCTCCTTGTTGCGGATCTGGTACTGTGAGCGGACCTTTCGTTGCGGCCGCTGCCGCTTTCCGCCTGGCATTTTGTCGAGTGCCTGCAATGTCAAAGATTAAAATAGTTACAATAAATAAATGTCAAGTACTTGTAAAGAAACATAATGTGCAAGGTAATAATAATAACAATATAGTATTACATGAATTAGAAATTATCTTCGACTATGCCGTAATAGTCATTCTCATCCATGCCGGGCGTACGAACTTCGTAGCACATGGTTTTTAGGTTGGGCCGACTCTCCTCATAGCTTCTCGTGTGAAAGCAATAGCCATTCACATCATAAACGGTGAATGACTTGACCCTACGGGAGAAGCCACCACCCACCTGTTTCAATTCATCACTCATTTGTGCATCTAACTGGGCCTGCAAGGTCAGGACAGGTAGATCGTTACATTACTCGCTCCTAGGAGCAAAGTGGAATCTCAAATTTTGAATGAGATTACTTAGATGGTACCTTTGTACAAAACCAGGAAATAAAATCAGGCACACCATGTCTAAGAAGATGGTCTTCTTCTTGCTCAGTAGGAGCCCTATTGCCTCTCCAGTGTTCATTAATATATTCCCTGAAAAATACAAGAGACAAGGGGGTCGGATTGATAGGTGGAGGATAGTACGGCATATGTAACTAGCTCATTGAGAACTTACTTCTGATAAGGAATGCATCCATCAAGGTTCAACAATAAGTACCTCATGATAGTGCGCCACTCATCATGGGTCAATTTCTTGTTGGTACCTGCGCTTCCTCTTTCGAGATCCCCTTGGAAAAGACTAAGGTTCGATGAGTTCTCGTCAGCGTTATAACGAGGGGTTGGATTGTACACGCTGGGAAGTTTTTCAGTATAGTACGCCTGTGTGAAGGTCAACACCTCCTCCAGAATGAATGCCTCTGCCACAGAAGCCTCAATTTTGGCTTTATTTCTATACTTTTTCTGAAGAAGCTTTAGACACCTCTTGATTGGATAGCACCAACGGGCCTGCATGGGCCCCCCCCAACCGTGCCTCGCACAGTAGGTGCAAAATCAGATGTTGCATCGACAGGAAGAAGCTGGGTGAAAATATCATCTCCAACTTGCAGAGCAACAGAGGTGCAGCCTTCTCCAGGTCAAGACAAACGTCTTAAGATAACTCCTTGGCACAAAGCTGGCAGAAGAAAAAGCTCAACTCTACCAGGACGCGCCACACTGGCTTGGGGAGGTATCCCCGGGTCATTGCAGGAAGGATCCGCTCAATCCATACGTGGAAGTCATGACTCTTCATCCTTAAGAGTTTCATAGTCTCCAAGTATCTGGCCTTTTCAGGATGTAATCGTCCGGGTCCTTTTTTCATTTCTTGCCTGGCGCAGGGGTCTTCATCACTAGCTTTGATCAATTACAAATCCTTTCCACGTCCAGTCTAACCTTAACGTTGTTCTTTGACTTCTTACCAATGTCCATAAGTGTTGCCCAGAGTGCCTCGGCAAGGACGTCGGCAGGGCTCTTAACCTGAGGAATGGGGTCGGTGACTTGAACACCTTTCGTGAAGTGCTTTTCATCTCGTCTCAATTCATGGTTCTAAGGTAGGAATTGCCGATGTTTGTCGAAAGAAGAATACTTGCCACCCTTGGCCAGCCAGGTGAACATCACATCTCTCTTGCATGTTGGGCAAGGGAACTTCCCATGAACAGACCACACGCTGAATAAGCCATATGCCAGGAAGTCATGCATTGAATACTGGTATCACACATGCATTGTGAAGTTCCTCTTTGTAGCTCGATCGTAGGTCAGTACCCCCTCTTCCCAAGCATGTTGCAATTCATCCCACACTGGCTACATGAATACACCCATATTGTTGCCCGGGTGTCCAGGTATCATCAGTGTCAAGAACACGTTCCTGGGTTCAAACATGACGCCGGGAGGAAGATTGAGGGGATCACGAACATGGGCCAACAAGTGTACAGGGCCGCCATCATTCCAAATGGGTTGAACCCATCTGTTGCCAGCGCTACGCGTACATTCCGAGCCTCCATAGCCTTGCCAGGATTCATGTCATAGAAGTGCTTCCATGCATCACCATCCGCTGGGTGTCCCGTCTTGTCACTGTATGTTTTTCCATTCTTGTGCCACGTCATCCATTTCACGGACTCCTCTGTCATGTACAGTCGTTGGAGCCTCTGTAGGAAAGGAAGGTGCCGTATGACCATCTCGAGGATCTTAGATTGTTTCTTCTTGGCATCACTGTCTTCTACCTCCACAAACCTAGAGGCTTTGCACTTTGGACAGTGTGTTGCTGTCTCGTGGTCTCCCCTGAACAGGACGCACCCTTCGAACAAGCTTGGATCCCCTCATACGGCATCTTAAGTGCACGAAGGAGCCTCTGTGACTCGTACGTGTTCTTCGGCAGGGTGTGAGGATCCGGAAGCAGTTTGCCAACAACTGTCAACACGAGATCGAAGCCATCTCGACTAATGCCCAGTTGCGACTTTAATGATATTAGGCGTGGCATCCAGTTGCGAAACCATTGTCTTCTCGTGAAGGGCTTCTGTGCCGCCTCCATCATGGTGTAGAACGCCTTTGCGGTTTCCTCTGGATCTTCCTCCACCTCCATTCCTTCAACGAACCGTGCATCATGAAAGTATGCCATCATGTCTGCCATCCCGGCATCTGCATCATACTCCTTGAGGAGGGGTCTCACCACCTCCTCCCTAATACGATGGTGTTCACCATGGTGGATCCAGCGGGTATAGTTTGGAACGAATCCGTTATTGTGAATATCTACTCCCACGACACGCTTTTGTTTCTTTTTCTTGTTCTTACACTTGATACAGGGACATGGCATCCGACTCGACCTTTAGCAGCTGGGCCAAATGCATGCTCCAGGAAAGCATTGGTCCCCCTAACCCATTCAGAGGTCTTACTTGTGAAGCCCGTGTACATCCACTCACGGTCAGCCATCCTCTGTCATGCGCCAATGTAAGCGGGTAATAAAACCAGGATTTGCATCTACAAGGTGTTCCTACCATCTAATAGGTGAAGGATAGGTCCTATTCCCACCTGAGGATGCGTAGATGAGGTTAGCTTCCATGCTCCGCTTCCGTCCGAGACAAAATTTTGGCAGCACCTCCCCGCTGTTCTCTCGATACACATTCCGGTGGGGAGAGTGTGTATTCAAAGAACAACAGGGGGTGCTACCGAAACTCCGAGTTGGACGGGAGCGAAATATAGAAGCTAACCCATCTACGCATCCCCAGACTATCCAAAAAATATGGACAATCCGAAAGAGATACCGTCGCAGATATGCACTGATCCGCATACCAACGATCGTGTATCACTTTCGGACGGGAGACGCCTAACTCGGCTACACGATCTACGTACGACAATGGTAAGGAAGAGAGGTGATTTATACCTAGGGTGGCAGTGGAGATAGGCTAGCGGGGCAGTGGCGACGAAGATGATCAGGGTGGCCGAGTCCCTCCCACGGGTCCTGCAAATAAGGGCAATAGGTTAGTTATTAAAACTATAAGTTACCCACGGGTCCTGCAATTAAAACTATAAGTTATTAAAAATTTTGACAGAACCTCCCCTACACGGGGAGGTTTCGATAACCTGCAAAAAGAATGACACGAAGGCCGACATCCACAAACAACAGCCGACAATCACAACGGCACGTAGGCCGATGACTAGAGCGGCACGAAGGCCGACAAGCAGAGAAGGGTGATATATCTAGTCACGACGCGTGGGTTGACGGGGATGCCATGCAGAGAAGATGGCGGGGTGAAGGCCAGCGAACCTCCTCCTTCTCCTCCTCTTCCTTCCTCCTCCTCCTCCCTCCTTCTTCCTCTTCTTCTTCTTCCTTCTTTTCTTCCCCTTCTCTTCCTCTTCTTCTTCTCCTTCTCCTTCTTCTTCTTCTTCTTCTTTTTCTTCTCCTCCTCCTTCTTCTTCTTTTCTTCTTCTTCTTCTTTTTTCTTCTTCTTATTCCCTTCCCTTCCCTTCTTCTTCCCTTCCCTTCCCTTCCCTTCTTCTTCCCTTCCCTGGCGGCGGGAAGGCGAGGCGGGCGGCGGGCCAGTGGGGCTGCCCTGGCGGCCGCGCGCGGCGGCCGGGCGGGGCGGGCGGCTGGCGGCGGTGGGGCACGGCGGCGGGGGTAGGGGCGGGGGCGGCGCCGGGGGAGGCGCGGGTGGGTGGTGGCCGGTTAGGGTTAGATCAGGCCCTGTGGGCCTTTTAATTGGTGTCACCTTTGCCGAGTGCCACGTCCACGACACTCGGCAAAGAAGGAATCTTTGCCGAGTGCCACGTCGGCGGCACTCGGCAAAGAGCCATTTTGCCGAGTGTCAAACATGGCACTTGGCAAAGATTTAATTTTTTTAATTTTGAATTCAAACTTTTCTGTAGCCCAAGCATATTGTATTGAAGCACATGTTCGAATTTGGGATTTTTTTATAATATTTTGCTATATTTTGTTCATTTATTTTATTTACTTAAATTTTTCACGATAATACAAGTTTGAACTGCAGGTGCATAAAATAATAAAACGTAGTCATTCAAAAAATGATATTCATGTTGGAGAGTTTATTTTGAGGCCGTGTCCATAAACTCAACCAAAAGTTTGCACGCCTTGTCCACGAAACATGACCATCCAGGTGTGGTAGAAGTGTTTTTTAATTATACAAAATTCAAACGAAGTCCAAAAATCACGAAACTTGTCGATGTGTCATGTTATCGCATGTCGAGGCTATGAAAAAAATTTAAAAATATTCGGAGCAAGTTGCCACGCCAGATGTCTAAAACCCACACATCCCCACATATGATCAACTATGATCACATGTGGAGATGTCTGTGTTTTAGGCACTCGACGTCGCAATTTGCTTGAAACTTTCTTAATTTTTTATCGCAGCCTCCAGATGCGATGAAAACACACCTTGACACGTTTCGTCATTTTCGGACTTCGTTTGGATTTTATATAATTTAAAAACACTTTTTCCGCACGTAACTCGTCATGTTACGACACCAACATGGTCGTAACTTCATGCGAGGTCCTGGATACGGCCTCAACATACTCCAAACATCATGAATACTATTTTTTGAATGACCAAATTCTATTATTTCATGTACCTATAGTTCAAATATGGAGTTGTTAGAAAAATTCGAAGAAACAAAACTAATAAAAGAAATATAGCACAAAAGGTCAAAATTGTCCCAACTTTTGAAGTCGAGATGTATTTACTGTATTAAGACCCCACAAAAAAACTAAGAAGAAAAAAACAAAAAAATTATACTTTGCCGGGCGCCAGAGCCGGCACTCGGCAAAGAAGCATTTGCTGAGTGCCGGACCACGTGGCACTCGGCAAAGGTGGCTCCTTTGCCGAGTGCCCGTTAGGCACTCGGCAAAGGTGACGGCCACGGATGCCGTTTGTCTAGGCCCCACTTTGCCGAGTGCCCCTCTTTGTCGAGTGCGGGACACTCGGTAAAGAGCCCGTTTGCCGAGTGCGAGACACTCTGCAAAGATATCTTTGCCAAGTGCCGGATCTGCCACTCGGTTCCGACACTCGGCAAAGAGACTTTTTGCCGGGTGCCTTTTATTTATCACTCGGTAAAGTTTGCGGCACTCGACAGAGCCTCCGTTTCCGCTGTGCAGGCACGGCAGGAGTAAACGCCATCGACGGGCACAGCAGCAGCACCAAGGCCGCGCCCACAGTGTGGAACAGAGCGGTGGCACGGTGGCACCAGACGAAAAGCCCACGCGGAGGGGAACGCCGAGGCGGCGTCGCCCGGATCTCAGCCGGCCCGCGTCGTTCAATTCAACAGCACCCGCCGCGTATTCCCCTTCTTCACCTTTTCACGCGCTTTAATCCATCTCGTCTCCTCCCTCCTCCCTCTCGTTTCCCCACGCCACGCCGCGCCAGCCGCGCCTCGCAGATGTCGGCGGCGCGCTCCTCCTACACCTCCACCCAATGACCTCACGGCCGCCCCTCTTCCCGCTGCTGCCCCTCGCCCTCCTCCTCATCGCCATTGCCTTGTCCTTGCCGTCCACCACCTCCGCCGCGTCGACGCTCGCCGTCTCGGCCTCCTCCACCTCCCCCGTCGTCTGCGGCGTCGCCGAGTTCAACGGCACCGTCTACTGCGCCGCGCTCCCGGGATCCTCCTCCAACTCCTCCACCAACGCCTCCTCCTCCGCTTCCGCCGTCGCGCCGTCCGCCATCGCCTTCGGGGAGCTCTCAGCGGGCCGAGGCTTCGTGTGCGGGCTAGAGGCCGGCGGCCGCAAGCTCTTCTGCTGGCCGTCCACGCCGGCGCCGCAGTGGCCGCAGCTGAAACGGCTCTACAATGGGCCCAGCCCGCTCTCGGACCTCGCCGTCGGCGGGGCCCACGTCGCGGCCTACAACGCGTCCGGCAACGGTAGCGTCCTATGGTGGCGCGGCGGGGAGCGGTTCCCCGCGCAGGCCGACGGCGGGTTCCGCTCGCTCGTCTCCGGGGACGGGTTCACCTGCGCCGTCGAGACCAACGCGTCGGCCGCCGTCCGGTGCTGGGGCCCGCAGGGTAGCGCCGTGCAGACGGGGCTCGCCAACGCGACCGCCGCGCCGTACCTCGCCGCGGGGGGTGCGCGAGCGTGTACCGTCCTCGCGTCCGGCACCGCGCTCTGCTCGGGGAACGGCTCCGACGCCGGCGCGGCGGCGGCGGGGAACGCCTCGCTGCCAAGCGACCTGTTCGGGTACGGCCTCACCGTCGGGGACTCCCACGCGTGCGCGCTGCGCCGGCCCAACCACACCGCGGTGTGCTGGAGCCTCGGGGGGCCCACCACCACGCTGTACGAGCCGGCGCTGGGGATCCCATTCCATTTCCTCGTCGCCGGCGGCAACTTCACGTGCGGCGTCGTGTTCAGCGACTACAGCGTGTACTGCTGGTCCGCGGGCGCCGTGGCCACGCTGGTGCCGCTGCCGAGGATCCGTCCCGGCGTCTGCGTCAGCGACGTCAGCGCGTGCCGTCCTGGGTGTGGCCTCTTGACGGGGTCGCAGCGGTTGTGCGGGGGTTCCGGTGGGATCTGCGACGGGCTCTGTGACAACTCGACGCGGACGCCTGCTGCCCCACCTTCTTCGCCGTCGCCTCCGCCGCCGGCGCCGTCGTCGAGTTCGAGTAGGCGCGTGTCCAAGGCCTGGATCGCGTTCTGTGTTGTCGGCGCGGTGGGTGGATTCGCGGGGCTCTGCTCCATCGTCTACTGCCTCGTCTTCGGCTTCTGCAGCAACAAGCGGGTGCACAACTCGGTGCAGCCCAACCTCACCGCAACCGCCGCCGGCGCGGGTGCGGGTTCCGCCGACAACAACGGCAGCGCGGCGGGCGGGAGCCCGTACGGGTCGCCGAACGGGTCGCGTGCGCGGAGCTTGTTCCGGCGGCAGCTGTCGCGCGTGATGACGCGGCAGCGGAGCGGGCCGTCGTCGTTCAAGGACCCCGCGGAGGAGTTCACGTTCGCGCAGCTGGAGGCGGCCACCAAGGGGTTCGCGCTGGAGGCGAAGATCGGCGAGGGCAGCTTCGGCGCCGTGTACCGTGGCAAGCTCCCCGACGGGCGCGAGGTGGCCATCAAGCGCGCCTGCGAGTCTCCAGGCCCCCGCGCGCGGCGGTTCCAGGAGAAGGAGAGCGCGTTCCGGTCGGAGCTGGCGTTCCTGTCGCGGCTCCACCACAAGCACCTCGTCGGCCTGGTGGGATACTGCGAGGAGAACGAGGAGCGGCTGCTGGTGTACGAGTACATGAAGAACGGCGCGCTCTACGACCACCTCCACCCCAAGTCGGCAGGGTCGCCGCCATCGCCGGTGGCGTCGTCGTGGAAGCTGCGCATCAAGATCCTGCTGGACGCGTCCCGGGGCGTCGAGTACCTGCACTCGTACGCCGTGCCGCCCATCATCCACCGCGACATCAAGTCGTCCAACATCCTGCTGGACGGCGGCTGGACGGCGCGCGTCTCGGACTTCGGCCTGTCCCTAATGGGCCCCCTGGAGCCGTCGTCGGAGGACGACAACGACGCCGCGGCCGTCACCGGCGCCACTCGGTCTCGGTCGCGTTCTCGATCTCGGTCGCAGTCGCAGCAAGGCCTGACGGTGATGAAGGCGGCGGGCACGGTGGGGTACATGGACCCGGAGTACTACGGCCTCCACCACCTGACGGTGAAGAGCGACGTGTACGGCTTCGGCGTGGTGATGCTCGAGTCCCTGACGGGTCGGCGCGCCATCTTCAAGGAGGCCGAGGGCGGGAGCCCCGTGTCCGTGGTGGACTTCGCCGTGCCCACCATCGTGGCCGGCGAGCTCGCCAAGGTGCTGGACCCGCGCGCCCCGGAGCCCGCCGCGCACGAGGCCGAGGCCGTGGAGCTGGTCGCCTACACCGCCGTGCACTGCGTCCGGCTCGAGGGCAAGGACCGCCCCGCCATGGCCGACATCGTGGCCAACCTCGAGACGGCATTCGCGCTCTGCGAGGGGAGCGCCGGTGGCGGCGACCGCGACCGCGGGGCCGTGTTCGGGAACAGCTCGTCCAGCGCGAGCCTCCCCTCCGTCCCGTCGTCCATGGACCGGTCGGGAGCCCTCGCCTGATGAGCCTGACTGACGCATGGATGGACGGATGGATGGTTCTTTTTCGGTTTTCATTCGTTCATTCGGGCATCAACGTCGGCCGGTCGGTGCCACCATTGATTGTTGGTAAGAGCGAGCTCCATCCATCAATGAATCTGTCCGTCGTCCAAGCTGTGATTTAGCGATTTTTAGCCCGGGGACAGGGAAGGAGGGAAGGGTGATCAGATTCGTTGCTTATTTTTGTATTCGTCTTCATTCTTGGTCATTCTTGATTATTCCTCATTGGGAGGTGTGTGATCCTGTCATCACACGTTTTGTTCTTGGTGAATGTACATTCATGATTCCTTCATCCACTCCGATGAGTAGTCATGATCCCACGCGTCCTCGAGATGAAATGAAACACGAGACAGAATTCAAATTCATTCCTCATGGCCTCAATCAATCAGATTCAGCGGGATGTGACGTGTGGCACGCCAGCATCAGTTGAGTCCTGCTCTGTTCTGTTATTATAAAAAAAAAAATTTCATCACAACAAAATATCGACATAAAAATACCGACACATGTATATGTATAGAGTATTAAATATAGATAAAATTAAAATCTAATTATACAGTTTAGTTATACTTTATGAGATAAATATTTTAAACTTAATTAGTTAAAATTTAAATAATTTTTATCAAATATAAATAAAATAATATAGAAATTCTGCTATAAAAATTCTGACGCAATTCATACGATGAACGGAAGATCGTCGGAAGGCGAAGCACGCAGGTTCGTTGTCGACGGGATCAAAACGGCAGGCAGGTAGGCGGTCAGAGGCTGCATGTCCGGTCTACCACATGGTCAGAGCCCCATGCCGTGACCTGTGACTAGTCCGGCAGTGCAAAGAAAGGCAACAGCCGCCGGGTCAACAGGGACAGCCGGACAGAGGGAGGCCGACGGGCGACGGGAGGAAGAAGAGGTGACTGAGCAGTCGTTGGCTGCTGGCTGGTTGCTAGTTGGTTGTTGAAGTACAGTGCTGCTGCCGGTGCTGGCCCTGCAAACCGGAGCGAATGGGACCTGGGTGCAAGCAGGAGGGCAGGTGGCGTAGCCTGCCCCATGTCCAGCCGACGAATTGAAGGAGACAAGAGCGAGGTCGCCGTCGTCTCCCACCTCCGTTCACACGTCTGTGGACGATCGATGGTCCTGTAGCAGGCAGCTTTACGATCCATCATCGATTTTTCTGAGCTTTTTTTAGGCCTAAAGCGCCAAGCCTTTTTTAAGTTCAACTATGTTAGTAAAAGACGGTTTTCATCGTTACAGCATGCAGTAGTAGGATGGATGGTATACCACCCGTGGTAAGCATCCCAAAAACTCCGTAGAAAACTCCAGCCGAGACGTATAGTAACAGGGTTAAACTGAACTAAACTTAAGCCAACACAAAACGAAGACAAAAGAGCCAATCAACAAAACAGCTGCTACATATTGAAGAAAGGAATCGCGCGCCCAATATACAGCACCGCATTTGGCCGCCCACTTGACTTCTGCACACATCGTCAGAGGGTCAGGCAGAACAATCTCCGCGCCATTGATCTGATCGAGTTGATTTCTCCGTGATAGCTACTCACTACTGTCTGTCTCTGCTAGCATGGCGACTGGCGTGTTGGTGTTGGTGACGGACGACAGGCGATCGAGAGACGCCTGAACGACGCGTTTTGTCCACACGCGTGCGCATATTGTAATTTGTATTGATGCACACGTATGTAAGCAAACCGGAAGGAAGGAAGGCAAGGCAAGGCAAGGCCGGTTGGTATGACCAGCCCTTCATCTTGTCATCGCCTGTGTTAGCGACCTGTACTATATTTAGTTAACACGTTTCTTGGCTCTCTTTAATTCTAGCTATTGTTAGTTATCTGACTATTTGATGTACAGGCGTAAGCTCATATCAATACAACTTGAGTTGTCTGCATTCTTTTCTTCAGTTCTTACATGGTATCAGAGGTTTCACGATCCTCAATCTCCGCTGCCTCAATCTCCCACCCCGACGCCGCCATGAGTTCATCCTCGTCCCCATCGTCGTCGGCCTCCAACAACTCCGACATCGAGTCGGGCCTCCCCCACACACTCCGCGTCCAAACCGAGCCTGCCACACTGGCCGTCGTCCACGACATCAACATCCTCAACCGCGTGCCGATCATCCTCGACTTCAATGACGTGAACTACGTTGCCTGGACGCGCTCCTTCTTCGCCATCGTTGGCCAATTCGGACTCCGCGACCACGTCGACGGCTCCACCGCCAAGGGCGATAGCGACTGGGTGCAGAATGACTGCGCCATCGTCTCGTGGTTCTACAACCGCATCTCCCCCGAGCTTCTCTCCATGGTCTCGGAGGACACCGACACTGCCTACTCCATATGGCGCGGCGTCCGCAACCTCTTCCACGAAAACAAGGATACTCGTGCTGTCTACCTCGGTGCCGAGTTCCGCAACTTCTACCAAGGTGATCTTAACGTCCTCGACTATTGCTCCCGCATGAAGGTCATGGCCGATCGCCTCGCCGGTCTCGGTGCCCCGGTGAACGACAAAGATCTCATCTACAACATCGTCCGCGGCCTCAACCCTCGGCTCCACCACGCGATCCCCACATCACCCTTCGCCGCCGTCTACAGTCGTTCCTCAAGACGCGGTCCATGCTGCAGCTCGAGGAACATCGCATCAACGAGTCGGAGAAGTTGTAGGCTGCGTCGGCGCTTGTCGCTCAAGCCGCGAACGCCGGCGCGTCATCTTCCATGGCGCCCACCGCGACACCATCGACCGCTCATCTTCAGTCCGCGGCGGCCTTCGTCGCCAACGCTGTGCCCGGTGTCCCTACATCGCACGACGCAATGGCCAAACCACCAGCGACAACACCTGCACCTTCCACCGGCGGACGTCAGTCGAGCTCCTTCTCCAACAAAAAGAAGAAGAAGAAGGGCTCCGCATCCACCACGGCGCCGCCACCAGGCTTCTAGCCCACACTGAACCCATGGACGGGTGTGGTGCAGGCTTGGCATTCACATCTCCGCCGAACGCTTCTTTGCCCACGGCCGGCGTCCTCGGCACGCGCCCTTCCTCCGCGGCTCCGCAGGCCCATGTCACCGGTGCGTCTTCCGAGCTGGACCCACAGCTGCTCGCCACACTAAACAATATCTCGCTCCAACAGCCCCAGTCCACCAGTGACTGGTTCCTCGACACTGGCGCCTCCTCTCATATGTCGCAAGGCTCCGGTAACATCTCTTCTCTCCTTCCCCACTCTTCCTCCACCCGAATCATTGTTGGTAATGGCACCTCATTACCCATTACACACACTGGTTCATCTTCTATTCCTACCCACTCATATCCGCTCTCCTTACATAATGTTCTTGTCTCTCCATCACTCATTAAAAACCTTATTTCAGTTTGCGCTCTCACTCGTGATAATCCTATTACAATTGAATTTGACAATTGTGGTTTTTCTATCAAGGATCGCGACACCAAAGCGGTACTTCTCCGCAGTGATAGCGCCAGTGATCTCTACCTCCTCCACCCGACGCCATCATCGTCCACCTCCACAAACTGCCTCACCACCGTCTCTGCAGACCTTTGGTATCAGCGGCTCGGTCATCCCGGCATAGAGTCCTTCCGTTGCCTTCTTCAATCTTTTGCTTTCAAATGTAATAAGGATTTGTCACACACTTGTCATGCTTGCCGCATTGGCAAACCTGTGCGCTTACCGTTTGCTCCTTCTCAGCACAAAACTACTAAAGCTTTTGAATTAATTCATTGTGACGTTTGGATGTCACCTGTTTCTAGTTTCACTGGCTTTCGCTATTATCTTGTGCTCCTGGATGACTTCACGCATTTTGTCTGGACATTTCCTTTATGCAACAAGTCTGAAGTCGCTGCAAAAATCATGTCATTCCATGCTTACGTCCGCACACAGTTTGCCCGTCCCATTTACGCGTTCCAGACCGATAATGGTCGTGAGTTTGATAACTCAGTTCTGTGAAAATTCTACTCCGACAACGGCATTCTTCTATGTCTCTCTTGCCCATACACATCCCAACTAAATGGGAAAGAGGAGCGCATCCTACGCACTCTGAATGAAGGCATTCGTGCCCTCCTCCTTCATGCAGCGATGCCACCGATATTCTGGGTCGAAGCGCTTCAAACATCTACCTTCCTTCTGAACTGCAAACCCTGCAAGCCTCGCTCCATGGCCACTCCTTTCTCCCTGCTCTTCAACTCCGACCCTGACTACACATCCCTTCGCGTCTTCGGGTGTCTATGCTACCCAAACACAGAATCCACCAGCCCTAACAAGCTTTCACCACGTTCAGTGGCTTGTGTTTTCATTGGTTATTCGCAGGATCATCGTGGCTATCGATGTTACAACCTGACAACGCGAAAAGTTCTGACATCGCACCACGTCCACTTCGACGAGGCCGTTTTTCCTTACCGCTCAGGGCCCGCGACGTCGTCCCCAACAACCTGCGCCTACGATCCATGGCGCCCGGATCTCTCTGATGACATGGTCCCTCTACCGTCGATCTCGGAGCCACCATCTCCGCGATCACCGCGAGCCCATTCAGAACCGGGCTCGCCACGCAGACCCGACGCCACCTGCGGCTCTCCGCAGGCCCCGACTTCATCAGCAGCCACGACTCCACCGAATACACAACGCGGATCTCACTCCCCACCGCTCACGCCCGCATCGACATCTGCGGCTCTAGACGTGGCCACAGTCGCGGACATGCATGCCTCGCACTCGATGGTGACCAGGGCACGCGGGGATATTCAAGCCGAACCCACGCTACGCTGGTGCTGCAACAACTACGACTATTGCTGCCACGCCTACATCGCCAATCTCATCGATACCTTAAACAGTCAATCAGGCTCTCCAAGACCCCAACTGGCGACAGGCAATGCAGTCTGAGTACGACGCCCTACTCGCCAACAACACGTGGGAGCTCGTTCCACGACCTCCTGGTGCACATGTCGTCAGCGGCAAATGGATCTTCCGCCACAAGTTCAAGGAAGATGGCAGCTTTGATCGGTACAAGGCGCGATGGGTTGTTCACGGGTTCACCCAGCGCGCAGGTTTTGATTACGGCGAGACATACTGTCCCGTCGTGAAACCGGTGACGGTGCACACGGTTCTTACGCTGGCTGCTCAACGCCACTGGCCTGTCCATCAACTCGACTTCAACAATGCCTTCATTCATGGCGTCCTCGATGAACAGGTCTATGCTCGCCAGCCCGCCGGCTTCGTCGACTCATCGGCTCCGTAATCAGTGTGCCGCCTCTCCAAGAGCCTCTATGGCTTGAAACTGGCGCCCAGGGCATGGTACATGCGTCTTGCCACGTTCCTCGACACGATGGGGTTCAAGCCTACTCGATCCGATAGCTCACTCTTCGTCCTTCGACGCGGCAAGGAATCGATATATCTTCTTCTCTACGTCGACGACATCATGCTCATGGCATCGTCTAATGACATCCTGCGCCGCATCATCAGCACCATCAACGCCGAGTTCTCCCTCAAAGACATGTGTAACACCCATGGTGTTAAGCATGCATTACCTTGCACATCATGAGCATAACCATCTCTTTTGCATCATCATTTGTTTACATGAAATGATAAAATGAAAAATGTGCTTGCTTTGATTTGAACTAGAGCTATGTGATAGGTTGCTTGTTTGGGGCTGAGTGTTAAATGAAGCTTGTAGAGAAAATTATTTGGAGCAAAACTTATTTTTGGGTCATTTCATGAAAAGGCTTGGAAGTGGGTCAAAAATGTAAAAAACAGTTTATAAAAATGTTTTTCTTTTAATCTTAAAAGGATTTGAAATCCCCATTTTTGAATTTCAAATTCTAGGCAAAATTAGGCTATGATATTTAAAAGTGAAATGTTCTACTCATTGAGAGCAACATTTCATCTTTTACAAGTTTTTTCAAATTCGGATTATTTTGGAAAATATGGAGTTAATCAAGTTTTGCACGAATCTTGGCACAGTGGTGGGACCCACCCGTCGGCCTCCTTCTTCCCTCTCTTCTTCTTCCTCGCGCCGACGGTGTCCGTGCCGACGCCGGCCGCGTGGTGTCCGTACACCGAGCGACGCCGCTGCCCGCTGTTTGGCCTCCCCATTCGAGCGCCGCTCGCCCCTGCACTCGGCCTGGCCCCACCGCTTGCCCACGCGTCCCTCGCCCCGGTCCCGCATCGCCTGCCCGCGCGCCATGCGCACGCCGAAGCCCGACGCCATGGCCCGGCCCTCCGGCCGTTGGCTCACTTCAATGCGTCCCGACCGCGCCTCTCGCCTTCACTCTCCGCCCACCACCACCAGACGCCCATCCTCGCCTTGCATTTCCCTCCCCGAGCTCAAGCAGACACGAAAACCGCCATTGCCGCCGCCCAAAGCTCGCATCATCACTGCACCTCACAGCCCTACCATTTTCCTCCCAGAGCTCGCCAGTAGCTCCGCCGTGGTGTGAGGCACACCCTGTGCACGTTCCCTGCCCTTGAGACCCAAGGTAGAGGTCAAATCGACTGTTTTCCCCTTCGCCGGCCATGGCCGCCTCGACCGCCACGCGGTCCACCATGACCAGCAACCCCTTTCTCCCTCCTTTATCTTGTGCATCGTGGTCACCTGCATGAGTAGAACAGCTTGGTGTAGTTTATGGGATCGATTAGGGTTAGGGTTCGTCGGATTTTGGCCGACCGCCGTCGCGGGTCGCGCCGCCGCTCGTCGGCCGCTCACACGGAGCTCACTCCGGTGGACCTTTGCCTTCATGTGCTAGTGCAATCGAGTCACCCCGACTTCAATTAGGTCACAGGATAGTTCTTGGGCCTTGATTTGGCCGGAGTTGGCCGACAGCTGTCGAATCGCCGTCATGCAAAGTCGCCGCTCGCCGCCGTTCATCGCCGCCGCCATTTTTCTCCGCGATATCTTGCATCTTGTACACCAACGGGTTCGCGTCGATGAGTTGAGTCTAGTGGTGGCCGTAGTTTGGCCGGTGACCTCGCCGCCGGCGAGATTGCCGACCGCTGGCGACCTTTCCCCTCGGTGTGGATCACGGACAGAATATGTTAATCTTTTCCAGACTTAAGTACAAAGTGGCCAGACTCAGAGAGTTTTAAAATAGGGCTTGATTAATTACTGAAAAGTCCAGGGTTCCCGGTGCAAAACTGTTTTCTATTTTGTTTTAAAGAATCTATTTTCCAGATTTTGATAAAAACTTTGAAAAATCATATTTCACTCATTTTTAGTCCAAATGAGTTGGTTCAACTTGCAGTATTTTTCTAATGAGTAGATCTATGCATAAAAAAATATGAAATATGATTTTTATGATACTTTTCTGTATAGATTTATTTATCCCTATTAAATGCCTTTATTTTTGAAAATACATAAGTAATTCTCTGTTGCTCAGAAAAATGTGAATCTAAATTTGTCAGTCTTCTTATGTCATGCTCTATCTATAAAAAATATTAAAAGGCTATGTCATGTGTAAATATTGTCCTGTTTAATTATGATGCCTTTTCAAGTAGATGATAAATAATTCATAATAAATAATATATAAGTGATTTATGCATGAAAATTTTTGAAGGATATTTTTATGCTAATCTAGAGCTAAGGATATTCTGATATCTGTTGTTTGACATTTTTTATGTACAAAGTATTTTATGCCCATTAAATTGTGCTGCCTTGTCATTTTTGTATAGGATAAAGTACTTATTGTTTGGGCCTGAAAATTTTATGGTAGTCTACATTAGGCATGCTTAAGCTTTTGTAATTTTTACAGAATTTTATGAGTAATCTAAAGTCATGTTACAGTTCTGCCCTGATTTCTTTTAATAATTAATAATGCTTTAAATCATTATTTCATGTGTATAATAATGTTTTTTCTGATGTTTGTGATAGGTGAAATCTATTATTGGTTTTGGTTCAGTAGAGAGTAGTGTGCAAAATATTTGTCATTTATAATTCCTTTTAATGTGTAAGTAAATTATAATTTGAGGCTTATATAAGATTTGATTGTAGAAGAGAATGCAGAAGACATGTGCTTATCATACATGTTTTAAAATCATATCAATTATCTTCAACTGAGCATTCATTCACTATCAGCATATACCTTGTATTTACTATATATTCATGGTATTTATACGCACCATGCATCATACAGGGTCGTCAGAGCTCGAAACGGTAGTTTCCGGAGTACAAGGAGAGGAAGGCCAGCAGGAAGTCTTGGTGCAGGGGGTAGCAACAGAAGAGGATCCCGAGGTTGATCTTCCCGAGTGTCCCGACCATCAGCCAAGCTCTTTCCTGAAAGGCAAGCCCGGAGCATTCTCCCTGTGGTTTACAAAAATATCTAACTTGAGTCCTTTACTTGTTTGATGCATTAAGTTATAGACGTTGTTTTATACCGTTGTTGCATTAATGATATTCTTTGCCCACTTGATATAATTCTACCCTGTTAGGTTCAGGTACGATTATCTGCTTAGCCTTGCTAACTAGATCGGTAGAAGTCGGGTGATTTCCTGTCATCCGCGAGTTATAGGTGGTTCGGAATGGTTGAATACATTATTATCTTGGATAACCATGTGGAGATAATAAATCGAGACCGGGCGGGATTGGTGTTGGGACTGAACTGGAGGTTCGGTGAGGTTATCCCGTCTGTGTCGAACTAGGACCCCGTCCATTGTACGTCCTCAAGTCATATTGAACGCATGCCTCACATTTAGCTGGAAGGATAAGTCGTTCCGACCGCAAAGCTTGGGTTTGGTTTGGGCCGGGAGTCGACCTGCTATACGCATCGTATTGGAGAAGATGGGGGACCACGGGTTACGCGGAGAGTAAGTCCGAGGTCAGGGTCGCCCTGAATAAGGCAGCCAGGCGGTTTCCGGATACAATGGTACCTGTTGATCCCACGATTTTCCCGAGTCGAACTTTCAGTGATCTGTAGCTCACTTTAGCGGGTGAGTGTGGTTTGTGTGAGAAATACCCCACCAGCTGGTTAGTAATCGATTATAATCGCCATCGTTTCTGTACAGTGAACACTTAACTTGAGCAGCGGCATCGTAGTAATAACTTGAACAAAAAGATGAGATGGTTGAGCCATGATGTTGAAAGGCACTCAACCAGAATTGATTACTATTATTGTTGAATAATTATTACCATGCTTGTTTAGTACAGGTGCTAATTTAACATGATAAGGTTAATCAAATTAAAATACAATGCTAGAAGGTTATGATCAAATCTTCCTTTAATGCAAGCTTTTTCGTAAATAAATGAGTCAGATATTCCACTTATCCAGCCTTGCATACTCCTTGGAGTCAACTTATTTTTAGTTTATGATGGGTAAGTCTAGCTGAGTATATTCTCGTACTTAGGGTTTTATTTCCTATGTTGTTGCAGATGGTGAAATACTATGGTTATTGCCAGCACTGCTTCTACCCCGCGTTGGGTGATGATTAGACCTTGGGCATGGTCACTCTACTCTACCTTATGCTTTTGCTGGATATTGACTGAGGACCTGGCACTGTATTTGAACTAAGACATGTGTGTGGATTGAACTAAATCGCTTCCGCTTTATTTTGAATTTGAACTTGGATTGTAATAACTTATTTCGAACTCCGATATTTTAAACTATGTGCGAACTATGTATATTGTGAACGGTGACGGCTAAACTTATTACGATCTTGGCCGTGCTGGAAATATTAGAAATCCTTCAAGATTTCGGGAATGACTACCGGGTTTATGAGGTCTCAATCATGTACTTTGCTATCTTAATGGCGAATTACGTGCTTGTGCTCTAATAAATTGGTCGGTTCTGCCACACATGGGCCCGGTACACTTCTTCCTCGGCATCCAAGTTCAGCGCAACGACGACGGCTTCTTCCTCCAACAGCAGCAGTACGCCATCGATCTTCTTGAACGAGCTGGTATGACAGAATGCCGCCCCTGCGACACACCGATCGACACCAAGGCGAGCTCTCCAGTGATTTCGGCTCGCCCCTGAACACAGCGGATGCCTCGGACTACCGCAGTCTGGTCGGTGCTCTTCAATATCTGACGATGGCACGGCCAGACTTGCAGTATGTCGTGCAACAAGCTTGTCTGTTCATGCACGCTCCAACAACGTCGCATCGAGCTCTCGTGAAGTGAATACTTCGCTATGTCCGTGGCACCACAGGTCTTGGTCTCTATCTGCGGCGCTCCAACCAGAACGATCTCGTCGCCTACTCCGATGCCGATTGGGGCGGGTGCCCGGATACAAGACGCTCTACTTCGGGCTTCTGTGTGTTCATGGGTGACGCCATGATCTCGTGGTCATCAAAAAGGCAGACGAAGGTCTCTCATTCAAGCAACGAAGCTGAATACCGAGGGGTCGCCAACGCCATAGCCGAGTGCACTTGGCTCCAGCGGCTGCTAGGCGAGCTGGACAGTCCCCTCACGAAGGCCACCATCATCTTCTACGACAATGTCTCCGCCTACTACATGAGCTCCAATCCAGTGCACCACAAACGCACAAGGATGTGCACTTCGTCCGCGAGAAGGTCGCAGTTAGACAAGGCAAAGTTCTACATGTACCAACAGCACAACAGTATGCCGACGTTATGACCAAAGGTCTACCGACGGCAACCTTCAAGGAGTTCCGCAATAGTTTGTGCGTCGCCGGCAACGACGCTTATACTGAGGGGGGGTGTTAGCGACCTGTACTATACTTATTTAGCACGTTCCTTGGCTCTCCTCAATTCTACCTATTGTTTGTTATCTGACTGTCTGATGTACATGTATAAGAGGCATAAGCCCATATCAATACAGCTTGAGTTGTCTGCATTCTCTTCTTCGGTTCTTACAGCCTGGACACGACTCCATCGATTCCTTCCATTCCCCCAAGGCCCCTAGCCCCTTCACCCTTCCTCCTCTTCGTTGTTTTTGTTTTTCTCGCGGCTAGCTGCTGTGATGGCGATGCCGATGCCGATGCTTGGCTGATCTGATCACGAACGCGGATAGCCACAACCGGTTACCGGTGTGTAGTACCAGCGGCACACCCGGCGACAAGGAAGGACGTCCGCCCATCCCTGTTACGTGCGGATGCAACGGAGCAGGTGAGCCTGCCTCCATGATCGTTCACAAGAAATGGAATGCACTTTGTCTAGAGCCGGGTATACAATAACGACACAAACGGAGGATTAGGCATCATTAGGTTTGATTTTGAGCAACCTCGCTAGCAGCACAGGCCAAGGCATGTGATTCAGTGCCCTGCCCTACACTACCAGCTACTGCTGCCGCTGCCGCCGCCGCCGCCGCCTCTGCTCTTAAAACTCAAAAGGAGGTTAAGAACGGGAGAAAGCAAACCTCATCAATTCAAGACCCCGGCTGACTGCGCACCTCCATTTGACCAACTTTGATCACAAAAACAATGCAGTAAACCTGCAAAGTTCTGCGAAAAAACAAAAAACAAAACTCAAGAAAGAAAATCCTCTCGGAAGATTCCATCACCACCGGTCAAAAAGAAGATAATAAATGATTGCTCGACCGTACTGTAATACATTACGTGCAACTTTGGCGGCATCCTTTTTGAACGGAAAGCGTGGTGGACGGAGGAGATCTGCAATTCATTCCGAGCAAGCAGATACTACAATATCTATCCTTTTGGTTTCGCCATCGCCATCCAGCCTGCCGATCACTTTCGCTTTCGCCGCCGAGACCCGCTTTATGTTGTCGAGGTGTTGTGCGCGCGCGTCGGAACGCAGAGACCTTTTCTTCCAAGTTCCGAGCCTTGAACCACCCCCACGATCCCCATCCCATCCTATGGATACTGGCCTACAGCTACAAAGAATGTATATAGTATGATCCGTTGCCTTTTGTTGCTCTCGATCGGTCTTGTGCAGGTGCATAAGAGCAAGCGGCCGAAAGTCATGGCCGCATATGATTGTCGCGGCGGTAGGCGCCGCCGGATCGATCGCAAACACCGCCCGAGAGACGACCCCGCCATCTCCGAGCTTCGTGCCCTGCCCATACTCTCTGTCTGAGTACGAGTACAGAGTACTGCATACGGAGTACTCTACTCGCAAAAAAAAAAAAGAGTACTACACACTCTTTTTTGACTCTTGTCAAATCAGGCTGCGAATTTTGTCAAACGTTCCAATACCGGATTGAGAA
This sequence comes from Bothriochloa decipiens, assembly GCA_023333625.1. Classification (NCBI taxonomy): domain Eukaryota; kingdom Viridiplantae; phylum Streptophyta; class Magnoliopsida; order Poales; family Poaceae; genus Bothriochloa; species Bothriochloa decipiens. Next base: position 42,500,800 of record CM041641.1, on the reverse strand, counting down.
AATCAAGCCGCTTAACCATGACATTTATATTAACAAGAGAAATGATAAATCAGCATTAACAGATGTCATGTCTCTCGTCCGCGGTGGCCGGAGGTTCATCACGTGCCGGGAAGCCATACTTGGCCGGAATCGACCTACAAGGTCCCGATCGACCAGCAGCACAGGCCATAGCGCGTGCCGGGGGGCCGAGCGAGCCTCGGCGTGTAAATCACCATTCGTACACGATGGGAGAGGCCGGATGAAATGGAAGATATTGCAGGCTCTCAATCAGCCAGAAGTCTGTTAGATTAATCGTACTAGGCACGTACTTAGTGTGACAATTAATCATTAGAACTTTAAAAGTCTATAATTAATGCTAAGTGAGAGTGGGATTAATACCACATGGTACACATTGAGAAGGAGCTCAATTTAAATAGGAAGTTAGTTGCTCTACCTATGTGCAAGGTGAGAGGAAAAGCTGGGAGACCACGCGCGCGTCGCCGCTGCCGTGCGCACGCGCCAGGGGCCTTGGCCTTGGCTGGACATGATGTGTTGTGCCATGTTTTGTCGCTCAGCCCAACGGTCGAACATCATGAGTGGCCACTCAGCCCAAAGGTCCAACATTATGAGTGATACAGTGGTGTTTTCGTCTAGTGTGTAGGGATAAATAGGTAAACCACTTGCGCCTGATGCGTCCTAGGACCATGTTTTGTCGCTCAGCCCAATGGTCATGAGTGGTACAGTGGTGTTTTTGTCTAGCGTGTAGGGACAAATGGGTAAACCACTTGTGCCTGATGCACCATAGGGCAAACGTGAAAGACTAAAATACCCCTGCGCCACTGCTGTATAAATACAACCGTCACCCACCAGGATCCCTATTTGGAAGCTCACTTTTAAACCCTAGCCGCCACTTTGTTCTCGAGTTTGAGCTGCTCTCTATCGTCTCCGACCCGTCCCTTGCGCGCACAAGGGGTTCGGGTGAGCAGGCCTCCGATGCTCCGTCCGTCAAGCGTACCTGCACGGGTAGGCGGGCGATACAGTTTTTAGAGAGCGCATCCATGCGACTGCTCGATCTGTTGCTGTTCGTCCCCAAGCGTTCCTGGGTCTGCAACGATCGACTACTACGAGCAGGCCAGCATGACCCGTACCCGAACTGGTGCTGGTGCTGATGCTGCCGACGATGGTTCTCAGTCCTTCGGAGTGGGATCCAATCGAGAGTATACACTGAACTTCTCTCTAGTACAATTTACGATCTGTACTGTAATGTTCGGTTTAGGAATCACTGCATGTGTCAGCAGTATATTCTCTTGTTCAATGTCAGATAATTATTTATTTCCTGCTGCTATATTTACTTTCGTATTTATGAATTAAAGCATGTCGTAAAATAACTAAATCCCTAACAAAGTCGTCCCCTAAAACCATCGATTTTGTTTCCTTTTCTTAAACTCCTACCACAATTTTTTACCTCACAAAAACAAATATAATGACACAATAAACTGTTTATAAAGTCACGTCGAGCATTCATGTATAATTTATTGACCCCTTAGCACGCCGCCAGGGCTTTTTTCCTATCTTAATACAAAGACGTATAAATCATTTATGTGGTCGACAAAAACAATTACAAAGTGACGCAAAAAATACACAGACAGATATAATGACACAATGAACTGTTTACACGGAAGGAGTCACCCTCGAGGGTGAGGAAGAGTGCCTAGGGCGCATTTTACTATTCTACGACAAACAGCATATAAGCACCCAAGCTACTTACGGAGTTCCGCTACTTACTTGTTGTAGGTACGAACCACCCAGATCCAAAAGGCAACGACAGCAGCCATTAGGAGGAAGAGAAGGCAAGCGGAGGCCAGAATCTACCACACCCGGCAATATAACACAACAAAGGAATTGATCACCATGGAAGCCGTCGCAGTCCACACGAACGCACCGTCGAAGAGAGCCTCCCAGGCCGCGAGGTGCAGAAGGCACGAACAGTCTCAGGTACCCCATCGCCGCATAAATCAGCGCAATGTAGACGACTGGCAGCATGAAAAACGGCAGACGCCATAGGAAGGCAGCACCCCCATAGTCGGGGTCGTTGTTGTAAAAGATATGAGCCGAACATGCAAATGTGTAAATGAAAAGAGATGGCACGCAGATGGTCACTATCCACTGAGCCAAACGGGTCGTCTTCTGGTTCTGTTCCCGGATGGTCAGTGAAGACGATGACACCGCCTGCATTACCCACTCAAAGGCATGGGATAATGCATCGTGGCCTATGAACTTCGAGCAGGTCACTTCTTCCTGGACACTGGTTGCAGGCAGCAACATGATGGGGTGAAGCAGCAAATTCGTCGCGTTGAGGAAGAGGATTAGAGTACGGTGGCGGCGGCGCTGCGGCGGAGAAGGGGGCGAGTCGCGACTGGATTAAACTGGAAACCTCCCTACAACAATTTTTATGGGAAAGCAAAAAAAAAAAGGAAAAGAAAAATTGGTTAAGTATAGATAGTCCGGCACAATTTGTTTGTTTTTGTTTTTGAGAATTTAACAGGTACAGATGTGTGAGACATCGGGCCCAAAACGATTCCTGGTTTGGGGATCCAATTCTTCCGGGACGTGTGTGGCCTTAAAGCCCAATTTAGACCCAGTTCTATCTAGTAACGTGTTAGGCTCAAATTAGAACAGGTTTCGACGTAGCCCACAAAACAGAACAGTGGTGTTGCTTAAAAAAAAAAATACAGAACAGGATATGTACGTATGTTACATTTTGCAGTACTAAACGAAAAGGTAGTAATTTATTTTTCTCGCTCAAGTTTGATTCTACTTCTCAAAAACCTGTAAAACCCAATGTTTTACTTTTACCCATCAACTCTTATAAAACCATTAATCACATGTTACAATATGGTTTCGAAGTGGTTTCATCCGTTGTCAATTTTAAAAAATCTAGGAAATACTTGATATAAAGATTTCAAAACATGAAAAGTATTTTTTAACATTCTAAATATGTTGCTAAAAATCCTAGCAAACCCTCATAAAATATTTAGAGCTCTTCAAGATATGCTTAGACACTTGTAACAAAGAAGACTTATCTATAGGAATGTGAGAAAACTATATCTAGAAAAATATATACAATTTTCTTAATTAATAAATACCTAAATATGTTTTAAAATTTCTAAAACAAAAACATAAGATACAGCTAGCAAGAATGCATTCAACATTATGTATTTATAATTAATGTTGGTTGAATCATGCATTTTTGTTGTGGAAAGTTTTTTAAAATGCCTTTAGACTATAGTGATTCATTTTTATTTTTCTATATTGTTTTTACAATTTAATCAATTTTTGGAAGCTCATATAGACATTTTCATGAGATCTAAATACTTTATTTTGTTTTATGTCCTAATCTATCTCTAAGATTTTTTGTTGTCACTTTAAAGTCTTGAGATATTTCTATTGTTTAAAAACCTTATCGAATAATTTTTAAATAAAAATAAAACTACCTTGAAAACCACTTTTAACCAGGTTAATTAGTGAGGCAAATTAAACGGTGTTAAGAATATGAGGGATATTTGCAATTTAATTGGTTTTAAGTGTGAAGGAGATATCTGGTTTTTAAGTTTGAGAAAAGAAAAAATGATATCAATACAATTGATTCATAAAGATAGAAGCAATTTTTTTTTCCAAAAGAAAGCCATGACCGGGCCAAAAATATGTAAGGAGCCCACGAAAGACCAACGGAAATACAAGATAATGCAGCGAGAAAAGTAGCCCGCGGAAATACAAGATAATGCAGCGAGAAAAGTAGCCCGTGAGCAATAACAGTGTTTCAGTTCATCCATCGAGTAATGGAGGTCGGAGGCCATGACGTGTAGAGACAGCTTAAGGCTAGCGTCATAGTAGCTGGGAAACGTCGGGTAGCATTGGAAACTGACTGTCTTCTGATTTGTGCAGCTGTGGAAGAAAAAAGATAAAGATCAATCATCCTATTCTGAAGGAGATGGGGAGATTAGTCTTGCCTTTTATGAGTTTTGTTTCTTTTTTGTTAGTAGAAATTGTAATAAGATCGCGTACTTGTTAGCTTGACAGGTCTCGAGTTCGTATTGTTTGGAGGTGTGGCATGTTACTCCAGCATGTGTGTATGTTTGAGGCCTTGGTAACGAAAGGCAAGCTATTAAAAAAAAAGAGAGTAATGCAGGTACCATGGCCAAGTCTCTAGTCAAATATTGTATGCAGCCTCAAAACAATATTCTGTAGATTCAAGTCTATCTTTGTGCCGTGTTCTTCAGATGCAATAAAAAAGCTACCCTAGCTACTCTCGAAGTATCTTTTTATCTGTCATTCTCATTCTCGCTTCCCGATAAATTAAATCTAATTAATTTTAAATAATATATAAATAAAATAGTATTTAGTTAATATCTTGAATCTATTTTATAATAAATTTATTTAAATAAATATATAAATATTGGTGATATTTTGAAAAATTTAGTCAAACGTAAAGAAATTAGACCAGCATGGAAACTATAGCGACAAATAAATAGGGTTAGAGGGAGTACTTCTCAACTATTTTATTCGTATAAGGTTTTGCATTCTTTTGGAGACACACTCTCACTTTAGAATTGCATGTTTATTTGAATGGAGTAAGTATATTGGAATTTTAACTCATTTACCGAATGAAATACCTACATGTTAAGATAAGTACTCTTATTTTCTTTTATAACTGCTGCCATATATTCTATCCGTTTCAAAATAAAGAGTATGTTTTGCTTTCTAAAGAGTTAAATATTTTTTATTTGATTAAATTTATAGAAAGTGCTATCAAGTGTATGTATTTATTTTAAAAAGTATTTTCTCATAAAATGTATGTATTTATTTTAAGATTGAAAAGGGTATGTTTAAAAAACAAAACAAAACACACGCGCGCACACACACATGGTAGGACATGTTTTGGATCAAACATTGTAAATACAAATCATGATTTTAAGTTGTTGAGTTTGTAAATATGAAAACCATATCAATAAATTTACCTTAAAATATACTTTCATAATTACATACATATATCACTTTTCAATAGATACTTTTTAAAAACATGAAGTTAAAGTTACGCTTTGAAGTATGTGTTGTCTAGAAGGACCGAGGTGGAGGGAGTATGTATCAGAAAATCAGAAAACACGAATAGTAATAGTTTAGGACACAAGAATTGATAAATAATAATTGAAGACTTTGAACTCGTAAATATCCAAGAAAAAAAGTAATAAAAGGAAAAAGAAAAACATCAGATCGGAGAGCATTGAGGAAAACCAACCTGCCAACTACCTGTACCAACCAAAATCCAAAACCCTCAGTCAGGAGCTCGGGAGCAGCAGAACCCGCACCGCCCGCCCGGTCGCCGGCAACACTAGTCGCCGCCGACGCCGATGGGGGTGGACTACTACAAGGTGCTGGGCGTCGGCCGCGGCGCCGCCGACGACGAGCTCAAGAAGGCCTACCGCCGCCTCGCCATGAAGTACCACCCCGACAAGAACCCCTCGCCGCAGGCCGACACCCTCTTCAAGCAGGTCTCCGAGGCCTACGACGTCCGTACCCACTCCTCCCCTGCCCTCATCCTCCTCCATTACCGCCGGGGAAACCCCATCTGCTTGACCGCCCTCTCGATTGGCCTTGGCTTGGCTCCCCACTCTCGCAGGTGCTCAGCGACCCGCAGAAGCGCGCCATCTACGACCAGTACGGCGAGGAAGGCCTCAAGGCCGGCGGGCCCCCGCCCTCCGCCTCCACGCACGGCCCCGGCGCCGGCCTCCACGGGTTCCGCTTCAACGCGAGGACCGCGGAGGAGATCTTCTCCGAGTTATTCGGCGGCGGGTTCGCTGGGGCGGGCCCCCGTACCCCCGGCGGCGGCGTTCCCCCCGGGTTCTCGATGTTCGGCGGCGCCGCTGGGCAAGGGGAGGCATCGAGCGCGCCGGTGCCGAGGAAGCCGCCGAAGGCGCCGCCGATCGAGCGGCCGCTGGCTTGCACCTTGGAGGACCTGTACAAAGGGGCCACTAAGAAGATGAAGATCTCCAGGGATGTCCTTGACGCCGCTGGGTGAGACTGCCAATTCCTTGCCCAATCTTTTTCCTACAGAATACAGACTGACCACAGGTTCTAGCATTCTGTTCTTCTGTAAAGATCGTTTCAGCCTTGATGATTGAGCAAGTCCGTGGGTTGTTGTAGTGATTGGTAGAAACTTTTGTGCTTAGGTCCGTTCCTTTTGTTATGCATCTTCTGACTCTGGTTGGCACATTGTGCTTACACATTAGAATTTTAGGGCAGTGAAACTGAGGATCATGAGAGGAAAGGTTGACAAGAGGGAAAAACTTGATAGGGAATTAGGATGTTATTAGACATGACAAAAGAGGAGACAAGGCAGGAACGATACGAGTGTGGTTTAATCTGTCTTATGTCTTCTTTTTATTAAGACAGTAGTTGAGGCGGGGCATACACACACGCGTGCGAACTCATAATACTCTACATCACCACCCATGTACATGTCCACCTAAACCCAATACGAATTTATCAGAGGCATCTAAGTTCTAAGGTCTCACAGAGTGGGTACATGCTTTGCAACTGATTTCTGCACCAAGTCAGGCTGATGGGCTGAGTGCACACCCTCACTCGCTCGTAGGCAGATGGCCATTGGTTTGCTTCTTGTTTGTCTTATTTATCTTATTGGCTCAAGGCTGCATCAGTCTCAATTCTCCAGCACTCTCTCTATTGAAAAATGTTAATCGAATCTTCCTGTGTTTCAGTCCACGACGGTTCAGCTGTTGTTGCCCCTTGATACTTTCTGATTCTTTTGGGCGATGCACAAGGTATCTGACCTTGTCTACGCACTTCAATCATAACTCTATGATGTGCTTCCCATGGTGGCCAAGCTGACTCTGCTGTTAGCTTTTAATCTTAGCCATCATTCTTGATTTATCTGGAGTTGGCAATATCCTTCGCATATGATATTACGGTGGCGTATATGTATTGCACGATGCATACTGCAATTGTTTCACATGGGGATATCCAATTTCTGTCCAGCTATGCTTGTCATTATTTCAACTCTGTTCTTATTTCTTGGATATAATTTGCTTGAGGCATTTTTTTGGGGGTTGAATCAAAGTGACTTGCTTCAGTATTTTTTTAAACAGAGTGATTCCCTTGATTGAGTTAATCATGTTTTTCTGTCCTGTTTTTATTTTATCCTCATGAGTATGCATTTTGGGACGCTGCTAACAGGATTTCATTAGTGATGTTTTTCCTTGTTTTGTGCTGTTCTCGTTGCCTGGTTTATTTTATACCAAAATAAATAAATAAATCTTCATGTTGTGACCTAAACACTTCTAAAAGCCAGCTGCCTAGCCTACTTGCTATTCCTGGAAGGCCACATATAGATCACTAGTAGGATCTCTTGACAACTTTGTGTCAATGTATTTGACCATCAAACTTGTGAAGTTGTGAGACTGTAACAATGTGAAGTTTTTTATGTCTGTTCTGTACCTCCTGCTTACAACTTCTGTTTATTCTACTCAAAATCAAATTTGAAGGGTTCAAATTATAGAGGCCATTAAGACATAATGTGTGGGGTAAGATATTGTAGCTTCTTTCAGTTAAGGGGCTACCCTGAGTTCAAACATTAGTCACAGCTGTCTACCTCCAGTGATCTTTACTAAATCAGTAAATCATCTCTGAAATGTACAAGCCCAGCTACCAAATTATGAATGCCTCTGAATGCTCTAAAATCCTTATACAGCGCATGTGTTTAGGATAGAAACTCAGCCTCCTAGATGTATTGCTGTGCAGTTTCTTGTAGATTTACTGTATTGTGTTTTTATTACTTCTAAGGTGTGAACACATGAAAGCTGATGGGAGCATTTGTTGAACTATGAATATGCGATATGTCTTTTCGAATGAAGCAGCTAGTTCATGATGGTAAATAAAATATTTCACATGGACACTGAGGGACCTGTGATTCTGATTAAATACAACTATGCAGAACATATTATTTCTTAAAGACTGGATATCTGTAATTGATTGAGGCTGAATATGATATCATCTTCTAAAGTTAAATATTGAGACACATGTTGCTTTCAATGACTTTGGAGCAGCACAGCATGATGGATGGTTTCATACTTTGATCATGTGCTTGCCTTTTAGCAATATAGTTGTCATTATGGGGCAAGGCCACTTTTTGAAGTAGGTCCAAACAAGAAAGGGATGGATTGTGATAAATTGCCCTCTAAACTAATTTTAAAGATTGCAATGACGTGGTGCTTTGTCAAACATACTTAGCTCAAGAGTCAAGACATTATGATATAGATGCAGTTTGTTTGTTTGCCCCTATTGAGAAACATCATTTGTTGGGTAAATGCTTGATTATGTGATTGATGAGAGATTAGTTGTTAAACTGTGCTGGATGGATAAGACTTAAGCATTAAATTATCATATCAAGTTGCTAGGTTTGAGTAGGTTGAAACTTTAAATGACCAAAGCTTTTTAGTTGTCCAGAATAGGCAATCACATTATTTTCCTATCTTGTTTTGAGAATACATTTCATATTTTTGTGAAGGAAACCAATAAATCGTGAGGAGATCCTGACGATAGATATCAAGCCTGGATGGAAGAAGGGTACAAAGATCACCTTTCCTGATAAAGGCAACGAGGCTCGTAATGTTACACCATCAGATCTAATTTTCATAATAGAAGAACGGGCGCACCCCAGATTCAAGAGAGATGGGAACGACCTTATTTACACTCATAAGATCTCTCTTGTAGAGGCATTGACAGGCTGCACAGTCCAAGTGACGACTCTGGATGGACGAACCTTGACTATTCCTGTGAAGTCAGTTGTCAGTCCTACTTATGAAGAAGTTGTGCAGGGTGAAGGCATGCCAATCACAAGGGAGCCGTCTAGAAGGGGGAACTTGAGGATCAAGTTCCAGATCAAGTTCCCCACTAGTCTATCAGGTGACCAAAAGGCGGCGATCCAACAGCTTCTGTCTTGAAGCTCTCTGTACAATGTGAGTTTATTAGGAAGTATTCGCTTATATAGTAGTTGTAGTGACATTATTAGCTGAATGAACTGTCAGTTTTTTCCTGCTAGTATTGGTGTATTCTTCTCTAGCTATTGTAAGATTACACCCATGCTAACCTGCCAGTGGAGTTGCTGCTGTTTGTGCCATCGTCATATTCATTCAGTTGTGTAATTGATGCAGCATCAGTTTCTCACATTAAGTAGCGCCTCGTTGTTTCTTTCTAGTTCATTCATCATGTTGGGTGGCCATAGACGCCATTCAGATTATCAGTTGCTATGTCTTTGTTGGATGTCATGCCACTCTGGCTCAGCAGTGATCTCTGATGTCTCAGTTTCTTTGGCCATTTGTTTTTTGAACATCATGGGGTCTTTTCAACGCACATGCATAGACACAAGTGGCTCACAAGTTGGTCCTTTTTTTTTTTTCTTCTCTTTTGTGGTAAACTGTATCAGCTGCAAATTTGTTGCATTGCATCCACAGCAGATGCTTCTGTTCTGTTCACCAATATGGGTTGATACCTGTAACCTGAGATGATGAAACTGAGCACCTGCTGCTCGGCTGCTCCTGCTGGTAGTAGTAGTAGTAGTAGTAAGATGCCCTCAATTCAGAAAGATGCCGGCGATCGTTGTCAGGGGAGGATTGCAAGGGAAAAGCAGGATGGTGATCTTCCTGGCCGAGGTTTATCCGAGCGGGAACGGGTCGTCGTCGCAGGTTCGTTCAGGCCTGAGGGCGATGCCAGATTCGTTGCCCGAAACAAATCCCCCGTGCTGTCCGCCGTCGCCGTCGCAGCGCTTCTGCCCTCGCCGGAACCGGAATCTGCTGCGCGCGGCGGTGGGGAAAGAAGCCCCCACCCTTTCGGCACCCAATTGCGGCGCCGTCGCACACCACATGTTGTACTGGCGGGGTTTTCTTGCCCGGCGTTCTGCGGCAGTGCTATCTCCTATCTCAGTCTGGCTCCACTATGCCAACAGTGACTGTACTTTTGCTGTACGTGTCCTAGCGTGCTCCATGTGATGATATTTCCTCTCATTTTCTTCCTTTTTCCTGCTTGACTTGATTGTTGATGTCTTTTCAGGATTCGTTGGGTGGTTCTTTGTTTACCGGCAAATCATTTAGGACGGATAGACATAAACCAAAGGCTCTGGCCCAAGCATTAGACAAGTTTCCTGAAACTTCGTGAAGCAAGAGGAGTAAACTCAAACTCTCCAGTCCTCTAGACAAAAAGATTACAAATGCAAAGCTTTACACCACTATTCGAACACAACCATGACGACTGTTCGGCTGTTGATTTCTGGGAGAAAAAAACATCGCTGTATAGCTAATAAGCCAAGCTGATAAGAGATTCCTGAGCAATGTTGGTGACGACGACGAGGACGATTTTATTTCAATCAATCTTCCGTTGGCAGGTGAGATGGTGATAGAGATTCCCGGATATCTTGCCTTTGTCAGTTCATCGTTCGGGTGGGCCAAAACAGGTATGTCGTCAGACAAAGACTGTCGACCATTAACTTGTGCTGTTTTCTTTCTGAAAACTACAGATCTTTCGTTTCTATCTAAAAAGTAATAATCAAATTAAAACTAAGTTTTCAACGAGGTCACGAGGAGATGTGCCGTACGTATCCCAAAGGCATGTGAAATAATACACGTGAAGATGCCATTCTTCGGTGCTGTCGTGCTCCTGCATGCCAGAGAGCAGCAGGACCATTGCAAGGATTGACATATGTACCAAGGGCAAGGAGCCATCAGAAAATATTGCGCACACGCCACACTGTCAGCGGTATCGTTGTTTTCCCACTGTGGTTGTCGGCCCACGCTCTTTCCTTTTCGATGTCCTGTTTTTAGTATGTCAGAAAATGATTTTTTTTCAGGAAAAAACAACATTGCATTTTCCTAAACATATTTAGATGCCCTGTATGATTTTTTTATGCTTGTATTTTTATACGGTTTGTAAAAAAAAAAAAAGAGTGATTGTTTGCACATGATTTGGACAAAGACGGCCGGCCTATCGTTTTTTGTTCACGTGCGTGCGAAAGCTAAAATGGAATAATATTTCAGCGAGAATGATTGGTGGTTACATTTGGAAGAAAAAAAATGTCCATGGTTTTTTGTTCTTATCGGCAATAACGTTTGGCCGTGGATTGGAGTCACGGTCATTGTGTGAGAGCAACAAATAATGGAGAGTTCGCTGTCATTTTTTTTTGTCAACCTTTCACCTTCACCTCGCTAGCTCCTGTGGTTGGATGGCCGGGGTGAAGAAGCAGGGTTATTTTCATAGTACGGCTAGGCAGAGAGCCAACCGTTGCTCTGCCGTATATATGCAGCCCAATTAGCACGTGTCGATCTATGATAAACCCAAATAATCGAGGAAATGAGCTAGGAGGAGCTTATCTCATAATCTTTCGTTCATCTTATTAGCCTCTCCTTGTAAGCTTGAATAAATGCACATTTATAGGCGGAGAGGCTCTATGGTCCGATCGAGCAGCAATAGCGGGGCTTAAGCGTCCACCCCGCCCCGGTGCTGGATCCGCCTCTTCCTATCGCTGGTTTTATGTCACGTCTCGAATGTAGCATCTCATATATAGGGCTAGCGGTATACCACTTACGATTGCAACAAACACTCGATTTAGACAGCTCTCCTAGGATATTAGACTAATCTATATATGTTTTTATTTATGCCGACATGCATGTGGACACACGCAATGCGATCTCGGCTGGCTGGCTGGCTGGCTAGCTAAGTACACACATAGCTAGCGGCATCGTCTGCCGGCGGGGGCCTTGAGGGAGTCGACCTGGCTCTTGCCGCGTGGCCCCTTGCGTCGGATGTACATGCGGTACTCGTCGAAGGTCATGGGCTTGTAGAGCGCGGGGCGGTCCGAGGTGACGAGCTCCGGCATGGGCGCCTGCGGGAGGTCGCTCCTGGGGTTGTAGAAGAGCGCCAGCGACAGCCGCTCGTCGGCGGCGTTCACCGTCACGCGGTGCTCCACGCTGCGGTACGTCGCGTTCGTCAGCACCTGCATGTATTATAAACACATGGTATATGTAAGTATTAGTGAAAATACACGTATATACGTCAACACTAGGCAAACTTTGATTGATTGACAAGCTAGCTAGGATGGCTTGAAAAAATTTCAACTTTTCAGAGGATCTAAATCTAAATGGACGATGACCTGCTCTCGCTCGTGCCCGAACTGACTAGCTAGGTCTCCGGGACATGGTTGCATCGTATACTCCCTCTCTGTCCCACAGTCCAGGCATGTCGTTCTAGCATTTCAGATGGTTCAGCAGGAATTAAATGAACCGGACAGAAAATGAGGTAGGCACGTGGTATTTGTTGCGAACCTGGACACTGGTACCGGCTGCCTCAGCGATAAGTGTGATGGATGGATGGATGGATGGCTAGTGTAGTAGGACCAGCAGAGCAACATTGGATTGGACCATGCCCCGATTAAGGGTCTGTCAGGTGTCATGAACACCGCAAGGGCCGGCCATAAAGGGCACGAATCAGATTTGGTATACGGCCCAGCGAGAGCCCAGCTGACGCGGATCCATGCATGCCACACTGTGTGTGCTGTGGCAATTGAAAACGTGCCCGTTACATTTCATTCCCCCCATGCATCCCTGCTGCATGCATGCACGGCGTCAGAACGGACAGCTAGGACACACACTAGCGTGCGTGCGTGGTGACGTGGGCGTATGCCCATTTTGGAAAGTCGTCTGGGGGAGGCTGGAGCCGAACCGAGCTCAAGCCACTCACGTTCATGTCCTCGTCTTTCTAGGGTCCCAACGAAACTAACTACCATCATTATCTAGGTAAATTGGCACCACATACTACTTATCACATACAGTAGGAGAGTTGTACCTAGCTAGCTAGCTCTATCAGAGGGGTGTGTGTGTGTTCTTGTGTCTCTCGATCCATGTGGTGAAATGAATGAAAGGCTTGGGAGGCTGCCACGGTTACTAGCTGCACTAACCGTGTGGATGGATCACTTGGCAACGACGTGTCAACAGGGTCTTGTACCACGTATATTATCTAACGCTATCGTTTCTTTATTAGAAAGTCTTTTTTTTTTCTGCCTGGTCACGGGCTACCACACACGAGGGGTATAACCTACTTATAGATACTAAGAAAACGAAAGTGTTAAAAAAAAAAAGTTGTGAAGAAGCACGAGGACGGCAAGAGGATATATATTACTGGTCGGTAACCACTCTAGCTAAGCTATAGGACGTGAGGCTGCGTCCAAACGCGACGTGGACGTGCGACGGCCGTCCATCCGTACGCATATGGTCCGTCAGATGGGCCATGGACGCACGATCGGATGGACGGATATGTCGTTTGTCTCGGTGTGCCGGCGTAGCTCCGAGACAGTACATGCACACCGTCACGTTTCATCGCCACCGGCGCCGCGCTACGCATACAGATATAGCTCTTCCTCTCCTCTCTCTGAAGAATTAAATTCTGTGGGCCGGGCCGGCCGGACACTGCCGTGCAGCGCGTACCGTGTACCCGGCCGACCGGGCGCGTCGGCGGCCGCCCAGCACGCGTACACTCGTACAGGCCACACAAACATCATAGACCAGGCACGTGCGTGCGTGCACATTGTGGACGACACGTATGTACGTACCTGGATTTGGTCGCCGACGTTGACGATGAAGGCGTCGGGCACGGGGTCGACGGTGACCCACGCGCCGCGGCGGCGCACCTGGAGTCCCCGGACGCGGTCGTCGGCGAGGAGCACCGTCATGCCGCCCGGGTCGGAGTGCGAGGACAGCCCCAGCGTGAGGTCCGGCTGCGGGCACCGCGGGTAGTAGTTGACGCGCACGCACACGCCGGCGCCGTCCGCGCCGCCGAACTCCTCCTGCAGCCGCGTCTCCCCGACGCCGAGACCCGACGACATCGCCGTCATCAGACGCCCGCACAGCGCCGCCACCTCCCGGCTGTACTCCTCCGTCGTCTCCCTGCAGATTAATTCAAGAAGCACGCATGTGTCACACGTTTCTTTAATTCCTCCACACATATATCATATTATATTTGTATATATGCACATATATATAAATATGAAGAAGATGGTGATAATTAATGTACCTGAGGTCAGGGGGCAGGTGCGGCCACTTGAGCGGGTCGAAGAGGTGCGGCGGGCGGACGTGGAGGAAGTAGTAGTCGCCCCAGTCGAGGACGGCGCCCTTCTTGACGCCCAGCCGGCTGCCGTACCCTTCGTACGTGGCCGGCGAGTTGGCGTACCGCTGCTTCACCTCCATGGGCTGCCGGAAGAAGCCGCGCCACACGCCGCGCGCGCGCCGGAGGAGCTCCGCCGGCACGCCGTGGTTCACCGCCTGGAAGAAGCCCCAGTCGCGGCACGCCTCCGACACCGCGCGCGCCGTCGCCGGGTCGCTCGGCGACGACAGGTCCACCACGGGGATGCCGCCGATGCCGCTCTCGCCGGATGCCGCCGTCGTCTCCAACGACGCCTTTGGCCGCTCCGACTCCGGCTTCACGTACCGGTCGGGGATCGTGGAGGCGCCGCTCTCCGATAGCGACTGCACCCGTACGATCGGCTCCGGCCAACCCGCGCCAGCGCCTTCCATCCTCTGCCCGTCGCCGGCTAGCTACGTACGACGACGACCTCTGCTCGATCCTCGTTCTTGCCTGGAGTGTGTGTTGCACTTCTTATAGCAAACACGACGACGGCGGCCGTCTAACAAGAGATGGAAGGAAGATGGTGCACGGCGTTGACGACGATGGACACGATGATCTATCCACAGAAGTAGCAAGCGGCGGCGAGAGATTGATCGGCGGCCAGTAACATCTTGTAGCAACGACGACGACAAAATAAACAAGCAGCAAGAACAACGAAAGAACAATGGTTTGAGTTGACGACGGAATAATATATCCACAACAAGCAAAGGGATCAAGATCAACAAGGAAGGGAATGATATAGAGATGCCAGCATCACGATGCAGAGATATATAAAGATAGAGATCAACAACAAGCTAATAAGGGATCAAGATCAACAAGGAAAGGAATGATAGATGCCAGCATGACGGAGGCAGAGATAAATAAAAGATATATAGAAACAAGATATATAAGAATCGAAGACGAGAGCGATGAGGAAAAAATTAAAGAAGATGGAGAGGAGGACAGCAGGGGCTGCGGCTTGCTTGCTTGGAGAAGGCCCTGCTGCTGTTGTGTGTCATGTGCTATATATATTTTGGCCGGCAGCAGTTAAGCCAATGATGCATCATAGCTCGATCAATTAGCTAGGATGCTGCTAGCTAATCGGACAGTATGGTGCTTAGTTTATCTCTTAGGCTCCCGTGGCTGATTGCTGATGCAGCAGGCGAAAGCAACGCGCGCGCGCGCAATAGCAAACGTGACTGAATTTCTGTTGCGCATGTGACGGCACCACGAAGCAGGTCCACACAGTGACGCATAGCTAGGAGCGCATTCCCTCGGTCCCAAAATAAGCTACTATGCATATATAGGTATCGAGAAGTGTATTCCTTCCATCCCAAGCTACTATGTATGTATAGCTATTGAGGAGTGTATTTTCTCTATCCCAAAACAAGTATTTCTCTTATTTTCGGAGGACTTATATTTTTCTTTTAAAAAAAGTGATGTATATAACAAAATACATATATCTAATATGCGTAATAAACACCGTTAAATTGATAGTACAATATATTTTAAGGAATAAATTTATTTCAGATACACATATTGACAATATTTTCTCACTCTGGATAGGTTTAACTACTCCCTCCATTATCAATTAATTGTTACGCGTTTGGTCAAACCGAAGTGTTTTCTTTGTATGGGATTGATTGCTTTATTTAACCAGGGCTACTCGCTGCATGCAATTTAACGGGCAGGGAAACGACGCATTGCTTTATTATTAAGGTCATTCGCGGACACATGATTTTTTATATCATGGTGTAGAATCTTTGTTGGTGTGATGAGCGATTGTCAATATGTCTAACACTTGTGGTTGGTGGTTGGTTTGGTGGTTCTACTGATCCCCTGATACAGGGTTATGTGTCGAAACGCGTCTCTTGGCTAGTGATGTGCAGGTGTGGAGTCCGGAGGCGGTGGCAACGGTCGGGAGAAGGTCAAGTAGGACGTGCCGTGCTGACGGACCAGGTGTGGTGAAGGACGGACGCTAGGCTTGGACTACGGACCAGACGACTGGGTGGCCAGCCGCGGTGGCTGACGCTTGGGACATCGACGAGCGCAAGTGTACATGGGCGGGGACGCGTACGCAGTACACTACTCTCGGAACGTTTGGTGGTTTGCCATCAAAACCATCGGCGACGGGTTTCGCGGGTTTGGGCCTCAAAACCCGGGCGGAGGTCCCGATGCGGATGGACGGCACGTGGCGGCATCGAGGAGATTGCGTCGAGGCAAGGCTACCGGTGAGAAGGCGCGGTGGCCGTCGGATCAGAAAATCTCGAGTTGGACCACAGTGCCCTTGGCTAGGAGGTTCGCTCTAAAGATATCTAGGGGCAGAAGTAGAATTGTGTAATAGGCATATAAATAAGAGTGGACTGCCCTCACTCAGACTTACCTCGGTCATTTTTCGTTTTTCTTTTTCAGTATCCGGCTACCCCTTCTGTTCACGTTCTTGCTTAGAGGTCCAAGAACAAATTTTTGTGTGATGTTCTCCAGAGATTTTTGAGTGGGAAGAGGAGGCCCTAATCCCTCCTCGTGCCCTCCGGGTGTTGACTTTTGTTTTGTGATTTCGTTTGTCTCTGTGCTGTGTTGACTTTTGGTGGTATTTTTGGACGAATTTTTATTCATCAGATTTAGAGAGATTTGGCTCGTTCTTTTTGCGCTGATTGATGCTTTGTAGAGTGATAAACTAGATCACTAAGTGATTTGAACCAATTCCACTCATGCATTAAGAAATCGCAGGAGTTATATTTTTAGGAAAAAACTGAGTTCTTGGCCTAAATTTGCTTTCCTCGGCCATTAAATTTAAATTGAGTGCCGATTTCTTGGGGATAGTTTTTCATCTCCCTTGTGATGGCCTGTGCAAAATCTGGTGTCAATCTGTATTGACCTGATCCAGTTTTCATTGATTTTTCCTCTCGCATTGCTGCTGTCCAGAGCAGGTGTTCTTTCCTGAGTTTCGTTCATTCTCCGCTTTCTGACTGCGTGAGGGATTCTTGTGTGGGGCCTAACAGCAGTGCTACCAGCATCGTGTGCTCAGGCGCCGAGTGAGCTCGTTTGAGCAGCACTTGCCGACCACCGTGATCGACGTGGTCCTGACCAGTTCCCGACTAGTTTCTGACCACTTGCCGACCACCGTGATTGACATGGTCCCGACCAATTCCTGACCAGTTTCCGACCACTTGCCGACCACCGTGATTGACGTGGTCCCGACCAGTTTCTGACCAGTTTTCATTCTATTGCCGACCAATGTGATCAACGTGGTCCCGACCAGTTCCTGACCACTTCTCATCCAGTTGCCAACCAGCTCCCGACCAGTTGCGTTTGATCTCCGTTTCTATCTTCGTCTCTTGCATTGGCTTTGTGATGTTCCGTTGTGTTTCTAGGGAATATCCACCCACTAGTTGGGTCGTGGACATCACAGTGTTTGGTTTACGTGTTTGGCAGTAAAGTTAGGACAGTGGCCTAAATATTTCGCAAGAAATTTTTACGGCTCTCATTCACCCCCCCTCTGGTCGCCATTTTCGGTCCTTCATCAGTCTCAGCGGAGAGTTTCGTAACGTTGTTTTCAAGACTACCATGTCATATAGAATAAAATGAAAATGGATGAAATCCAACCCTTAATAAAGAATTTCATTATATAGTTTCATAGACATTAAATTTCATGACTCAAAGAGAGTTGGTATTCATGTGATTTTCATCCCTATGACACTCATTTCTTCTCTCTTTTCATAAATATGGTGTCATCTCATCAAAACTGCCTACATGGCAGCTCGTTAAGTGCAAATGAAACTTTGATGACACTTCAATTTAGACTGGCCTAATCCTCTCTCTCAAATTCCTCGGCATCTGAGAATATGGCTTGTACATGAGGTTGCTAGGATGGCCCTGTGGTGCTGTGTGACCTCCTTAGGCGCTCGTCAGAAACGCGTTGTTTGTAATTTTAAACTCTTCTTTGCAAAGCTTTTGCGCATTCGACAAAAAAAATATAGCCTCTGCATCTAAAAAAGATGTGCATTTATGTTAGGATAGAGCGGAGAGCATATAGAGTGCTGATATTGTACAACTGTAACAGGCATGGCCCACCATAACGTACAATTGTACCTCCTCGTTCCTAGGCCTTGTTTAGTTATACGTTGGAATTTTAAATGTTAGAATTCGAACTCCTGTATCACTTTTGTTTATCTTTGTCAAATATTGTTCAATCATAGGCTAACTAAACTTAAAAGATTTGTCTCATGATTTAGGACCAAACTATACAATTAGTTATTTTTTTATCAATATTTATTGTTCAATACATGTGTCTCTAGATTTATATGATGGAGAGAGAGTGAAAAAAGTTAAAACTTTAAGTGTAACTAAACAAGGCCCTAAAAAAGAATAAAGTCCTAGCTGCTTTAGGACAAATTAACAAAGAAGATAAAAGGACCATGCTACCCCTCATCAAACTACTAAATTATAATAGCTCTCCAGCTATCAAAAAGCCTAATTAAACAGTTCAGTTTGGAGTACAGTATCTAATAGCACTGGGAGAGAAAGAGATTGCGTTAAATGTAACCTAAGACTGCAAGAAAAATTAATCTGGATCGGTGGACCGCTCATCTCGACAAATTGGTTCTTTCAAAGATAAATTTTTGACCTACAAAATGGTTCTTTCATCAGGGAACGTAACAATTCAAAAATTTGTGGCGGGCCTAACGACCTATGTTCGTAACGAGGTCGGCTGATCGGCCCATTGAGCAGTTTTTGATACACGCGCGCGTACTCAGCCTTGTTTAGTTCCCTTTCTATATTCTAACTTTTTTTACTCTCTCCATCACATCAATCTAGAGATACATATATACAGCAGTAGATAAAAAATAACTAATCATACAGTTTAGTTATAAATCACGAGACGAATTTTTTGAGCATAGTTATACCATGATTGGACAATACTTATCAAATACAAATAAAAGTACTACAGCTACTAAAGTTCTAACATTTTAAATTTCATGTGCAACTAAACAAGGCCCCAGTCAAATTGATGTGCAGGTTTTTCTAAAAAAAAAAGAAAACTGATGTGAAGGTGCTTCTCATCACACACACACAGGGAGAGAGAAAGAGAACAAAGGTGTTCAAGAAAAAAGTGCAGATGTGCAGATGCTCTATTTTCCACGAGGCAGATATACTACACTGTACATATATCTTCATCCGACTATGTCTACTGCCACTTTGCTTTGCCCACTACCAAAACACCGATTTATCCCATCTCCGCCTTCCTTGTGTAGACACGTATACGTAAGCCGATGAGTGATGATCTGCTTTGGACGATGACATGTCAATGTATGTATTAGTAGAGTTGAGTTTTGGGTTGAAACTTGTTTATTTTTGAGCTGTGATAACTACCATGCAGACACGTACTGTACTAAGATATCTGATCCTCGTGCGCAGCTAGCGCACCATGGACGAGGGCGGAATTTCTTCCGTCCATTATCTAAAACAAGGCCATGCATAAACCGAATGACCACGCATCTCTATAATTTGACGAGCGACTACGATGCACGCCTCTCCGAAAACTGCTAGTAGGAGTGGGAGTGGGTCAGTGGGGGGATATGATCCATCATATCACATATCTAGTGCACTCAGAAGACTATACAATCACCAACACAAACTATTCAACTTTATGAATCTCAATAAACGGCCACGTGGCATGTGGCACTTTTCTACAAATAAATAAAGCCATAAGAAAGCAATATGGTCAGAACCAGTCTGATCCAATAATTCACTCGATGAAATCAAGAGAATAAAATGTAACTGTTCAGTAATTGATCCATATGTAATAGTCAGGGACAAGAGATCAACCACTACGTTAGAAACAATTTGTAAGATCAATCCCTACGTGAGAAACGATTTGTAAGAGCCAGGCCCTATGGCACTGCAGGGGCAGCTTATGATTAAGCCGTCTCTACAGTGGGATGGGCGGACACCAGCAAACCAGCCGCCCCTACAAATAGCACTGTAATGACGACTGATGTTTTCATCTGCCCCTAAAATGAGGCTAATTTTTAGGGGCGACTCATCACCAGCCGCCCCTACAATTGACTTGGTCAATTTTGGTCAAACTTAGTGAAATCAGACACTAAATTATCTCAATAAAAAATATTTTAATACCAAGATTGTTAAAACACATCAAGAACTATATTCGTTACATAGTTTATGTTTGCATTTGAGAAAGTTTTGGTAAACACTAGTCACATGTTTAAAAATTCAATATTTGATTTGGTCAAACTTGGTCAAAGAAGACACTAAATGGCCTCAAATGAAAAACTTTTTAATACCATGTTTGTATAACTCATCAAGATCTATATTTGATACATAGGTTCTTTTTGCATTTGATAAAGTGTTATTAAACACTAGTCACAAAATCTTGAATCTCATACACACTTTATGAAACTATATGTGAGACTTGTGGATTTAGAACTATACTTTGCGAACGCTTTGTCAAATACAAAAATGGCCTATATATCAAATGTAGACCTTGATGAGTGGACCAATCTTGGTATTCATGACTTTTCGAGTTGAGACCATCTAGGGTTCCGAAAACTGGTTTTGAGCTATGAAAATTTCAAAATTTAAAAATTAAATCATCCAAACTTTGTCAAATGCAAAGTTGACCAAAACATTGTATGTAGATCTTTATGAGTTTAAGAAACATGTTATTCATAACTTTTCTATTTGATGCCATTTAGGGTTTCAAAAACTACAGTCAAAGTGTCATTTTTAAAAATCCAAGATTTGACTTGGTCAAACTTAGTAAAATGAGACACTAAATAACCTCAGATGAAAAAATTTTGAATACCAAGATTGTACAACTCATCAAGATCTTCATTTGATACATAAGTCATTTCTGCTTTTGAGAAAATGTTAGTAAACACTAGTCACATGTTTAATAATCCAAGATTTAACTTGGTAAAACTTGGTGAAATGAGACACTAAATTGCCTCAAATAAAAAACTTTTGAATACCATGTTTGTATAACCCATCAAAATCTACATTTGATACATAGATCTTTTCTGCATTTGAGAAAGTGTTAGTAAACACTAGTCACAAAATCTTGAATCTCACAGACTTTATGAAACTATATATGAGACTTGTGGATTTAGAATTATACTTTGCGAAAGCTTCGTCAAATGCAAAAATGGCCTATGTATCAAAGGTAGATCTTGATGAGTGAAACAATCTCGGTATTCATGACTTTTTGAGTTGAGACAATCTAGGGCTTCAAAAACTGTAGTCTAAGTGATATTTTTTTAAAAATTCAAGATTTGACTTGGTTAAACTTGGTCAAATAAGGCACTAAATTGCCTTAAATAAAAACAATTTGAATACAAAGGAGTTAGAACTCATCAATTCCATCAGAAAATTATTTTTGGACAAAAATTGCATAGAAATTCATATCAAAATCCAATTCAAATTGATTTAATTATTCAATAGATAAGTTTCCAAAAAATAAAGAAAAATTCATAAATTATACTGTTCATACGGGCCCAAAGTCTAACTGTTCGGTCCGGCGCCAAAATCGGCCCACGGACGGTCTCGCGCACTGCATGGGCTTAATCCGGTCCAGCTTCTGTTGGCCGTCGATTTTCCTTGATCTCAATCCGACGATCGTTAGTTCTTTTCGGGGGAATAAAAACCCCCAGGCTGCCTGTTGCCCTAACACTAGGGTTTCATTTCCTTCTCTCAACCCGGCCTTCTCAGCAGTAGTAGCCGCCACCAGAGACAGTAAGCCGCCCATGGCGTCCGGAGAGAGACGGTGCCTGTAACACAACCGCCCAATTAATATAAACCCAAGGTACTAAGTAAACCACTGAAGAAATTTAATTAGTACATTGTGCCCATATTAACCCGGTAGTCCATGAAATCTCGAAGGATTTTAAACATCTCAACTCGCTACCCGGATCGATTAAGGTTCAACACACACCATCCATAATATTACATAAGGTTCGCACATAGTTGGTTACATCAGAGTCATAAATAAGTTATTACAATACCAGATACGAGTTCAAATAGCGGAAAGCAAATATAGGTTTTTAGTTCACAAACGCACACATAGTTTTAAACATAGTGCCTTGTCCACATTGAAATCCAATAAAAGCATAGGGATACGATAATACGAAGTGACCTTGCCCAAGGTCTATTCATCTCCCATAGCTCGGTAGAAGAAGGTGTGGCAGTAGCCATAGAGTATCTCACCATATGTAACAACATGGGAAATAAAACCCTGAGTACGAGGATGTACTCAGCTAGACTTACCGGTCATAAACAAAAATAAATTGAGTCCAAGGAGTATGCAAGGCTGTATAGGTAGGCTGGCTGACTTATTTCTTTACATAAAAGCTTGCACTGGTTAAGAACAATTATTAGAACCTTCTAGCTTTATATTTTATAGTCATTACCCTAATCTTACTAGATTAGCACTTGATCTAATCAGTCAGGAGTAATTATCAAGCAAGACTAGTAACCATTTTGGTTGAGCATCTTTTAGCATCAACATCATAACCATCTCATCTCTTTGTTTAAGTTCTTACTACGATGTCGGTGCTCAGTCAAGTATTCACATCCAGGAATGATGGCGATTATAATCGATTTGCAAACCAGCTGGCGAGGTATTCCCCACACAAACCCAGACAACCGGTGCCTTGTTGCCTTAGGTCACCTCGGCCTATTCGGGTGGAGTCGCGGGATTGACATGAACCAACGTACCCAGGAGCCGCCCGGCTGCATACTAGTCGGACTCTGCCAATCTCAGGCTTACTCTCCGCGTCCCTGTCATCACACCACCATCTCCAGTATGAGCATCCCGGTCAAAACCTAGCCTAAACAGAACTCAAGGCTTCGCAGTCGGATGATCGCATCCTTCCAGCTATCTGTGGGGCATGCGTTCAACATGACACGAGGACCAAGACATCGGTCGGGGTCCTAGTTCGACACAGACGGGACAAAACAACACAGAACCTCTAGTTCTGTCCACAGCACCAATCCCGCCCAGTCTTGATTTATTACTTCTCATGGTTATTCTCAAACATCACCCTAGTTCATTATTAGGGGTCACCACCTATAACTCGCGGATGACAGGAAATCACCTGACTTCTACCGATCTAGTTAGGCAGGGCTAAGCATATATCGTACCAATATCTAGCAGGGTATTTGGGTAACTCAGGTGGACAATGGTAATCATAATGCATTAACGGTATCGATCAACGTCTATAAACTTAATGCATCACAAGCAGTAAAGGACGCAAATTAAGTTA
Organism: Bothriochloa decipiens; assembly: GCA_023333625.1. NCBI lineage: Eukaryota > Viridiplantae > Streptophyta > Magnoliopsida > Poales > Poaceae > Bothriochloa > Bothriochloa decipiens. The sequence goes on along the minus strand of CM041641.1, from coordinate 42,477,320 downwards.
TTTGTAAAACCATAGGGAGAAATGCTCCGAGGCTTGCCTTTCTCAAAGCAGCTGGGCTGATGGTCAGGGCACTCTAGTAAGTTAGCGTCTGGGTCCTCATCCTCTGCTGCCGCCTGCAGCTATGCTCCCTGCTGTCCTTCCTCTTTCAACTCCTCATGAACTACCGGCGTAAGGTCCGTCGGTAAACCTGTATGATGCATCGATGAAAATGAATATCATGTATGCATTATAGCGAGCACGATGTATGTTATGAATGTATGCATGACCTTCTGGCAGATGATAGAATACACTCATTATATCGGCACTACCCCGAAATTGTTTTTAGCAACCCACCAGCAATTATACAGAATACATGACACGACATCACGAAAACCCTAATCCGACACACAAATAAACTAGGGTAGAACTAGAACATGCATTTATACTACTAAGTAAAATTTACAAAAATTACAGAAGCTTAAGCATGTTAAACAAAGTCTACTGTAAAATTTTTGGGTTAAAACAGTAAGTATTTTATCCTACACAAAAATCACTAGGCAAAAACATTCATTGGACATAAAATACTTTGTACTGTGAAACATATCAAATAGTAGATTTCAGAGCATAACTAGCTTCTATCTAGCCCTAAAACAGCCCACAAAAATTATCAAGCAATTATCTTACATAATTATTTAATTATGGATTTCTTAATCCCTTATTAAAACTAGCACCCTAAAAAGGTAGAGCAACTTTTACACATGACATAGTCAACTAACATTGTTCACAAATCCAGCACCTCCTACCTAGAGCAATAAAATAAGAATCATATTTTTCTGATAAACCTAGAATTAGTTATGCATTTTTGAAGATTTATTCATTTAATAGCCTTAAATAAAACTACATAGAAAAATATCTCAAAAATCTCAAATCATATTTTTCATGCATATTAATCCTCGTAAGAAAAATACTGCAAGTTGAACCACCTCATTTGGACTTAAAATGGCCAAGTTATGATTTTCTAAAGATTTAACCCAAAATCTATAAATGTATATTTTCCTAAAAAATCGAACTGAAAATGCTACGCGTACCCCAGCATTTTACCCGATGTAACTGACACGTAAACCTACTCTGCTACGCGCACCCGGGCTGTGTGGGGGAGAGAGTGTGGCGGGTGGAGAGGTAAATAAAGGCGCTCGGGGCTCCTTGGTTTGGACAGGGAGGGCGCGTGCGTCGGGTCGAGCGGCGAGGTCGACCGGACGACGGCAATGGCGGGCTTGATGCATCGGCATAGCGTCGAAGTGGGAAGCGAGGAGCGAGTGAGCAGGCGGGCGTAGGTGCTCGAGTGCGTGCTCGAGTGCCCGAGCGACCGTGTCGCATGGTGCTTTGCTCGGAGTGTTGGCGTTCGGGCGGCAATGGCGACCGGCGGGCAAGCGGTGCGGCGCGTCGGCCCGGCGGTCTGGGCTGCGGCGACCGGACGCATGGCGCGCGTGCGCACTCGAGTGCGGGCGCGGACGTGATGCGGCGAGCGGGCAGGCGGGCAGCGGTGGTGCTGCGGCCGTGGCACAGCGCTGCGGCACTGCGCACGTCGGCGCGTGCCCGACGGGAGGAAGAGACAAGGGAAGAAGAGAGAGAATGACAGGTGGGCCATGTGGGTCCCACCCCTATTCAAATTGAACTAAAAAGTTTGACCAACTGTAACTTTCAAAATATTATGAATTGGAGAAACTCAAAATGTAAAAGTTGCTCCATTTGAAGAGGGAAACGTTTCATATATATAAAGTTTTTGCTAATTCGGCATATTTTTGAAAATACAAATTTGGCTCAAATTCAAATTATGAAATTAATATTTTTTAATACATAGACACTATTTTTGTCATTTTTGAAGGATTAAAAATCATTTTCATGACTTGATTAAAATAGAACATTTTTTTCAAATTATTTTCTTTACAAATCATATTAAAGGTCCAACTTGAAATGAGCAATGCAAATAGCATTTCTCAAAAGGGTTTTGAAAACTCCATTAAACACACATTTAAAATAACAAGCAAACACCCAAACCCAAATCAAGATTCAAATGAGATGCTCATGAGATGATTATGCCATGTGATGTTGGATTTATTAAGCCTAATATTGTGGGTGTTACAGCGCCGCCGCTGGCCCACTCGCCGACGGTGCCTTGTTCACGCCCGTGCCCATGGCGAGCAGCCACGAGGCGAGTAGCGCGAGGCGAGCGGCGCGCGGCCGCGACTGGCGCGAGGTGAGTGGCGGCGACTAGCGCGAGGTGAGCAGAACACGAGGCCGAGCGGTGCAGGTGGCGCGCTGGGCTGCGAGGGCGCGAGGTCCGGTATGTGTCTCTCTCTCATCCTCTATCTCCTCTCTCAGTACCTCCCTCATCCTCTATCTTCCTCTGCCTTTCACATCCATGGCGGATCTGTTCCTCATGCTTCCTCCCTTGCAGATCTGGTGGCATGGAGGGCCCGACGCCCTCAATCCGGTGGTGCAGTGGCTTGATCCGACGACGGAGCTTCTCCTGGTAGCGTATCGACGTCGGGGCCATGCGGATCGGCCTCGATGTGTGCACCTCCCGCACGGATCCGGCGTGCATGAGGACGCAATGGGTGGCCAGCCACAACGCTAGCGGCGCTAGGGTTTTAGCGACGGGGCGGGATCCAGGCCCAGATCCTAACCCATTTGGGTTTTTTGTAGCGGCCCTAAAAATGGTATTTGTAGTGGCGGTTGGGCCAGCCGCCCCTGTAGTGCCTTGATTTGTAAGAGCACCATAGAGGGGACGGCTGGGCCAACCGCACCCATAGAGGCTCTGGAGCCACCCCTACAAATCTATTGTGGCGTAGTGAACGTAACCATCTACTTTAAAACAGCGGCGAAGCCAGGAAAATCGGTCGCCGGGGTCGGCACTCAAAACTAACCAAACATTAACTTATAGGTTGCGATAATATAATACCATATATAACATAAATGAACATGGTAATAACTAGGTATCGTGACAAATATACTTTTACAAATCACAATAGTAATTACCTCTTACGGTGTCCCTTGACGACTACGATCCTCCATCTTGTGAAAGCGAACTATCAATCATCAATCGAAATTGTGACCAAAAATCCTTGTTCTACGAAGCATATGATGCAATCATTCATAAATCCATCTTCAATACGATTTCTCAGTATTGTCTTCACAATTTTCATGGCTGAAAAGCACCTCTCAACCGATGCAGTGGAGATAGGAAGAAATAGTACTAGCTTGAGAAGCCGATAGACCAAAGGAAAAGCCAAATGTTTCTTTGTACCCACCATCAACCTAGCAAGCTCAGAAATAGTGTTCAAGTGTGCAAATCTTTCATCAGCTCGTATCAATGTACAAAATAAGGTCACGGTGAAGATCATTCTGTTGTGTTGAATTGAAATCATCAGGATATGACTTAGCCAACTCCATTAAACTCTCAACTTTGAAAGCCTCAAAACAATTCTTAGGATTGAAAGCAGTGATATTGTAAGCAACTGAGAGTTCACCTCATTGAAACGATCATTAAACTCTATAAGCTACAAGTCAATAATTGGGTTCAAGCAATCATATCTATAATGCTGATAATTGGTGCAATTGGTCTTTTTCCTTGGCTTATGGCGATCAATATATTCCTCGTCCATATCCAACTTATCAATGCCATGTTGTTCACAAAAGTAATATCAGACTGCAATAAAGAATCCCAACCATCATCCCTAATTTGCTGAAATTTTTGCTTGGTTAACTTCACCTCTATCATTGCCTCTAGGATGTCTTTGTCTTGCCTCTGTAGGGACAATGATAAAGAATTTGCATGGCCTAAAATAAGCAACATTAAGTGCAAGTGAAATACAAAGTCAAAATCCTTCATATAGTCTAGGAGACCACGAGCTTGTCATCTCTTTACATCAGTTGGACCTTCTTTTTCAACATATTGGAGAACTTCAATGACTTCAGGGAACAGATTGCTTATGCTCTTGAGGGTTTTGTAATGAGAACCCCAACGTGTCTCTTTAGCTCTTTTAAGGGATTGTTCTTGATTTAATCCAGTTCCACTACTTAGTTGTCCACTGCCTATGGCTTTGCTAACTCTCTCTTGCTGCATTTCTCGAATCATATCTTTACGTTTGCAAGATGTTCCTGCCACACTAAGTAATAGAGCTATCATGTCAAAGAAATCACTAGCATCATCATTCTTTTTATCCACTGCGACAATGACTAATTGGAGTTGATGGGCAAAGCAGTGTATATAATATGCTGAGCTGTTGTCTCTTGTGATCAAAGCCCTTAATCCATTGAACTCACCTCTCATATTGCTGGCTCCATCATAACCTTGTCCTCTAATTTGTTTTATGCTCAAGCCATACCTAGCAAACAAATGATCAATATTAGACTTCAGACATGAAGCCGATGTCTCTTTCACATGAACAACAGCAATAAGTCTCCCTTTATTACCCCAAGCTTATCAACATACCGCAAGACAACTGCCATTTGTTCCTTCCCAGACACATCAGCTGACTCATCCACTAACAGGCATAACACATCACCACCAATTTCTTTAACAATAGATTTAACTATAATCTGAAAAATAAATAAATAGATGCCTATTAGTTTATATCATTGTATTATGAGATGACATAATTTCTAAAACAATAAATAATTTGACATACCTCTATAAAACAGTTTGCAATGTCCCTTTGAATTTCTGGAGCAATCATCTTATTATTTTTAGGAGCATTACTTCCAACAACTTTCTTGACTTCCTCATTTTCATCAGCCAAAAGTTGTACTAACTCTCGAAAATTCCCTTTATTTGTGGACTCCTCTGATTCATCATGGCCACGAAAAGCTAAAGCTTGATGCAACAAGAATCGGGTAGATTTAATTGATGTCTTCAGTCGAATTAGATGTTGTTGTTTAGTGATATTACTTTGCTTATTTATAGCATCACCAATCGACTGACCAGGCTTCAATAAATTGTCATATCTTTTCACAGCTGTATTATGGAAACTATTGCATTTCCTGCCTACATGATCTCGAAGCCTATCAGATTTGTTCCAGCCATCCCAGTCATCTACTACAATTGCATCATTCCCACCTTGGCCCTTATTGCAATCTCTGAACAATTAACAGTACAAACAGAAACACCTATCCTCCTTTTCACCGTACTCAAGCCAATCATACTTAGAGAACCATTCATGTTGACACCGTCATGGAAAACCCGCTATCATCGTTGTTGGAAACATACAACTAAGTGGAGGCTTACAAGGACCTCTAATCAAATATTTTCGCCTAACATCATTCTGCAACTTTTCACCTATGTAATCTGATATCCTCCATCTATCAGCTGGATCATATGGAAGCTCATCAAAATTTACATCATGTCGTGAGATCCGAGAAGTGCGCTGAATAGTACAGTTAGTGTTTGCTGCAGGAACATCTCCATCTCTTCTTGCTCTTGAAGTGTCTCTGTTATTATTCTCCTCATCACCGGTTGGTGGCAATTTTTTTTTATAGAACCCATCCAATTTGCTTTGATTGCCTATCAAATTAGACAATTAGTGATATCATGAAAAATTATAGTAGATGCTAATGTGCAAGCCGTACTGAACTAGTAGATTAGCATACGCATACATACCTGGCATCTTGATCCAAAAGGTTGAAAGAAACTCTGAATGAAAGAACACGTGGTTCTTATTTCTTAAGTTGAATAAGTTCTTTACTGGAAGTCTGGAACACAAGGAAGAAAAGGAGCTTTTTGCTGCCGGCGGCCGTTAGCCTGCCCTAGGATTTGGGGATTTGAGATGCGAGGCTATGAAGAGACTACGAAGAGTCGTAGATCAAAGGGCGTGCGCGTGCGCCGTGCCGCCAGGCTGTATCGGAGGCCAACGTTTGGCATTCTGGACCTATTGACTGAGAAGGAATATGATGGACTGCTGCTAATGGGCTGCCGGCCTGGCAGGCCGCCGGGGTCGCAAGAATTTTTTAACGGGGTCTGCCACGGCAAAAATTTCCGGGGTACACGTACGACCGCAAAGTCGTCGGTGTCGGACGACCCCGTCAAGTGAACGTAGCTTCGCCACTGCTACTAAGTCATGGAACTTAATCATCATTAGTTCATCACCCGTGTCAAGCATCATATAGTTACTGTGTGTTTACTGGGCTCATCATCTATTATGGTATTAATTATCCGCATGCGCGCACTAGCTCGATCTATATATATAGGTAGCGACATACACTTCAGCAGGCAGGGGTCGTCGTCGTCAGTTAGTCCAGAATGATGATTATTAGATCGATCAGGTAGCTAACTAGGCACAAATTAAAAGCAGCTAGTAGTGATGCTGCTGATGCACTTGTTGCGCCCGTAGTAGCAGTACAGTAGGGCTAGAATCTTTACACACACGGGCATGACAGTGCCATGCCACGCCATGCTATGCAAATGCATGCCTACCCGACCCACAATTCTGGTTGTGGGGAGTACCGGGTAGGGTGAAGGAGCACCACTAAAAGAAATCTACTCCGATCCTCAAGCAGCAAATTCATGTCCGACGGCTTTCTATCCTCTTGCTGCGTCGTCCCTTCTAGTCTTGTCATAATAACTTCTAGTGTATTCTCGGTTTGACATTAGTAATGAATGAGCGTCCAGTTCGTTTATTTTTATTAGCGTTTACAGCTAGCGATTCAGCACTGTTTTTCTTTCATAATAAATCACAGCGACGAGAATCAGTCAACCAGAAACGACCAAACCAGCAGGGGCAGAAAAATGCATTGGTTAAGAAAAAAAATAGTCATCTATTACTGGAAATTGGGCTGTACACAGGATATCGGAGGGGCGCATGGAATGTGCGGTTGCGCGGGCTGCACTTGCCTAGGAACGGGCCTGCTGATATGCTTCTGGGCTTTCCTTATTTTCTTTTGAGGTGATGTTCAGCTTTGTTGGTCACTACCAAGACGGGCCGGGCTGCGCCCTTTTGCTTGCTTCCTTCCTTTCTTTCTTTCTTTCAGGACTCCGTTAGTGTGACAAAAGGGCCGGACTGGTTAGTGTCGTCGAGAGCCCTTTTTCGTATTTGAAAATTTCTTCTCCTTTTGTGCTATGGCCCATGGGCCAGCCACGACCTACGTACTGAAGAATGTCATGTGATGGAATGGTCCTTACTACCTCTAATGAGTCTACGGACATGTAGCTAGTGACACACAATTTAGCAAAGCATGTGCGTATGTCGGTATGTGATCTACCCTGCGTGTTCAGGTGAATTAGTGATCGATCTCACCATCGTCATCGTCAGTTCCGTCTGTACGTCAGAGTGTTTATAACTATCATTAAAATTGCTCACGGAAGATACTAGAGTAGTAGCCAGAAGATACCCGCAGTGATGGAAGTTCACTGCTTGCTTCCCGCACAAGTGTCCCATGACATAAAATGGTTACATGCTGGCTTCTCGAGTCTTCCTCTCACTACAGTAGTTGGAGGCGAATCGAGAGGCGACTGCAGTTGTCCTCGTCTTCCATGCCTATATTCGTCAACAGTGCCGTGGGCTTGGGGAGGTCTGCCGGTCTAGGCGGTGGCCTGTTGTGCCCTTGCGGCGGCGCTCGGACGGCGGAGGCACCGACGTATGGGAGCTTTTGTATTCTGGCTCCATCACTGTCAGTAGAACGGTAGCTCCAACACCGTTGTCGAGCCAGGAAGGTTGTTCATAGGAGCGCATCCGGGAGCCAGTGGCGTGGTGGTGGCAGCGCTGTCCCCATCGAATAAGGTACCTTGAGCTCTTCCCCACCTCGATGGCGTTCTTTTTCCGACGCTGGCGACGAGCTCGTGGAGTTAGGTTGTGCCTGCCATCGGTGGATGGCGAGGCTAGGGTTTGCCGGGAGCTTGTTCCTTCGGGGCTTCCTGTGCGACGGCGGTGAGGCGAAGGCGTCGTTGTTGCTGTGGAATAATGTTTCTCCACCCCTCCTTCGTTCCAGCGGTGCTCCGCTCCAGCTCCGATGGTAGGGTCTGGGAGACTTCGGTGCCAGCCCGGGGCCGGCGATGCAGCTTCGTCTTCACCAGGTGATGTTGCAGCTGGCCTTCTTAAGCTTCGATACGGCTCTGTTTGTGGGTGCTGTGGTCTGTGGATGGCCGGACCTAGCTCAATCTCCCCGCGGCGGCGTCGGTCGTTGTCAGCGAGCACGGATCCGGGAGCTGGAGGCGTTGGGGCGCGACCCCGGTCGACGTTCGATCGCCGATGGCTTCTTCTTGTCCTTGTTGATGGGATTCTGCTTCGACTCCATTCAAAGCAAGCTTGCGAAGGGACTTCTCCAGCTCATGGTGTCGGCCGTCTTTTTCTTCGGCGGCGGTCGTCGGCGACGAGGACGACGACCGTGGAGGATTCATGAAGGATCCAAGGACTTTTATGTAATTTTTTCTTTTTTAGGATCCTTAGTGAAGTTTGGCTAGGACAAACGTATGCGTATCCTATCAATATGTATCTGTATTTGTACATTGGTTTGTACGTTTTCCTTACCTAAACATACATATGCGTACTATAAAAAAAAGTGTCTCATGACATGATTTGTTGGCAGTATTACTATATACTAAAAAGTGGCTGATCGCTTCCTGCCCCGAGCGTTCGAGCCCCAGGCTCAGCACTCGTGTCTCACCGGGGCTTTTGCCAAGGAATTAATCGCTACCTCCCACACGTGATGCCACAAGGGTCAGCACAACGTGCCCGTTGTCTGCCGGGCCAGGTTGGTTCAGTCAATCTCATCAAGGACGCGCTTTTAGTCTGTGTCTAGCTGTAGTTCCAGATATGTGTGTAGTGTTGTGCGTGTGTGGGTGCGTGCGTGTGGTGTGCGCGCACTGTGCACACATGTATGGATACTACATGTTGTAGTCAGCAAGGTAGGTGCAAAAAAAAAATGTATAGTAGTACTGTATAGTTCACCGCAGCATCATCTCATCTGATTCCGTGGTGTTCAAGTTGCTATTGTTATTATTAGTGGAAAGATCACACCACCGACCATGCATATGCTGCGTACCTACTCTACTCCCCAGCTGCGGAATGTGCTTCTAGCTAGCGAGTCATTGCGCTGCAGCAAGTCAAAGCTTGTCAGCGGATCCATCATGCATCCCATCGTCAGCCTCTCTGCCGTCTTTCCCTCTCTGCGCCTTTGACAATCCCGGCGCGGCGACGACGTGCATACGGCGTGTGGGGCGACACGTACGCCCGTGTGTGATCAGCCAGCAGGCGCGGGCGCCATATGGACCAAATTAATTAACCGAACCACGCCATCCCAGTACGCAACGCCACGGCGTGCGTAGGCATCATATATCACACGTAAATACATACGTGCGACGACCAACATGGCAACATCGGCCACATGACCGAAGCGCTCGCTCGCTCGCTCGCACGTCCGGAAATCAGGAGCATTTGCGAAGAAAAAGAGGGTACACAATTAAGTCCAAGAGAGTAACCGTGCTACGGTTGGTCTCCTATATATTTTAAGTGCCTGAATTTGAGAGTAATTTTAGACAACACTTTTATATCGCTAATCAGTATCAGGAGTATTTATTTTGGCTCTCGTAGGTATATGTATAGTTTTTATAAGGTAATTTATAATTGAGGGAGTACTAAACGTCTTATAGACTTGGTTAAATTTAAAAGTTCAACTTGTCCAAAACCTAACGTTGTACAGTAGTAAACATTCTTTTCAACGGATGGAGCCGTGGATTTTATTGATATCAAGGAATATTCCGGTGCGGAGTCAATCCTGCGACATACAGTACCTAGCTTGCTTTTCTTCTTCTTCTTTTCCACGCCCGCTCACACACAGGCGGACAGTCGTATACGTCTCCAAACATACGGTCCGTCGGTCGGTCGGATCCAGACACGCGCGTGCCAAGTGTCAAGCCCCCTGTGCGCGCCGTACACTAACGAAAAGTTGTACACATCGTACAGTACGTAGATTGCAACGCGTGAATGAACCAGTCACGTCCCCGGCCCGCCCGGCCGCCAGCACACGCAGCCAGCAACCATGTTTCATGGGACATGCGTCGCGCGGCGGCGGCGCTCATCTCCGGCGGCCGCGCGTCCAAACACACGGTGGAGGCACGCTGGGTCCTGGCTCGGCGCCTGCTGTCCGGGTAGCTGTGAAGGCCACGCCGTGCCCCTGACACGTCCCCGTCGCGGGCCGCCACCTGGACGCCGCGCACGCGACAAACTGACAGCCACCTGATCCTCCTGCTGCTGCAGCTGCATGCCGGTGGAGAGAGAAGGCGAGATGCTTCGCAGCCAAGGTAGGAGTAGAAGACTCGCGCGGACGAACGAACGGGTGGGGCCTGCCGTCTGTGACGACGCGCTGGCGTCCGCGTGACGCCACCCTTCCACTCCACGCAGGGCCCCCCGCGTCCCCGCTCCCGCGGGCCCCGCCGTAGGCATGCCGCTTGACCGCCCGGATCCTTTGTGAACGCCGCCGTCTCGCGCCACACTGCGGCGGGCGGCGGCGCCCACCGGCGCCGGATCGATCGTCATGGCTGCAGTAATGGCAGCGTTAACCGTTAACGACCAATTGCTCACTGTAAAGATTTTTTTTTTTTTTTGCGTGTGTATCTATGTATTTTGCGCCAAGTTTCCTTTTAGCCAACGGTTATAACTCTACATCACCGCGTCTATTTCCAATGATTCCGAAATACTCCGCATAAATGGGCATAAGTTGAATTCGGCTAGCATTTAACCCTCCAAATTAAAGCTGCTAAAGGACAACGAAAGACACATGGAATGAATGAATTAATAGGGCCAGCGACATCTCATCGGTCCATGCTCGTATTTATTTGGAACTTGGTTCGCTCAAATGGCCTACCCTTACGAATGTGATTGACTGATATTTTTTTTTCAATCCCAGCCGCTTCCTTCTTTGACGTTGTTCGGCTGGACATAAGCCAGTATATTTCGGCTCAATTCGACTTATTTCCTCTTACGTAATACTATTAAACCGGCCGAAATCTGCCGGCTTATCCACCGGCTGAACATGGCCTTTTTGCTAAACGTACCGAATGGCTCAATCGGACCATTGTGTGTTATGGTTGGGGTTCATTTTCCACTCTCATTGCTAGTTGACGTTTGTAGCTGCTTCCTTCTTTTTCAAGCTTTAACTTTTTGTTCTAGTCCACCCAACTGATGTAATGGTTCGCCTCTACGCAATCAATATAAGTTATTATAGCATTTAGCATTAACCATGAGATGCTGAGAAAAAAAAAATACTATAAGAACGTCGGGATTTATCAACAATGCATTCGTGAATCGGTTGTATGAGCCAGGCCGACATATAGTTCTCGGTTCCTAGCTCCATCGTGTTCTGCTCGTGTTGTGCACTGGTCATGCATGTCTTAATTATTATCACTGAAACCTTACATATAGACATAACAATAAGTCATGCCTAGATATGATGTTTAGAGCCATTCACAAGTTCATTTAACTTTCGCTAGACAATATGTGTGAAAACGGCTAGGCAACTACAGGAAAGTCTCTCTGCATACCATGTACGTACAATTGAATAAGAAGTCAATATTAATTTTGGCCAAATATATAGGAAAACGGCACCATATATGACATCGAATAAATCTCATTAGATTAAGTAGTCATGCAATATATTTTCATACTAAACACGTGAGAGAGAGAGAGAGAGAGAGAGAAACATTGATACAAGTTTCTATAAATTTTGCAAAAATTGAAATTGATTAACTCCTCGAAAAAAGACTCTTTTAGAACAAGATAAATTATAAAGCTAAGTGCTTGGCTATAACTCAAGTTATACAATAGTCATCTTATATTTGTCTATTTTTTTATTATGTGGTACAATGTCTTATATTCTCTTTCTTATTATTCCTCCTCACATATTCTTCAATTTGACCCACCAATGTCTACGCTTTCGCGCCCCTACTAACTCGGCTATAACACCATTGTTGTACTTGTTCTTATAGACGACAGTTGCTGCTCCCTCCCAATTTTTTTTTAAATGATCCAGAAAATTCTGGCATTACATTAATAAGAAGAAGGTAGAGTTTACAACATATGCGCGAGGAGCGCTTCCACTTGTAGCAGACCGCTACAAGTGGTGAAGAAGAATTAGCTAATTACTCCCTACATTTGGATACAACCATAAGTGGTCTGAATGACCTTGCTCCTACTGATGCCCAATTTGAGCTTCATCCCTGATCATGTTGAAGACCCGTACCTCGGAGGCTACAGAGCTTCTGAAAATCGATGCATTTCTTTGCTTCCAGAGGCACCAAGTAGTCAGGATTGCCAGTGTGTGCCATTTTGTTTCCTTCGCTCACCATGGCCAAGAACCAGTCCTCTTCATTCTCCTGCTGGGTCCAGTTTGACGGCCTCAGATTGGTCTGACCAAAGCAAACTACCTTGAGCTTAACTAAGTTTATACAATATGTTATCAACATGTATACATCTAAATTGGTATGCTATAAAATGTATTACACGACAAATCTACTAATACTTTAGCACGATAAATACCGGTACCTCTTTATATAAATTTGAACAAATTTATAATTTGTAATCATTTGACTTAGCAATTTCTTGAATTGCATCTTCCTTTCACGAAAGAGCACTTACTCCCTCTGCCCCATAGTAATACATACCTTTCGGTTCTCGAGAAGTCTACTTTTCTAAATAAACTAGATTCATAAAAAGTGTATTTCTTACTCCATTTTATTTTATAATGTGTAAATGCATTTAAGGATCCAAACCTTAAAATCTTTGACCAATATTTGCCTGGCATTTTTATTAAAATTTATAACACAAACTCGATACAATCAAATTCGTAACACTAACCGTACTGTCCAAGTATTGCAAGTTTATAGGTGTCATGTCAAGTGCGCCTTACAAATGATCATCATGGTGGTGTAATATTTGTATTTCAAATAGGCTAATAAAATATGTACCATGGTTAATCTATTGATATTCATTACACATTATAAATCAGTATATTTTATTATATAATCCATATTTTGTTAACTTTTTTAAGAAAAACTTTGACTAATGGAAAAGTGAGGTGCACACTTAGGATTACGTGTGATAATGTACTGGAAATTTGATTAGTCGTGTGCCACGTAGCACCACATTGGCAATTAAAGTCAGGAGATAGAAATGGCGCCCCACCACCCCGGGAAGCTTGAATGAAGCCAAGACCGGTGGCGGCGCAGACGATCCAGATCTTGCCAAGAAAGCAATATGAAAGCAAGCCGTTTCCGCGTTGAAACCCAGCAGCTAGAGCTAGCACAACAGATTTTCTTCTCTCTTTCTCTCTCTCTTGGTCTCGGGTCCGGCCGCGAAACAAGCAACGGCAAAAGGCCAACCCCTCTCCACCCCTCGGCTGCTCCTGACTTCCGGATCTTCCCAATTCCCACCACTGACCTGACCGCCCGCCCACGATCACATCATCCCCCCCTCATCCGGCTGCGTCCAAATCCGATCCATCCCCCCACCTCGCCGTCGCGTCCCATCCATCGCCTCCACCTCCGCCGCGCGCGCCATGGATCCATTCCACCACCTCAACACCTCCTTCTCGAACCCGTACCACCCGCTGCTCTCCCCATCGCCGCCGCACCACCCGCACTTCCCGCCGCTCCCGCCGCCGCCGCTCCCGGAGCCGCCGCACCTGCCTTCCTCCGCCGCCGCGTCCAGCGCCGAGCGGGAGCGCCTGCCGCAGTGGTCCCACGCCGAGACGGCGGCGTTTCTCGCCGTGCGAGCCGACCTCGACCACTCCTTCCTCACCACCAAGCGCAACAAGGCGCTCTGGGAGGCCGTCGCCGCGCGCCTCCACGCGCAGGGATTCGCGCGCACCCCGGACCAGTGCAAGTCCAAGTGGAAGAACCTCGTCACCAGGTTCAAAGGCACCGAGGCCGCCGCGGCAGCGGCGGCGGCTGGGGCGGGAGTAGGCGATCCGGCTTCTGCGGCTCAGTCGCAGCAGCAGCAGCAGCAGACGAGGCCGCAGTTCCCGTTCCATGACGAGGTGAGGCGGATCTTCGACGCCAGGGCCGAGCGCGCGCAAGCATTGGAGAGGAAGAGGGCCAAGGGCAAGGGCGTGCGGGACGACGACGAAGGCGCCGGCGAGGGCGAGGACGTCCACGACGAGGAGGAAGACGACGAGATCGAGGCGGGCGACGCGGAGGCGGCAGCGGCGGGCGACGAGGAGCTAGCGGCGGACGCGAGCAGATCGGGTGGTGGCGGCGCCGGGGCGAGGAAGCGAAGGCGGAAGCAGCAGGCGGCGCGGGCGGCTGGTAGGGTGGCTGCGGACCAGCAGGGCGAGGTGGAGGCGATGCTGCGGGAGTTCATGCGCCGCCAGGCCGAGATGGAGGAGCGATGGGTGGAGGCCGCCGAGGCGCGCGAGGCCGAGCGCCGCGCGCGCGAGGAGGAGTGGCGCGCCGCCATGGTCGCGCTCGGCGAGGAGCGCCTCGCGCTCGTGCGACGGTGGCGGGAGCGCGAGGACGCCTGGCGCGCGCGCGCCGAGGAGCGCGAGGAGAGGCGACACCAGCTCGTCGCCGCGCTGCTCGCCAAGCTCGGTGGCGGCGACTCGTGATGAGTCGTTGTCGTCATGCATCGATCGATCGATCCGCCCTCGCGCACGACGCGACCTCGCTCGTCGATCCAAAACCCCTGCTCCCGGTACGGACCAAACATCCCACGCACTCCTCCACTAGCTCATCGTCATGTCTTCTTCATCCGTAGATCGTAGTGCACAACTTAACTAAAGCTAGCTGCATAAACCTCCACGCATTGATCGATCGATCTACTGCCAATCATATAAATCTTCAGATGCACAACACTGCTTCTTTGTTGGAATCTTGCTCAGGAAGCAACGATGTTTCACCGCGAAGCGCACGCATCGCCGGATAGCTTCTGTACTTTATTGTCATCGATCACTGGATCCATCCATCCATGATCTTTGTTGATTAGGGTTTCTCAGCTAGGCATGCAGCTAGTGAGAGCAGGTTAGTAATATAATGAGGTGTATGCATGCTCATCAGTCAGGTGGTGAAAAGGGTTTATGATTTATTGCAGCTCATGCAATCTCATCTTTGTTTTCTTTGTTGAGCCACACGGCCCACACCCCCTAATGATGATAACTGGTAGTACTAAACTAGCTTAGCTAGTCTCATCATCAGCTTGCTTTGACATTTCTGGCTTTACAAGTGCATGGATACTAGCTTCTTCTTGGTAATTCTCCATAGATCTCCCTCCTCCATCTTTGGTGTTAGTCTTTACAAGATGATCCGTAGGACCTCCCGCACCATGGTCGGTGCTTTCCACTCGAAAACGGGTGTGTGCCTCTGTGATGATATGTCTCTGCAGGGCTTTGCGTAGCTTTTGCACGACACGGCCTACTAGCCGCAAGATCTTTCTTGGTTTCCCTCTCTTTTCAGTTGCATGGGTAAAGATATATATATATATATATGCATCTCACTAGTGAAAAGAGAGGATTTGCATCTGAAAAGTTGTAGGACTGGACTGGCCGGCTAGGACTAGGATGACCAAGAAAAGAGAGGGAGAGGATGCATGGTGGATACTGGAAGCACATGGTTGCTGATAGAGGGTGCAGGAGTCTGCTTTGCTTTGCTTATCATACAGGAAGGGTATCGATGCCCTGCGGCCTTCCTCTTGCATATGCATACATTTTGCAAACATTTAGAGGTGTCCAGCACAAGCCACTACACTGCATATACGTAACCAAACTAACTACTAGCTAATCATCTAGATTATTGTGTGGTATGGTGTGCTTGCTTTGTTTTGATTGATAACTATTATTGTTAATTACAGGATTCGATCCTCCCTAATGATGTGTGAGCCGCGTGTCATAGAATGCATCATTGCTTCTTGCAGACAGTGGGCATACAGTGTGTACGTAGGGACGTAGTAGGCCGGGTCGTAGTATGAAACCGCGTGACATATAGTGTACATCATATCCTAGATATCGATGTTTGGCTGGGAAATTGCTGGCCCTATATATTATATATGTGGTTTAATTGGTTGACCAAGTGATGTCAGCTCTGTTGTCTTTAATAATGTTTTAGTTGTTTATACGTATATATATAACATATGTGTGGGTACATCACCATTCATATCCTAATAAAATTTATCAAAAGCTATATCTGTGCTTTTTATCAATAGATATATAGATACGCATAGTTGCTGTGGCTTGTGTGAATCCTTTGGTTGAAAGCCAAATGGTATCAATTGCATACAAGACTTTGAGGTCCAGACCTCCTAGCTGTAAACTTTAGTGCATATGCTACCTGCTAACATTGTTGATAGTGCGTGTGGTCATAACAACAGCTTGCCGGGGAAGCTGTTAGTTCACTTTGTTACTGGCAATGACCATGGGTTCATATGCATGTCGCTAGTGTGACAAAGAGATATACGAGGATAAACAAACAACAGTATATAGTAACTATTTTCCTTTTGTCACAGTGTTGGTTTTCACTTATTATCTCCAGTTTTGTCCAGAGCTCACATATTGAAGGTAATCGAGCACAAGTTGTACATGTAATCTTTTATCTTACACTGTCAAGCAACTTTATTGTATTTATATGAGTTACTTGTGCAGATAATTAAGATCATAATTAATGACGGGCGAAGTGACATCAGCTTATCATTTCCGTGACCTAATAGTATACATCTGTAAGCAAATTGGCTAGTTGGTGCGTCCAGCTTTCGTGACATATCGTGTTCACTGTTCACTTTTGATGAGCGTGCTCATGTTGTTGAGTGTTCACAATGGCAACAGGCAATCAAAGAATACGTCTGTTGTCATCATTTCCTTGGTTTTAGCCTCAGGCTGGCACAAATAATGCACTTTTAGTGAAAATTACTGGCCATTTGATCGACTAGCGACACTGCCTGTGTCAATTATCATTTTATTTCTATTCCAACTTGATATTTATTTGGCAGCTAAACTGGTAGACCCTTTAAATAACTCGTACTAGCTTCCCAACATGGATTCATATATTGTTTGTTAGAATGGATTCAGATAACTTGTATCCATGCATATGCATCTGCTGTTGCTTTTGTGGTGTGAGGAATTCCTGATGTCAGTCTGATTTCATACTTTGATGTGTAATTGATAGATATTTTTGTGGTTAGTAAATGTAGAGACTAGCCTCCTTATTTCATACTAGGTAGTAGTAGTAGTTCCAAGAGAATAATACTGACAGTTTCTTGGCGGTATCAAAGATGAACCTAGCCTGCTATACTGGGGGTAGTTGGAAACCAGTAAAATAAGCCATCCTAGTTGTACAGCATGGAAAGAAATTGACCATACGTAATCTGCACAGATCTATGATCCAGTAAGCAAGCAGTAGTTTATTTGCATGCATGTTTCGCCGGTCAATATTCTGCCCTAGCTAGCTAGTGTGAAGTCAAGGGAAGCACACATGTATGGCCAAAATCTAGAGGGATATATAAATATTCTGCAATTTGAAGCACCAACGTCGATATTGATAGATGTGACTCCGGTAGACAACGACCAATTTGTCCATCCTGTAAGATGATGCAAGGTCGTCATAGAAAGAGAATGATATAGATGGAGCGAGGAGATTCGGAGAGAGAGTGGCAACAAATCGCACTGATGAAGTTGCGTTATTGAAGTGGTACATAATTTGACTACTAACTGACACTTATGCGTGTACTGTATGGCGGAGAGCGATCGATGATATGCATACGTTGTTGCTTGCACGCTTTGACGTGTAATCGGCATGATCGAACTTTGTAAAGAAAATTCCAGCTTGCATATATGTAGCGAAGTTATAAATAGAGCTTTGATGATTAATATGAAGTTTTATTAATTCATATTTAAAATATTTTTTGCGACGAAAGAGAAATTATATTATATGATAGCGAGGTAAATCAAGATATTACAAGCAATTCGAATTACAATAAAGTTTCCACACTGTGAAAAGCACAAATCAAGACAACCTGTTAGATGTTTTGCAGTATGTATGACCGTATAGGCAAACACTCGGCAACGAAAGACGGCCTCAGAACATATGCCCAACGAACGACAACCAACATTCATGTAGGTGGAATAGAGGATCTTCTTCTTTCTGGTGTCTTCCTTTTCCTTCTTTCTACCACCGAAGATTGAGGAAGGCTGACATAAAAATTATACTCCCTAGTCCTTCATTGTGGCTAGATCTAACCACAATAAAACAGAGAAGAGACTGGAGAAAATTATTCCATGGCGGCAACATCATTTCCGCCTTGATGCCGCCGTCCGGAAATAAAAGTCTCCATATCGTCATGTTGATGAAGATGTTGACGCTGAAGTTATCGCCCTCATCTTCAACGGAGTCGTCATGAAGAACACGATTCCAACCTTCCCCTTTACCGTCACCGGAGAGGAGAAAGAGAAGATAAATCACCATTATCAAACAATTTTGCACGGAGAAACACTAACCTTAAGACTCTAATAGGGAAAATTTATTAAAAACAATGGATCCCCACTCCCTTCAGCCCCCGATGTGATGCCAGAGGAGAAGAGAGGGGGACCAACGGTGAAGAACGGCGGGGGAACGGCGCCGGCGGCTGTTGAGCAGCGGCGGCTCTCTCATATTTAAAATACTTAATTATGATTATAATAACTTGTATTACATAAATGGAAATAATTGTGTGACTATTGATAAAAAGAAATCTTGACCAAAATACAAGATGGATGGCATTTTCATGAACAACTTTATTAGTCTATGGTCTTCTCACATTGAGTCTAACAAAGTTATTACGTGGCGGATTTTGCTATCGACAAAGACGTCTCCCCTATATATTATATTAAAAGAATAACACCGCTAAATCCATGAAGAATGAAGAAAATCATGTTAAATCGAGGATTTGAACTTGAATAGACAGTTTTACCGTAATGGGTTAAGCCAATTGAGCTAAGCTTAAATTCACCAATAATAGATTACGTACTAGTATTTATCTATATATTGTTACTCTGACCTAGATTTAGCTTAGGAACCCCCATGCATCTCCACTGGCCAGTTAGGTCATAAATAAGGGGAAAGGAAATCAAAATGCAATGCTGATTGCAACTTTGCTAGCTCGTGGTTTGAACAAGAGTGTGGAATGGAAAAAAAAATGAAACGTGTGAATGCATACGAGCGCAGGCTCGGTGCTCGTGCAGCGCGCGTGTGGAAATCTGCCGCTTGCTTCCGGCGCATGCATGCACGTGTGAAAGAAAATAATCTTCCCTGGCGGGCCGGCGGTTGCAGAGTGCACGTATAACCAGGGCATCCCAGCCCATTCCGGTCCATGTAATCACGCACGTCCACACGTCATCAACTCACGGATGCAGCGTGGCGTGTTCGTCTCCGAGACTTTGTAAGTGGGGAAAAAAAATGTGTCCGTGGGCTGGCACACGTCTCTTTCTGTTCTGCACGCCGGCCGGAGCTGTAGGGAAACTTGCGGGAGAAGCCTCGAACGTGACGCCACGGAGCCAAAGACCTGTTCCCCTCCCTAGTACCTACTACAGGTCAAGAGATAGAGGTCTAAGTCTGGTCTCACAAGGATCTGTCTGATCTTCTTTCTTTTTTAGACACAAGATCTGTCTGATCTTATACGATACTATACTAATATAAATAACTGGGCTTTCCAAAGCACGTGTAGTGGGGCTTTCCAGTTTTCCCTCCCTCCTCCAAACAATATAATTTAAAGTGGGCTCTCCTAATCTAGGCCTGTATGAAGAGCCCGATGTAGATGGGCTTGGGCCATAAATGTAATTGTATGGGTTGTAGTTGGGCCTGGGCCATAAATGCGTTTCCCCCTCCAGCACTTCGACCGACGTCACAGCCGGAACCACCCTCCAGGGGCCACGGACCGACCGGAGGACCGCAGAAGGCCAAAAGCGAAGGTGGAGACAGCGCAACCAAAAAAAGAAGAAAAGCGAGTAGAGCACTACTAGTGGCAGATAAGGCGCTTCACGTTATCAACTCCAAGAGGCCGGGCCGCGCTCGGCAGAATCTCTCGCTCAAAAATCCATCCATCCCTGCTGTCCTACGTGCTCGCTCAAGCTCACTGCTCACTCAGTAGCTAAAAAAAAAAAAAAATCTTCTTCGTTATCCATGGAGACGGCTGCGCTCACCTCCCACTCTCTGCACTGTCCACCAGCTGCTGGTGCTCCCGCGCATGGCCAGCGGCGGAGGGGAGCAGAAGCGGCGGCCATGCCGCGCCGGCGGCAGCAGCCGTGCGCCGGCAGGGTCCGGGCTCTGCCGTCTGCGGAGGTCATCAACGAGATCCTGCACCCGAATTTGGTGCCCGGCTCGCCGTCCGACACCGGCGACGTCTCGTCGCTCGTCCCGGTCAGTGCTCTGATGCTGCTCTTCTACTTCGTGTCCAACTGGGTGGTGCCCGAGCTGCTCCTGAAGCGCCTCAACGAGCCCAAGCCCGAGGACGACGCTGCTGCTGCGGCGGCATCCATGTCGTCGTCCGGCCCAGTGGACGGCGGCGACGCCTCGCCACGTAAAATTCGGCTCAAGGTCAACAAGAAGAAGAACGGGAAAGCAACCATTGTGAAGGTCTAATTAGGTAGCAGGAGTACATGTATGGAGCCAGGCGTCTCTAAACACAAAGTACGTTCGTATTACCGACGTCATAGTAAGTTATTACTGTCAGCACGCTATTGTGCCTGTATTGTACTTGTCTTCCGAACGAATAAAAGCTACTGTGCTTATTTACACTAATCGCGTCCATGGATTAATTTTTCTCGCCACACATTTGGGCTGCTGCGCCAGACAAGATAGAAAAGGCTATCGTCGTACTTTTAATGTTAATCTAAATTTCTCAAAGAACATCTAGAGCAATCTTGTGACTAGAGAATTTGGAAGTACAATAGATGTCAGTTAATTTATTGTGGGTCTAATCTATCGCTCGATTTCTTATTCCTTACACTAGCTGAAGCCTGAAGCCCCCTGTGTTGCTACGGCCAACAAAAAAATTGAACTCCCGACATAACAATCTAGGTGCAATATAACTTTAGTAGAAACAAATTCACTTCACTCAGATTCATCAATAAACTGAATGATTATGTGTTAACGTTCATTGATAATATGGATTAAAAGATCATTCTTATATTCAAACCATCTTTGAATTTATTTAGGAACACAATGTAGTTTATCTCTCTCTATGCTTAGTTTGTTTCTAAAACTTTTGAAAGGTGGCATGTTCACAGATCCCATCATAGAGCCAGGAGGTTTTTTTTGTTATGTTTAGCCAGCATGTAGAAGAGTGGGTTGTTCATGTTCTATGCCAATAGATTCCTCGTCTTGTTATTCCCTAACAAGGATAAGCCCAAATGGAATCATGCGAAGGTGTTTGGATCCCTTGTCAAACTCCAACCACGATGAACGTAAATAGCTCTATATTCCAAGACACCCAGATACATACTTGCCCACTCCTCTTGACTCGGTCTCTTTTGATTCCTAGCCTTCTTGGCACAAGGAATGGCAACTAGCATTATTAATGTGCTAAAAAAAGATAGCAATGTTTCAAAATAAATATAAGTTAGAGAAAGAGATCATACTTGCTAAGAAAGGCGGCCCTGGTGCAAGCGGTAGAGCTTTACCGCCTGTGACCAAGAGGTCCAGGGTTCAAGCCCTAGCCTCTGCACATTTGTGCAGGGATGGCTGTTGGCTATTTTCCCTTCCCCAGACCCCGCAGTGCGGGAGCCTACGGCACTGGGTACACCCTTTTTTGTTCCACACATGTGCACATCTTGATTAGAGAATACTATATTGTAAATTCAAAATGAATTTACAATATATGCAATCTATCATGTTTATCCCTACCTAAGCTCCATGTAAAAGGAGGATGGAATAAATGAAGGCAAAACACTGCTATGCCTTAGTAAGGAGTCATACAACATTGAGTGATCCGAGAGTACAATTTGAGGAGTATAAGTGATCTATGCATATGTTCTTTTGAAAACTTTTGAAAAACTCCAAGTTACTAAGATGTGAAAATGGGAAGTTTAATTTTGCTTTGAGAACAGTTCCACTTTTCAACCACAAAAGGATATATGTCAGCCAATGCCACATATATATCTCACATATATAAGTAATGCTTCGGAATGATTTTTATGTTAGTTGTATGTCAATGTTATGCTCATGCTTACTTCAATCTTAACCTTTTCTCGAGGATGAGCAGAGACTTATGTGTGGGGGGCCTTGTTAATGACAATTTTGCCATGATTTTGATAGTCGAAACCGCCAACAAAGTATCTCTTTTGAAAAGAAATGTGCAAGGTAATAATGAATTTTATACAAATAACTTGGTTCAACATGTACATGCCCTTATTTGAATTTAGGTGTGAGAATGGAGAAAATTGTAGGCTATGGGCCCCATATGAGTCCATAGCCCCTCACATGCCTCCATGAACCTCCCCAATGCCTCCACAAGCAATATAACCCTTTGGATCACAAGTGTATTTCTTCTCAATGGCTCAAGATGAAAGCACATGGATTGGATGGCCCATGTGTCACTAAACTGACATCAACACAAGGTCCCACCGCTTCATACCTAAACATGATCGAGAAGAGAGGTCCCACACTAAAGAAACCCTTGTATGGCCCACCTATCACTAAACCGACCACCCCTCGCTCTCCCACCAACCTTGTGCATGCTCCCATCAAAGAAACACAACTTCAAATGATCTACACCCTTCATTATATGGCGGTTTGATTCAAGGGTTGATGATGGAAGTCACAAGGATTTATAACATGGCACATAGAGAGGCGTATTCGTCCTCTCAAACTATAAATCACCCCTAGTCTCCTCTCTCTCATTCATGCTTACAAATCAGGATCCACTCTTCTTATAGCTTCCAACCATTAGTAGTAGTGCTATGCAAATAGGGGAGAGTGAGGGGAGTGTGGAGAAGAGCCAAGCCTATCTAGTGTCTTTCCGAGTTGTACTAAGCTATGTCTTGATGGCGCCGGTGGTAGAGAGGTCGTACTGAGCTTCCAAGAGGGCATCTCGTCCATTTTCACATGTGTTGGGCAAATGAAACTATGTGGGACGTCTCGAGTATTTTTGGGCCAATTTGAAGTCTCTTGTTTTCCTATCAGTTTTCTTTTAACAATTTTACAAATACAACGAATGGACTTCATGTCCTAAAGGATTGTAAGGAACTCGCTATCCTAATTATTGGGAGTAACTTCAATGTTAGATACTTCTATGTGCTAAAGATAGTTAGTTTTGTATGTTTCCTTTATCCAGTTGCATACGCGCAGGATCCTGCTTGTGGACTCCGCGCGTTTAGGATGTCGTGGCCTGGGAATCACTCAACCACGAACTAGAGCATGCAGCAATGGTTGGCGATGCAGTGCGTGGGAATGGACGCGCACACTCCTTGCGTCGTGCGTGTTTTGCTCGGCATGATTCTCTTTTGTTTCTTTTAAATATCAAACAGTGTATCAGAAAATGTTGCGCTTTCAGGCAGCACCAAAACCCTTGCGTCCAAGTGTTCGCGTTGTGTTCTTATTCGTTCGCACTCGCCGCCACCGTTCGGTTTCTAACATTCAAGAGTGAAATCATGCTAGAAGATGAAATAATTGATGGGTTTTAGAATCTTCAGTTTCTCTCCCTCTCTAGATGCGCATTGTCCGAGAGTATTCCACTTTGGATTTTAGAGCTCAAAAATCTGGAGATGTTGCTTTTGCACAATGAATCGATACCTTGTCTGGATCAAAAGTCTATCATTACTTTTCCATCTAGACATCTCAGAAAACAATTTTATAGGAGAAATACTAATAGACCTAACGCAGATGCTAATGCTAACAACAACAGAAAACACTGCAATCGAATTGGATCGAAGGGTATTTCTGCTACTTGTTTACACACGCACATAATTCGAGTACCATGTAATCACTGCTTTCCCAGAAATGCTGAATTTTGGCCGCACTAACTTAACTGGAGCGATCCCTAAAGTGATTGGTTTGTTTAAGTCACTCGCTATACTACTCAATTTCAGCTCCAATAGGATATTTTTTTAGATAATAGAAAATATATTTTCGGTTTCAGCCATCCTCTTTCGAGAATATATTAGGCCATGATTATTACAATAGGTAGCCAGTGCTACAAGTAAGAGCAAGTCACTATACAACACTGGTACACCTAAAAAACTGACAAAAGCATTATATCTCCAACAAGAAACTCGAGTAGTGTTACACGACATTCTGACTTGCTCTGTGAAATCAACTCCAAAAGAATATGACCAGCAAGTAGAGAAATCACCGTCAAAACACATCTGTCAGACCTAGTAAGTGTACTGAAAGATCGTTGGAGACCGACCATCGTTGGAGACTCTGGATATTGTATCCTAACAACGACATGAAGCACCTGCTGCATGTGCAAAGGAACTACCATCTCGATGCTGGCATGAAAGTCGACAATCCAAGGGATCTTCCAAAAGCGACGTCTCCATTGAGAAAATGACATCCGAAGACGCCATCATTGCCCCACTAGAGACATTGTTGTTGTGTTTTCACCCGAAGAGATCCACATGAAGGATGAGACGCCTCTTCCAGCAAGGAATGTGGCGCCCATAGGCGTCACCGCCGTCGAAACATGGTAGTGAGCGACCATTGCCACTGCCCACCACGAGCCGTATCGTTATGCCATACAACAGCCACATGGTCCATCGATGGATCCAACGACGAAGGCCGTCAATTATCAGATCTGGAAAGCTAGACACTACCGACGTGCCCCATACCCTTGCCAGGAGCGTCAGAAGCGGCAGAGGACCACCGGTGCCGACACACCTTGCTGGAGCCGCCGCCTCCATCTTGGCCAACCGCTTCCATCGGTAGCCCTCGGGTGAATGCCGGATCCTGCCGTTGGAGCTCCAGATCCGGCCGTGAGGACACTGGATCCTACCGCCTAGTACATGATCCGGCAAACCGGGCAAACGCCGCTGCTGTTGTCGAGCCTAGAGGAAGGGACGGGCGGAGGAGGATCCACAACACCCCCACGTGCCAGCCGGACACCAGCCGACACCGCAAACAGCCACTGCGGACGCCCTCGCCGAGCTCCACGCAGCCCGTGCGGAAGGAGATCCGCCAGCTCGCTGCCGCCTGTGCCACCAAATTGCGAGGAGAGGAGCCCCGCCACCGCCATCTTGGCGAGCCGCATGGCCATGCTGGCGGTCAGCTCCGGCGGTGGCGTGGCAGAGGGAAGGGGGCGACTACTAAAGGGTTCCGGGGCGCGAGCGGCCTCAGTGTCGCTCGCTTGGGGGAGCGACGCAGGGGCGAGCACTATACTTCCAGATTTATTTGCTTGTATTCGGCTCCAACAGGATATCAGGAGAGGTGCAACAGCTGCTCTGCAGCCTCACGAACCTGCAGGTGCTAGATTTGTCAAACTACCGTCTCGCAGGTGCAATCCCAAATTCCCAATGGAGCCTAACAACCTGAACTTATTCACTGAACCACTTTGGTCTCTACCATCACCAAATCCGAAGGCCACAGAAGGGTCGCATTCACGAATGGTTTTGGTACTTTCTTTGGCGTAGGGGTGTTGTATGATCAGATAGTACAGTCGAAATATTTCGGCTAGTGTGAGTTTACACGTCGGTTTAATTTATTTTTGTCAATAATACCTTTTTTTTTTACTCCTGCCCAAGCATTTTCCGTCCGGCCCAGACGCCTAGCTTCCGGCCGTGGGCCATGTCTAGCTAAATCCCAAGTATTTATCACTTACAACCAGTTTCATTATTGGGCCTTTCTTCCTTCAAAAAAAAATATTGGGCCTTCCAAAAAAACCGATATACGTTCTTTCCATTAATTACTATCCAAAATAATTCGGCCGTTTTTATAAAAAAAATGCGCAACAACCATTCCCTCGGAAATGAAATGTTTAATTAACCGTAGCCATGAATATTTTCTGTCTTCTCCGGGATAAGCTAAAGAAATAATTTTTTATGACATGAAACAAACTATGGTTGTAACTATCAATTGCCACAATCGTAGCTGCTGATGCGTTGTATTTGTGGAAGGCACAGAAAGCAGGTTAGTACGCCGTGATAGTGCTTGCAGTTCCTATCAAAATGGAGCAGCAGATACCTAATTCCATCATCAGCTGGCAGTGGGGTGGGTCAATCTTCACAAATCATCTCTGAACTGAACATGTCAACTGGAGTAGCAGCAGAGCTGACCGAGGCAGATAGCTATGTGATGACCTACACTGCTACTTGCTATACTCGTTTTGAAGAGTTGTGAAGCAGTCAACGCAGATGATATATACTCTATGTTTGGTTACTCGCTCAAAGGAAGGGCAGGAATGGCCGGTTTTGTAGTGGTTTCAGGCTTTCAGCCAACTTTTCTGCACTTCCTTCAGAACCTAATTAAATTCAGAAAGCTGACATTATTTGCACCACTCAGTTTAGCACCATCTCTCTCTCCCAAACAAAACTTAATGACCACCTAAAAGGATAGTAATTATTGTGGTATACTTGATTGAACCAGGATATTCAATTCATCAACAAAATGAAAAGATTAGAGATTTTAACTTTTGTCTGCATTTTCTTTCTTTCGTTAGTTCTTTCTTTTTTTTTCGTTGGAGAAAACTAAAACTTCTGGACAGGATCCTGCATGTTCTTCTAGAATAGTACTCGTATCTCAAAGGGAATGCATACTGGCTATACCACTTGGCTCTATTCTCGATCAGTACATGCTGAGTGATTTGTATACTTCTCCGTGCGCAGTTAGAGTAATCTTGTCTAGTTGTCTTTGTTGTAACGATGTGCACGCGCGTTGAAACGATCTTGATTTTCGCAAAGGAAAATTCACAGAATCGGAGTGTAATATGACCATTTAAATCACATTACCTGATAACAGTTGAATACCATAATCCATACATCGAACAAAAGAGTGCAATAGAGGGATTTACAATAACTTATTACATCGCCATTTGGCGGAATCAGAGTTCATGCAGCATAACAATAAAAGCTTGAGGTGCGGAAGCTATCATTTTCGATCCAACTTGAGCGTAGGCATAAAACCCTTAATCGCTATACTCCCCAGATGAGTACTCACTCCTTAAACCTGAAACCAAATTTTCAGTACGATTTGTACTGACCACACTACCATCCTATGCATTGCTTTGTGGAAGTTGGATGCAAAATGGATATATATCAAAAGGAACCTATAAAAACTGGGGTTTTCCTATGCAAGTAATCAGGTATATAAATAACAATATAGTAGTCAAGTTTTTTAATCACATTCCCATCCCCACCATCCATCACCATCCATATCTATAGCACCATCCCAACTCCTCCAACACCATCTCAGACTCAAGTCGACAAGCCGACTCCCTCTCGGCTTGCCTCAGCGGCCCGCAGCCCTCAACCTGGCTCACGGCCGGAAGTCATACTCAAGGGGAAGGTAGAACACTCCACTCATTAGTCCGATGCATGCGGAATACAGGAAAGGTCCATAGCCGATCAAGTCGGCATATGTATCGATCGATCAACCATGCATATACCTCCCTTGCACTACTCGCCTAGCAGTAGTGGCATCGATCTATCCAGCGGTTCGGCCGTCTCCCCCCATGGAGAGCGAGTGGAAAGCAAGAGATTTCTAAGGTTCGGATACCAGCGCAGCAGTTACTAAGTGTGACCAAACCGGGATATCTTCATCAGGGTTTATCTTTAATGTGCTACCACGGCACCTTCGTCCCGGGCTCCACCTCTCAGAGGATCACACCCAAAGACCACCATCACATCTCAGTTAGCCCGCCACAGGCTCCTCTCGTGGGAATGTCCAGATCCATTCCCTGGCAAGACTTGCTCCAAAAGCTCGTCGTAGATCCCGGCTCGATCGACTCAACCCTCACCCTACTCCCTGCCGTAAGCTCCACCCAAAACCCAGATATAGCATCATCAGCTCACATGCCAATCCGATCCATCAACTCACACATCACCAGCCTGGCACCCTCTAGGCCTTCCCAGGGTTCATCACGTCGTATCAAAATGTAAGCGAGTGGAGTATATATATAAATATAGCTGATAAGCAAGTGGCTAACATAACAGCGGATAAGCAGGTAAAAGGTTATAACAAGGTAGGGCTCATCAAGTAATAATCTACCATGCAATCCTAACACAGGTAATTCATTATAGCAACAGGAATTAAAGCACTAGCCATACTACATTTGCCATGCGTAATGGGATCTACGAGGTTGGGTGAGGTGTGGCACCTTCACTGACATAGCTGTCGGACTTCACCTGGTAGTCACTGTCGTCAGACTTATCCTCGCTCGAGCCTGTAACGAGAATTAATGGTCGTGGGAGCAACCCCTATAGATTAGCACAAAGAACGAATGCCAAATAGAAGATCCAAATGCACTCAAACATAGCTTAGATAGATAGGGCTCAATTTATAAAAAATTTGGATATGTGGATCATAATTTTCGAAGCTCGTATGAATTAGTTATGAATTTTCAAAGATTTAACCATTTTCTGAAAAAGAAAAAGACTGGATTTATCTGTGCTGACACGTGGCAGCCTGTGATTGGGCCATGTGTCACCGGCGGGTCCAACAAGCGACAGGTCAGATGCTGATGTGGCGGTGACGTCATGCTGACGTGGCAGGTGACGTCATGTTGACGTCAGCATTGACCAGGTCAACAGAGGTCTGACACGTGGGTCCGGGGTGACGTCACTACTGACGTCATCAGTCAACGGTCAACTGACAGGTGGGCCCCACTAGGCCATTAACGGGCCGTTAATGGGCCGAGTGGACCGGATCTGGGCCGGGCCGGGCCCGCCACATGGCACGCTCTGGTGCTGCCACGTCACTGCTCTGGATTCGAACTGGGCTTGGTCCACGGGCGTTGGTCCAAGGTACACCGGTCTCACTGGGGTCCACGGTCAGTGACTCAAGTCCACATACGTCGGGTGCACGGACAAGTCCTCTGGTCCACCGCTCGGTCCGTGGTGCACCGGCGTTCACTGGTCCCACTGGCAGTTGCTCAGGTTCACATGGACCACGTCCTTCTTCCTCCTGCTGGTTCCATCCCCTTTCTGTGTCTCCTTCGCCCGACGGCGGTGGCTCGCTGGCGGCGGGAAAACTCCGATTCCCGGCGACTCAATGGTTCTCCGGCTCCATCTTCTTGCTCACTGGCTTCAGGGCGTCAAGGCGAACCCGATGATGGTCTTCAAGTCGACAGCTTGGCTGCCGGCGACGTACTCCAAGGAGGGCAGCGGCTCGACGACGGTGGCGCGCGGTGACATCTTGGCACTGACCTACTCTAGGTCCAATTAGGGGCGCGGGTGTGCGATTGGGTGCACGCAGCACCTCCCCGAGGCACCGGCGGTGACCAAAACCTACGGCGGAGCCCACGCGAGTCTCATGCTCAACGGCGGAGCTCCGGCGTGGCACGGTGCACGGCGACGACCCTCAAGGAGGCTTCTCGAACCTCCATCTTCTCCATGATCCGAAACAGCACGTCACGGTGGAGGCGCTCATCATCTTCTTATCCATCAGGGTGGTCGGAGACGGCGGGAAACGGCGTTGATTGGCGGCGCTCTAGAGCGGCAGCGCGCTGGCATGACAGCGACAGGATGGCTCGGGGACGGTGCTCCGGTGAGGCAAACGTGGAGCTAGGGTGCGCACAGTGTCCGTCTCATCAAGGCGAGCACAGATCCATGGTCAAAGGAGGGCAAGGCTCCGGCGAGACGGCAGGGTGGCTTCACCGCGGCGGCGCTCGGCGTGCGGCGGAGGGCAGGGCGGCATCCGATCCGGCATCCTCCCGATGCCGTGGTCCAAGGGGCTCGATCGGTCCGTGAGTACGTGTGCTGTGCGTGTGTCCAGATGGGCCGGGTGAGGCCTTGGCCTACGCGCTCGGTGTGAGCGCCATGGCCGAGAAGCAAAGGCGGAGGATGGAAGAGCGGCGATGGCGGCTGTGCTCACCGGCGTTGGCGTGGATAGGAGTTGCGGTACGAAGTCCAACGGCGTCGGCTCGTGGTATAGCTCCTCGGTCCTTGCTTTGGCAGCACCGTAGTAGCAGCACGGCGGCGCTCCTCCTTCTTCTCCAACTCCGGCGGTAGCGGCTTCCTTCCTCCCCGCCCCCTTCTCCTCCTTCCTCCCCTTCTTTCCCAAATTGGACTGGCTGGTGGTGCAATTGGGGTTCCACCGGAGTAGCGGCGGCAGCTGGGAAACCTAGAGGGAGCCGGGGCTTGCTCTTATAGAGGCGCCGCGGAGGTAGGTGGCCGGCGGATGGTGATCGGGCGAGGGGCTTGATCAGGCGGCCAGGGAGCAGTCCAGGTCAGCCGGTGGGGGCTTGGCTGGGTCCAGGGGACAGCGAGAGGGGGTTAGCTGGTGCCGGGCGAGCCTAAGCTTTACAGCGGCAGCGCTCCACCGCGGCGGCAGCGCATGTGCGTGCGCGCGGGAGGTAGAGATCCTCGCGGCCGCAGGCTTCTTGTGCAGGGGCTGTCGGGCCAGGTGGCGAGCGGGCGCGCGTCGATGGAGTGGAGAGCTGGATTGAGCGGCCGAGGGGGATTGCTTAGGGGCGACGCGGGGGAGATAGGCGCTGACACCGGCGACGTCACGCGCGGGCGGCCGGGAAAGGTATGACAGGCGGGGTCCGCTCGTCAGCGGCTCAGCGGCGGCTCGGTGCGGCGCGCGGGCGGCCGCCTCTCTTGCTGGGCCGCCTTGATGGGCCGGTGCGGCGAGCGAGAGCGCGGGCGAGCGAGCGAGCGAGCGAGCGGCTGGGCCGGCCGGGCCGCTCGGGCGCGAGGGAAAGGGAGAGGGAAAAAGAGACAGTTGGGCTGGGCTGGCTGGCCGTCCGGGCCGAAAGGCTTTTTCCTTTTTCTCTTTTATTTTTTTCCCTTTTTTATTTTCAAATACTTTTATATATATACATATATATATATATTTATGATGTGTCAACTTTGTATGATAAAGTAGTGGGTATACTAGGCCCTTATATTTGTTAGGGTATTATCCCCTTAATATTTATTTGTGAAAATAAATATTATGGACTCATTTTAATTAAACATCACATAAACCAAATAAAGGCCAAGTCACATATTAATACAACATGCCATGACTTCTATTAAAACATTGAAGGTACGCTATTGCAACATTTAAAAAGCAACACATGAAACATTGATCAAAATTACTTTAAAATATTTAATTATGCTATGATCACATGGGATGTTATGCATGACATGATAAGGTTGATGCATGGTTAGGGTTGATGATGACATGTCGTACTCATCACTCATAGGTTTTTAAAAAAAAAATTGTAGCTCGGATTTTCGGATTGTTACACGCTTGTTGTTTAGTTTTCAGTCAATAAGCTCTTTGCTGGTCACGAGCGTTTGTCGTAGTCTTAGCCAAAGCAACTCTTATTAACACGTACCAGAACATGGCTATATATAATAACTTGTTGTCCACTAAAATTGAGTATAGCGAACTGCAGGTGCTAGATTTGCAGCCTGACGAACTGCATGTGCTAGATTTGTCAAACAACCGTCTCGCAAAAACCACTTTGGTCTCTACCTTCTCCGAAGACTAAAACGACAGAAGGATCACATTTGCGCGATTGTTTTTGGTACTTTCTTTGGTGTAGGGGTGTTGTATGATCAGATAGTACAATCAAAGTATTCCGGTTAGTCTGAGTTTACATGTGGGTTTAATTTATTTTTGTTATACTTTTTTGAGAATTATACACGTTACAATGCAAACGCCTATAATACACACGCACACTTATCTTTAGGAACACACGTACGCAAACCCTATTCATAAGAGCCCTTTCGAAAAACTGAGCGGATAAATATGCAGATTTCTAAAATCACCACTAATGCCTCATTGTCGAGGGAAGCATCGCTTACCAAGAACATGACGCTGGAAAATCTTAGAAAAAATTTAAAAAAAGCGAGCACCCGTGCCACAAGTCAAATTCTTAAACCCGGATAGGCAGAATCTAACCAACTAATCTGCTGCCTTTTTCCCCTCAGCTGTAATCCTGTAGCAGATCTGGTGTCAAAGCCCTGCCCAACCATTTTCCGTCAGGCCCAGGCGCCCAGCTTCCGGCCGTGGGCCATGTCTAGCTAAATCCCAATTCCCAAGTACGACTTATCACTTACAGCCAGTTTCATTATTGGGCCTTTCTTTCTTAAGAAAAAGGAAACATTAGGCCTTTATAAAAAAAACTGGTACACGTTCTTTCCATTGATAACTAGCCAAAATAATTCGGCCGTTTTAATAAAAAAAGGCAACAACCATTCTCTCGAAAATGAAATGTTAATTAACCGTAGCCATGAATATTTTCTATCTCCTCCGGGATGAGCTACCTTTTTCTTTACCTTGAAAGAAATAATTGTTTTTTTATAACATGAAACAAACTATGGTTGTAACTATCAACAGCCACAATCGTAGCTGCTGATGCGTTTGGATTTGTTGAAGGCCCAGAAAGCAGGTAAGTATATGTTGTGATAGTGCTTGCAGTTCCAATCAAAATGGAGCAGCACACATACCTAATTCATCAGCTGGCGGTGGGGTGGGTCAATCTCCACAAATCACCTCTGAACTGATCATGTCAACGGGAGTAGCAACAGAGCTGACCGAGGCAGCAAAGCTTATGTGATGACTAGCCTAGTGATGACCTAGACTGCTACCTGCTATACTCGTTTTGAAGAGTGGGGAAGTTGTCAACGCGGATCGTATACTTGTTTTGTTACAATGTGTGAATTATTAATGTTTTGGTAATCGCTCAAAGCAAGGGCAGGAACAGCCGGTTCTGTAGTGGTTTCAGCCAACTTTTCTGCACTTACCTCAGAACCTAATTCAATTTAGAATTCAGAAAAACTAATGAACACCTAAAAGGGTAATAATGATTGTGCTATACTTGATGGATGGAGCCAGATATTCAATTCAGCAAACTACAAAGATTAGAGATTTTAACTACTATACTGTCTGCGTTTTCTTTTTTTGGTTGGAGAAAACTCAACTTGTGGACAGGATCCTGCATGTTCTTCTAGAACATCTCAGAGGGAACGGATACTGGGTATACCACGTACCTGGAGGAACGTATGCACCACTTGCAGTTGCAGCAACCTAGCTCATCGGCTGAGAAAAAAGGGGCACCCTGTTTCTTGCTTTCAAGCAATAGAAAATGGAACAAGTTGGCATCCATGCCGCCGCCGTCCCTCGTATTCGATCTGAAATAGGTAGGGAAAAATCTCTGTCATTGCTTGTGAATCTGGAACACACGCTCTTCCTGGGAGCTATAACATGGTGCTCCAATAATTGAATTGGTTAGTTCCCAAATAAACAAACACCTAAGCTAGCATGGTTCCTCTGTTACAAGTGTACGTCTCTTTTTTAAGTCAAACATCCCTAATTTCTGTCAACTTTACAAGAAAAATACACCTATATCAATGACATCAAAAATTAGTTTCGCTGAGAGATGTCTTCGTATTGCATATGTCCTTTTAACACAGTGCAAATATTTATGTAACTTATTATTTCAATAAATTTACTTAAAACTAATTCAGAACAACTCCGGGATCACACAAACGTGAACAACATGAAAACTAAGCACCACAAACAAGAACCAGCCAACCAGGAAAAACCTAATTCAGTAACTAATCTTTTGTCTCACTTGTTCTGAGGTGTGTAAGCTCGGTTTCCTTCTCGGTTAAAGTGAATGGCGTGTTGTCCAGTACTTTCAGACCTAGCAGGGGTATAAGGCAAGGTGATCCCATATCACCGTACCTGTTTCTACTGTGTGCGGAAGGTCTGTCCTCTCTTCTGAAAACAGTTGGTCCAAGGTTTTTATCCAGAGGTGTTCGCGTGGGCATCCACGCTCCTTGGATATCACACCTTCTATTTGCGGATGATTGTATCGTATTCTCTGAAGCGTCGCAAAGAGGAGCAGCTAGACTTTAGGAGATTCTGGACATTTACAGTCGTGGTTCAGGCCAATGAGTTAACAGAGATAAATCGGCTGTTTTCTTCAGTAAAAATTGCCTGGATGAGATAAAGACTGTGGTTCGGCAGGAGCTGCATATCGAGACAGAAGCACTCTCAGACAAATACTTAGGCTTACCCACAGCGCTGGGGAGGTCGACAACTGAGGCCTTTGAATTCTTACCGACCAGAGTGAAGAATGTGGTGGGTGCTTGGAGTGGAAGACAAGCGAGTAGTGCTGGGAGAGAGGTCCTGTTAAAATCTGTTGCTCAGGCCATCCCCACATACTCGATGAGTTGTTTCTTACTCTCCAAAACAACCTGTAAGAAGATGAGATCTACAATCTCTAACTATTGGTGGGGTGGCTCAGGGGACAGCCATCGTATCCACTGGATGAGATGGGAGAACCTGACAAAGCACAAATCTGCTGGTGGAATGGGGTTTAAAGATCTACATGCTTTTAACAAAGCTATGCTGGGAAAGCAAGGATGGAGACTAATTACCAGAACTGACAGCCTCTGTTCAAGAGTCCTGAAAGGTCGATACTTCCATGATTCAGAATTTATGGCATATACTCACAAAAAGCATGCCAGCCATACTTGGAGGGCCATTCTTGCTGGCAGAGAAGTTTTGCAAAAAGGACTTATAAGGAGGATCGGGGATGGTTCTTCTATAAACATTTGGAATGATTGGTGGATTCCTGCCCATTTCGATGCCAGGCCGATTACTCCTGGTGAGGGGCAAAAGGTGACGATGGTCTCTGACTTAATAGGTGTTGATGGACAGTGGAATGAAGCACTGATCATGGAGACTTTTATTCCAGTTGATGCATATGCCATTCTTCGGATCCCTCTACGGCAAGGAGAGGATCGGTGGGCATGGGAGCCGGAGAAGTTTGGAGGATATACTGTCAGGTCAGCATATAGGAAACTGATGCAATCTGACTCGCTGGATCCGGGTGCTTCGGGCGATGAATCTTGGAAGAGGGTGTGGAAACTGAAAGTCCCTCCAAAGGTCAAGGTACTATGGTGGCGAGTTCTGCATGACAGCTTACCCACTAGAGATACCTTGCATCGTCGCCATGTAGAACCAATGGGATACTGTGAACGATGTGGAACTGAAAGGAAAACAATCCAACATATATTCTCGGAGTGCACGATAGCCCGAAGCTTCTGGCATGAAATCAAGGTACTGACAGGTGTGAAAGTCCCCCAACTACACCCTCAGACCTGGGCATCTGACATACTGAGAGATGAGGTTTGTTCAGAGAAGGATCGATGTATCCTCACCATCGGGATGTACTCCTTATGGACCCAACGTAATAGGCATCGCCATGGTGAGAAGCAAATGCCTGCATATGCTGCAGTCAAGTGGGCGGTGGACATTGCCAATGATCTTTGGGAAATCTCCAAACCCCAACATCAAAAGGCACGGCTGGTCATCAAGGAGAAATGGAAGGCACCGCAGGAAGGATGGATGAAGTGCAATGTCGATGGCGCCTTTGATGCAAGACGTGGCCGTGGAGCGACAGGGGCTGTCCTGCGGGGTGCTGATGGTGCCTTTGAAAAAGGCCGGGCGCGCTGGTACCCTCATGGTTTGGATGCGCTAACGATGGAGGCACTAGCTTGCAGAGATGGTGTGATTATGGCTGCAGACCATGGCGTGCAAAAGCTACAAATTGAAACGGATAGTATGGAGTTGGTGAAGCTGTGGACGGTGGTGGATAATCAGAGATCATGCTTTGATCCGATCCTGCAGGAAATCAAGTCCTGGAGTGCTAGTTTTGTTAATTTTGGTTTGAGATATGCAAATAGAACTTGTAATAGTGTTGCTCATGAGTTAGCAAAACAGGTATCAGATAACTCTAGGGTGGGTGAGTGGCATTCAGCCCCACCTTGTATAGTGCATCTGGTAACCGAAGACTGTAATCCAGGTGTTCCTTGACGGAGCACCAAGTCGCAAAAAAAAACTAATGCAGCATTTTTTTTTCTCTCTCTATGTGTGTGGTTAGGAGGGAATCCGTACATTAGATGCCACGAGAAGATGGAATCACGTGTGGCGCACAACCCTCCACTCCACTCCGCTCCACGGCGTTGGAGAACGAAGAAAGAGTCAAAAACGCAAGCAACGGTGACTGGGCGGGGCCAAGGGAAAGGAAAAGCAAAAGCAGCTTTCACTTTCAGCGATCACTGTTGGTCCAGCGAGCCGATCCAAGGGTGCGGTGGCGGCGATCGCGACGCGGCTCCGATGTCGGATCCACCACGTCGGCAGCAGGCACTCCGGCGAGTCCGCGCTGCACCGGCGCGCACCGCAAATAATCCCGCGCCATTATCGCCGTCGCTATAGCGAGCTGTAGATGATATGATGCCGGTGCCCGACGGTGCGGTGCATGCGCCCTCTCTCGCTCGATCTGCTTCGTTATCGCTGCCGGCTGCCGGCCGCGGCCGGTCCCTTTCCACGGCCGGGAATTCTTGCGACGACGGGGGTTGTCGACGATTCTGAGGACTCCATTGAAATAAAGTTCATATCGATTTAATTTGGCTCCTTGAAAAATCATCTTTTTCGTCGTGAAATTTGACTAGGCGTATAAAAAACAATATTCATATTTTTATTTTCAAATAAGGTTTTTATTGTAATAAATATGTTTTCCTCGATCAATCTTATCATAGCATATGTATGACGGGGCCTACTGAGCGCAGCTGATAGGCCAAGCCGAGTCGATATTCTGAGAAGCTGATCCTAGCTTGCATTGAGGCGAGAATATGTTGCTCGCCGGCAGTTGCTCGGGAGAGCTTGTTGCTCTTTTATTCTGGCGGAGATCGATCGCGACAGAACACTGCGCCGTGGTGATTTCGTTTGCGATCGATGTGATTGCTTGCATCAGGGGGTCCACTGAAATTAAGGGGATAATTCACATGTCTCTCTTTTTTCGATCAGTTTTTCGTGAACAGCAAGCAATACGTGTGGTATGTTGATGTGTGTTGCGAACGTTGTACTATGTACGAGTCAAGTGCGTCTTTTAGGCTATATTTAAGGATACGTGTGCATATGCACATTGTCTCGAGATATAGATCCCTCGAGCAAGACAGCTAGTGGTGTACACATATTACATACGTGTGACTTATGATGGAGCACCCAATTTGACTGGGGCCTTGTGATCTGCCTCTCAACTAGAGGACAACATTTTTCCTATAGGCTAAACGTTAATACATACGGTCAGTCACCCTTCGCTTATCATTTAGTCGGCGTTTACATGTTAAATTTCTTGTGATATTTCTCTCAACTCGAGGATCTGATACATCCACACACCCATTAACTAACCAAACTAAATGAAACAAAGAGAGGAAAAAGAAAAGGTCAATCATGTTTAAGAAGCTTGTCACATATATATGATTGCTGTGATGGAACCACCACCAAAACAGTATGTGCAGTAGCGTAGCTGGCTATATATATATTGGTCGGCACCAGAAAACGGAAGTGGGGTTGGCTCCATGTAATCATACACCGGACAAGGACGGACAGGGAAACAAACACACACAAACAAAAAAGGTTCCCAAAGGGACCAAGAAATCCAAGCTAGGTTACGTGTAGGTCAGGCATGTATCATGGTTTCATTTCGTACTGCTAGCTCGTTCCATAGCGAGCTTGTTTTCTTGCACCAAACACCTACGGATCATACTTTGCATGATGGCATATTGGCACCGGTCTATCGATCAGTGAAACAAAAGTGGCATCAGATGGATGAAGCGCCAACTGAGCACTGAAGAACAATTGTAGGAGTAAAGCAGTTCTCGTTTGGTCTGAGACTGAGAAGACAAGCCCAGTGCCAAACATCTGTCTACGAAAAATGATCATCGTACTCGTATGTTCCTACTTGTATGTATATGAGCTCTGGCGAAGAAATAGAAGTCAGGGGTCAGAAATGAACGTGGTACGATCGAGCAAGATTCTCTATATGTGTTATAGTGTGAGTGCCTGCCTGCGTGTGTGGATATATATAGAGTGTGTGGTTTGAGAAATGAACCCATTCCAGGAAGAATGATATGAATCATATATAAGTTCATTTCTCAAGTTTAGTGGAATGACCTCTCATTCCTCTTGCTATATATATATATATATATATATATATACGTACTACTGATTATATTTTCTAAAGTAACGAGTTTGCTATCCCTCAAATCTCGCTAGACATAAATAGCAAACGAACGTCGCTCGCTATCTTCCTAAATAGCAAGTCTCTCGTAGAACTCTTGTTTTTTTTTTGAAGAGTTCTATAGTTTACAAAATTGGTAAACTATAGGATTTAGCTATAGTATATATCTTAGAGATGCTCTAAGAGTTAAAATAGTAACATTTATAATAAAAAAATATAATAAATTCTTTAATAATTATATGCTTACAGTTTTATATTTATTGGTTAAACTTGAGATATTTCCGACTTTTAAAAAAGTTAGAATGCCACGTACGTATATAATTTAAAATTCGGTGGATCATACGTATAAATTAAATCCAGTAAAAGTAGTGCAGTGGGACTGTGCGAGAGGCGTGTGTTGACTCTGACCTCTGCCGTGTGCCGGGGGGGGGGTGCGCGTGGGGCCACTCCCGCGAGGGACGAACAGAACAGGAGGAAGACACGTGGCGGTGGCGTTGGTTGGTACGGTCGTCTGGTCCGCCCGCGGCCGCGCACCCTTGACCATTGACGGGTCGTCGCCTCGCGTCTGATCTGCAGGCACCAGGCATGGAGCCCGGCGCCGGCCGGATGGGGAGGACTGGATCGGAGGAGCAGCGCCCCCACCCCCGCGGCGACCGTTGACCGGCTGACCAGCGAGCCCGGCGGCCGGGCTCTCGACCTCGAGACAAAGAAGACGACGTCGATCCCTGCTGCACCGGCATACTGTACATGCTGTACGTGCGTCACCCGGGGAGCAGTGCGGTACTCAGGATCCAAATTAAATAAGGTGTTCATCATAACCACTAAAACTAGTTTCAGCAGCTATTGCTAACTATTGGCTCATGGTGCCATCGAATCGGATCCTGATTATACCTGATGATGATAGCTCAACGTTTACGTAAACCAGGTCTACGATTCAGAACAGGATTTCATACTAAGAATAGAAATTCTTCTCTTTTGGACGGAAGGAGTAGGGCCTACCCCGTATACGGCTATATATACCTCCACTTACTTATAGTTGAAGCTGCTCGACAGCTGTAACGAGAGCGATTGCAAGAACATCTCCCGCACATACACAACAGTTTTCAGCTCCTTTCCACGGACACATCACGGATGGTTGGGAAGATCGATCATGACTTGGTCTGTCCGTGTGAGTCTGTGACTGTCCATGCTCATAATCACTTGGTCAGTCGTCGTCTGCCACGCAAATTATGAGCTGCTGACCTTGTACGTACTACTGCTACTGCAGGAGTATAATCCATCGGTCCGCCGTACGCCTCAGCCTTGTTCGTGGGTGTGCCGTGCACCGGCAGGCAGGATGCAAGCATACAAGTGATGCACCAGTTAGTTAGGACCTTGGACGCAATTACTCCAAGAATTTCCTTTCTTTTTTCTAGCAAATAAGAGATGTCCTAGGGCATCTTATGTATGGACTGTAACAAGGGAAGCAAGAACCAAACCACAAAATCCATGCCCAAAAAAGAAAGAAAGTTACGATCAGATTTGTCAAGTTTATGCTAATATCATCCTTCTAGAGTATCTTAAGCAGGCTATCTAAGCAGACGCCCTACTCTTTATTTGAGTAGTGAGGAAAAAAAATATTCCTAATAGGCTACCTACTTGGTGTCCTAGGTTTGTTGGTTGCCCAAATTCTCACCCCCACAATCCATCCCACAGGTCGGGGGTCTTGTGACATTTTCTTTCCCAACACGATTGAAGCCTATGCCACCGCTCAACACTGCGGCATCGTTGCTTGACTCTAGCTACCATCATGCCTCCTCAAACCAAGTGTCTCCTCATGTTCGGCATCTCCCCGGCTCGACGCCCCATCACATCCCCATCCTACCCCGCTTCTTCGGGCTCCCTTTGACCAAGCTATGGCCATCTTAGGGGGCATGTGCGGCCTTGCAGTGGGCATACATGGGTAACATTAGCCCAGTCAGTTGTTTCCTCTTCATGCCAGTGTTGTCCGTACGTGAAGGAGGAAATGGGAAAAGAAATAGGTATTAGGCAGGGCTTCCATATTATAGTATTTACAATATACGACTACTCGTACGGTACAGCTTACCTTAGAGAATCACTTCTAACCCTTGTATAAAATTTCTGGCTCCGCCGCTGATCGACACTCATATTTAGGTCCCGTTTAGATTCTAGATTTTACCCCAAATTTCATTACGTAAAAAGAAGATTCTTCGTCACATTAAAATGCCGGCACATGTATGAAATACTAAATATAGATAAAATAAAAAACTAATTACACAGTTTTATTGTACTTTGCGAGACGAACATTTTAAGCCTAATTAATCAATGTTTAGATAATTATTACTAAATAAAAATAAAATTATTATAGTGTTTAATAGAATTTACTATGTAAAATTGGTGCATCAACTTTGGTATCTAAACTAGGCTATTTACAGTAAAACAAAACAAAAGGCTGCACCGCCTACACATTCACATCGATGCACGTTCAGTCACAGCAAGTACTACTGTAGTATTTACCGTAGCAGAGACAGAGTGTGCTGGCTGGTGGCCCTGCCTCCTGCGTTCCTGCAAATCGGCCTGCTAGCTCGTATCGCGAGTTCCGCAACGTGCGCGCTTTGCTTAAAGAATCATGATGTTGTTTGCCACCAGCAACCACCGTTCGTACCAATGCAAGTGCTGTCTGTTTGCTCTAAACAATTTACAGACCATGCATGTGTATCGATCGATACAGACACAGGGTAGGGTACCCACAGGAGGCCAGGACAATGACTAATTGCTCGATGTAGTCTACTACCAGTGCTTAGTAATCGGCAAAGTGACCGCGCTACCGCCTGAGCTGCCATACATGTTGGCAACAAGAGACCCACTGCTATCGTCACCATTGCCAGCTTTCGGTGTTAATCGATGCCCACGAAAGAAAATCAGTCTTGGTTCGGTTACTCCCAGTGTGCTCTATCATGTCACACTTTTTAAACGAAAGTATGGTTCTTGGTGGCCCTAGTAGCATTTAAAATCTTTTTCAAGCGAATTTATGGCTAGGGTTAAAAACA
Organism: Bothriochloa decipiens; assembly: GCA_023333625.1. NCBI lineage: Eukaryota > Viridiplantae > Streptophyta > Magnoliopsida > Poales > Poaceae > Bothriochloa > Bothriochloa decipiens. Next base: position 42,436,168 of record CM041641.1, on the reverse strand, counting down.
CAGTAAAAGTAGTAAAACATTACACTAGGCACGATCGATTTAATTAACTAAAGGAGATGGTGTGACGTGTACCAACTCGGTTGAATGAGATTACTATATTTTCATCATTGTTTTTTTTTTTTTACATTTTTCTTTCGATTGAAGTCAAGCTATCTTACTCTTGATCAAGTGATATTTACATGATCAAATAAGGTCCATTAGATACATGACGGAACATATGATTTTTCATATATATAGTTTGTATCTTTGATGTGGTTGATACCTCGTAAAAAGTCAAGGCCCAAGTGGAGCCGCCGGGGCGCCCGATATTTGCCGGCAAAGGTGGGTGACGTGGCGCCCCATGATTCCGCTGCCGGCCGTCGGGCCCCAACCGTGGAGGCGGCGTCGGCGGTGACGGCCGCGGGGCCCGCCAAAGCGCACAGTAGCGCACGCGTGAACCTCGTTGGCCTTGGGCTGGCGACCGCGACCCCGCGGCTTCCTTCCTGCCCCTGCTCTGGTCACTGCGCTGGTGCACCACAGATTTCTCCGGGCCGTGGCCGTCGACCGGGACGGGGGCGCCGCCGTCACGTGCGACGCGCACAAGCACGCGCTCGGGATTCCTACGACTACGACTAGGGAGGGACTCGGCACGCTACTGCTACTGGTTTCCCCGTAGACAAGGGCGGCCGGGGACTGCACCCGCACCTGGCTGCGGAATACCACCTCACGTCGATGCTTCCATATGTAAAAGCAATAGAGGGCCATTGTTGGTTCAAAAAGTAGCCACTTCTAATACATATAGACGACATTTTTCTTGACAATGATATAGACGACATTCCAACAGGTTCATGATGTTCCCCAATGGCTATGGAAATGCTGCTTGCCAACCCAAACACAAAGTGTTTTTTTGGCTGTTGATAAGTGTTGAGGAAACAACATCTCAATTATTCCTGCATTGCCCATTTGCTACTCAGTGTTGGCAAATCATAGATATCGATGTACCATTGAACCTGGATTTCTCAGAAATTGCAGAATACTTCAAGCACAGAATAAACTCTAAGTTTTTCATGACTGCAGTTATCCTGATCTGTTGGGCAATATGGGCGTCGAGGAATGACTTAATTTTTGAGGGAACTCAACCTTCTATCAAAAAAACGAAAGCTGCGGGGGAGACTGCTCCCACAGTGCTTCATTAAGAGAAGAGAGAACTTCTCACGCAGCTCTCGAAACCCCCCCGAACCCGGCCCACCCGTATACAGCGGCACCGCATCGACGACCACAGACCTGTACTTTAAATAGGACCGGCGAGGGGATTTTTTTTTCGTGGAAAATCATGCGTTCGAACGGACTCTAACCCATGACCGGTGGCTTCCCAACCGGGAGAGCACACCAACTGGGCTACGCCCAGTTCCCTCAACCCTCTATCAATGAAGCCAGAGCAACATTCAGAAAAGAAATGCTTCTGCTAGAGCACAGAGTAAAGCAAAGTCTCGGCCCCCAATTTGATCAATGGCTACAACAAATTCTGTAATTATGTTCTTTTTGTTCTCTTTTCTCTTCTTTGTTTCTTTCTTAGTTTCATAATTTGCTCTGTTGTAATTCTACTTTTATCTTTGTTCAATAAAAATTACCTGTAGGAGCCCCGGCCCCTCCAGTTTCCTCAAAAAAAATTGGCACTCTAAATAACATGGGCCTTTTCATGAATTCGCTTCGCCTTAACACGAGCTTCGCAAACGGTGCCACATACTGTATACTCTAACTCTCCATCCATGCTTTTGAATTCCACACAAACAAAAGTGTCAACACCTGATTAAATGCCCAATCAACAAACTATCCACATCCGCTTCAATGCTCAAATCAACAAACAAAAAACTCATACCTAGTTTTGTGTCCCAAACGTACAAACCCTTTTGCACGCACATCAACATGTGACCCTTCTATAAAAGCCTTGGCATCTCCAAGTTTTTGTGCTCCCTCTCCCTATCCCTGACCATGTTAATCACATGATAACCAACATGAACATACGAGCTCAAATGTATGCAGTCCAATGAAAGCTTTGCAATCACAATGTGCACATCCAACGTATGCACGGTAAAAATCTTTAAACAAACTCAACTACAAGATCAATTGTTCAGTACACATTGATGATACTCCAAGGTACATCACACGTTGTTCTTGCATCGTCATATATAAAAATTGTCTCCAATAGATCCACAAAAATGTATGTCTCAATAATACTCTTGCTTTTTTTTAAAAAAAATAAAAGGACTCCATGATGATGATTTTTGGTGAAGGTCGTGGCCGTCCGACGAAATGTTCCCTGCCAGAGAAACATGTGTACGGTGTACCTTATCCCGTGGCAACATCCAAGGTACCCACAGCTCCAACTCCCACAACTTAAAAAATCATTCAACCGTGTTTGCACACAGTCAGACATGCATGAGTGAGGAGCAGGACGACCGAAAGCAACTGCTCTATCCGTCCCTATTTAATTATCATCGTTTACGTTACACAAGTCTAATTTAATTTATAAAAAATATATATAAAATTTATATCTCTAAATAAATTTATTAAAAAATTAGATTTAAAGATCTTTCTAACGATACTAATTATATAGTATAAATATTAATATTTTTTTAATATATAATTATTGATAATTATTTTTTAAAGCGTAAATGATAATTAAAAAGGACGGAGTGAGTAGCTTTGTATGCATATATATATATATATATAAATAATATAGAAAAACAGAAACTTGAGAAGGAAAAACGAAAGGAGCAAGAAGGAGCGACTTGTGCGCGTCCTCCTTTTGACCACGCGAGCTCGGCGACCCCAGAAAACAACACCACGCACAATATAAAATCACCCTCCTTTTTTCCTCCCTCTCTCTACTACAAACAAAACAAACACGATTGCGAAAGCCACACACGGGTACAGACACAACACGGAGAGAGATGAGAGATGAGAGATGAGAGAGTGTGATGACTCGACTGATGAGAGAGAGGTGAGGAGAGAGAGTGAGAGAGAGACCATCCGAGCTGCTTCGTGTCCGTCCTCCTTATCTCTTTCATCACTGGCAGCCCCACCCCCGGCTTTTCTGCCCGCCATCATCCTCCATTATTCTCCCTTCCCCACCTCCCTACATATACCCCGTCTCACCTCACCTCTTCCTCCTCAACCCACCCACCTCCCTCCCACCCTCGACACCGTGTGCTCTAACCGAACCAGGAGGAAGCACCAAAGCCAAGCAGAGCTCGCTGGGATCGTCGTCTACCTCCAACCATATCGGTCTTTCCTTTACATCTGAACGAGAACGCGAACACGCCCTGTGATTGTTACTACTGCCCCAGCATGTGCTCAGGACCTCGCAAGCCTTCCACCCCTCCTCTGCCGACGGCGACGGCGACGGCCAAGGACTCCTCGGCGATGACGACGGCGGCGACGGCGCTCCTGCTGGAGCTGGCGGCGGCGGACGACGTGGTGGCGTTCAGGCGCGCCGTGGAGGACGACAAAGCCCCCGCCTTGGACTCCACGGGCCACTGGTACGGCCCGTCGGCCGCGGCGGCCGGCCGCCGTCTGCGCCTCGAGTCGCGCACGCCGGCCATGGTCGCCGCGCTCTACGGCAGCACGTCGGTGCTGGCGTACGTGCTGTCCGCCGCTCCGGCGGAGGCCGCGCGCGCGTCGCCCACGGACGGCGCCACGCCGCTGCACCTCGCTGCGGCCGGGGGCGCCGCCGGCGCTGTCGCGGCCGCGCACCTCCTCCTCGCCGCGGGCGCGTCCGCAGACGCGCTCGCCTTCTCGGGCCTCCGCGCCGGGGACCTCCTCCCGCGCGCCATCGCCGCCGCTGACAGGGACCGGGCGCTCCGCGTGCTCCTCAAGTCCCCCGCGGCCTCGCCGTCGTCGTCGCCCAAGAAGTCCGCCTCGCCGCCGCCCGCCTTGGCGGCAGCTGCGACGCCCGAGCCGAGGAAGGAGTACCCGCCCGACCTCACGCTCCCGGACCTCAAGAGCGGACTCTTCAGCACCGACGAGTTCCGCATGTACAGCTTCAAGGTGAAGCCGTGCTCCCGCGCCTACTCCCACGACTGGACCGAGTGCCCCTTCGTGCACCCCGGCGAGAACGCGCGCCGCCGCGACCCGCGCCGATACTCCTACAGCTGCGTCCCGTGCCCGGAGTTCCGCAAGGGCGGCGCCTGCCGCAAGGGCGACAACTGCGAGTACGCGCACGGCGTCTTCGAGTGCTGGCTCCACCCGGCGCAGTACCGGACCAGGCTCTGCAAGGACGAGGTCGGCTGCGCGCGCCGCATCTGCTTCTTCGCGCACAAGCCCGAGGAGCTCCGCGCCGTCAACCCGTCCGCGGTGTCCGTCGGGATGCAGCCCACCGTGTCGTCGCCGCGCTCCTCGCCGCCCAACGGCCTCGACATGGGCGGCGGCATGCTCAACCCGGCCGCCTGGCCGTCCTCTCCGGCCAGCAGGCTCAAGACCTCGCTCGCCGGCCGGGAGCTGGACTTCGACCTCGAGCTGCTCGCACTCGATCAGTACCAGCAGAAGCTGTTCGACAAGGTGTCATCTCCCAGGGCGAGCTGGGGCTCGGCCGGCGGAATCGGCTCGCCGCTGCCCACTGCGGCGCCATCCAGGACCGTGCAGCCGGACTACGCGGACCTGCTCGGCTCCGTCGACCCGGCCATGCTGTCCCAGCTGCACGCGCTGTCGCTCAAGCAGTCCGGCGACATGCCGGCGTACAGCTCTATGGCGGACACGCAGCTGCACATGCCGACGTCGCCCATGGTCGGCCCCGGCACCGCGTTCGGGCTCGACCACTCCGCTGCCATGGCCAAGGCCATCATGAGCTCCCGCGCCTCGGCGTTCGCCAAGCGCAGCCAGAGCTTCATCGACCGCGCCGGCCGCGCGCCGGCCGCGCGCTCGCTCATGTCGCAACAGTCCACCACCGGCGCGCCGTCCATGCTCTCCGACTGGGGATCGCCGGACGGCAAGCTGGACTGGGGCGTCCAGGGCGACGAGCTGCACAAGTTCCGCAAGTCGGCGTCTTTCGCATTCCGGGGACAATCCCCGGCGCCCGTGCCCACCCACGCCGAGCCAGACGTCTCGTGGGTGAACTCTCTTGTCAAGGACGGCCACGCCGGCGACATATTTGCGCAGTGGCCGGAGCAGGAGCAGATGGTGGCCTAATTCACCACCGATCATCGATCACTGGCTCATAGCATCTAGCTGACCAAAGTTCTTTCCTTCAATTATTTTTTCCCCTTTGTTTGCTTAATTTGATTCATATGAGATCGATGTTTTTTACTAGTACATATATATAGGCTGTTCACAATAATATTTGTTTATCAACAAGAAGCATATATGGATGCCCAAAGGGAGCTCTATATTGATGAGGAAGGAACAGCCAATCTTTTACTACTTCCATCGGTTTATAAATATAGTTGTACACACGAATTCCTACATATAAAGAGTTCATATTTATATTACTTGAGATATATATAAGATATCGGGAGAACAGTAAGATTTGATTCATGTGCTTTCCGCGTTACGACAATTGACCAACACTATGAGAAATTCCATGCTTATCTGCTTGCTCTACTCTTCTCAATGGATGTGATTATCAGTATATATTCCTGATCCTTCTCTGAGCATATCTTCCTTTGCTTGATTCTTCTTCTATTTAACAAATGTTTTGAGAAAACAAGTGGAATATAAGCAACTTTCAAATTCTCTCTCTCTACTACTCCTTTTGCCAAGTGGATGGTGGTAGGCCATAGGAGGTAGACTGCAGGGCAATCACGGGGTAGTTTAGTGGAGATGGTGGCGTCATGCTCTAAATACTATTTCTGTTAGAAAGCATTCATTCATGCATGAACCTAAAGCAAAAACAAGGTTAAGGAATTATTGCTGTGTTGGTGGGTTAGGCACAAAAACACAATGGCCCCAAAATCTGGGCATACGTGCCACCGAGACATTAGGGCCTTGTTTAGATCGTGAAAAAATGAACCTGATGAATAGTATCATTTTCGTCTTATTTGATAAATATTGTCCGATCGTGGACCAACTAGGCTCAAAAGATTCATCTCGTGATTTTCAACTAAACTGTGTAATTAGTTATTTTTTTACCTACATTTAATGTTCCATGCAAGCAGCTAAATATTGATGTGATGGAGAGAGTGAAAAAATTATAACTTTTGGAGGGATCTAAACATGGCCTAGAGAAGGAAATGACAATATCCAATTATCTACTAGGAGTTATTATATAGTATTTTTTGGTGTTGCCAATGTTGATTTTGCTTTGACAAAAATTGCACTTCGAGAACATTGGACTTCTTCCTCCACTCATGAACAGAACAGGGCAGGTTTTCTCTCCTTTTGTCCTCCTGCTCCTTTCACTTTCTTGTATTTGCATAGTTTTTTTTTCTATGGTGATAAAACCAGTATCGTCGCCCATGCTGTCTATGGCCTTTATATGCATGGTGCAGCTGTTATTTTGGATACTCCGAATTATTGCTTCTAAAAGTATTCAGTTCTTTAATCAGGCTCCAGTATTGTTCTTGCAGTTGGAGCAGATTTTGGAGTATTGTAAGGCTATCCAGGTATTCAATCATTGCTCCTCTCATCTCTGATGAAATTTTTTAGTTCCTCTGATGAAATTTTTTAGTTCCTTTGTGCATCATGAAACATGCTGATATTTCTGTTACCTTGCTTTTTAACTTATCCGCGTAGTAGTACATACTAGAGTGGAGTTGCTTCTACTTGCCTCCGTATCTCTGCTCATCCTTCCTGCCCAATTTCTTCCAATCTACTCCTGCTCCTCAGCCTGCAATAGAGTATGGAACAGAAATGATTCGCCAATTAAGGACAATAACTTGTTTATATTTATACTAAATGTTATGATTATAGTTGCTTACAGGGTTATTAATCTGGATGCAGTCAAACAATACTCTGCAAGACCAAGGCAACTGCTTGAGTAGCATAGCATGTCTGAATGACATGGATACCCGGTAAACTAAAACCTACTTGCGTCAGAAGCAGGTTAGCAGCTGTGTGAAGTGTGAACGATTGGTGAGCTTGGTCTTCGTTTTCATGGTGAGCCATTCAAACCTTGCTGCGAAAGCAATCGACATTTAATTATTTTGTTTATTATCAGCTCGACGACTCGCGACAACTCCTGTTACAGGGTTTGCAGTTTCACATCATGTCATGTGATGGCCTGCCTGTTGTTAGCCTGCGACGTCCCATCTAAACGTCAAGTTCTTATCTTCCAAACAAAACACTAATCAATAAGAAATGCAGCATCTTCCTTTGTTTCTTGCCCTGGTTAAGAAAACTGAACATTTCTCTGTCTCCATTCACAGGATGGATTATATGGAGAACACTTGCAGTCGTCATGGACGTTGACATCAAGAGACCTTTTCTTATGCGAGGGACACATCATTGACCTCATCTTCGTTGAAACTTCCCGACAAAATTATTTGCTCCTCAATTTGTCTGAAGAAAAGAAATCCAAGAGCCCAACCAACCAGCCTCACCTCCTTCTCCCTGGATGAAAGTTTCCGTCCATGTTGCAACTTTGAAATCCGATAAGATTCAGGACCCTCCAAAACCTCCTCACTCAGCATCTTCTTATCTCCAGAGCTTGTTCGTTGAAGATGATGTGCTTGTCTAATCCATAGCGTCTGCCACAAATCTCGCAGTATCGGGAAATGCATAGTTTATTAGCTTGATTCAAGACTTGGTTTACTGTGCCTGGTCAGAATGTTAGTTTATCTAAATGCCAGTTTATTTATATATGTACTACTATATATAAACCATCATGCACCTTAGAGCAAGCATCGGCAATAATAGTTTACACTTACCAAACCTACTCAAATTCCGTTTAGTTAATCAAGTGAGTTGAAGTTTGAATTGGTAAGGCACGTGCAGTTTCTGCAATCAATCCCTGAACCCATCTTAGCTGCGATCTTTGCAGTTGTGCTATGTTTTTGAGACAACTCCATCAAACCTAGCTTAGTCTGTAGCTTCTAATTGCTTAGGTACCTTGCATCAACATTTCTTGCTGGTACACATTTAGTCTCGGACTCTCGGGATGAGAGCAGAAAGCGAAAGGCACACACAGCATCAACGCTTAGCCACAAAAGTTGATCATTGACCTCACATATGAGATGGCCAAATACGTTGCTCTCTCCTTGAGCCGTACTTACTGTTGCTCCACTGTAAACAGAGCTTTTCCTACAGTAACCCTCCTAGAAGAAACTCTACTAGCAGAATTGATGTCTGACAAAACAGTTGAGACATCACTGAAATTTTGCCATCCATAGTACGTTGCCTGAATTCTAGACCGGTTCAGATTGGGCAACTGTTTGCAACAGAGGCCTTGTTTAGATGGCTAGAAATTTGAATTTGAACTACTATAGCATTTTTGTTTGTATTTGGTAATTATTGTCTAATCATAGGCTAAATAGGCTTAAAAGATTTATCTCATAATTTATAACTAAATTATATAATTAGTTATTTTTTACCTATATTTAATACTTCACACAAGCAGCTAAAGATTGATGTGATAAAAAAAAATAAAAAAACTAACAATTCTGAGAGTAACTAAACAAGGCCAGAGTAAATTACATTTCAGTGACGTGTTTCAATCGTGATGAAACCGCTGGCCACTGATTACAATAAGGAAGGACATGCTGCAGAACAGCTTGGCGAGTCTGTCAGCATGGACCAAGAAACGTCCCTGGTGAGTTGCGACAGTTACGACATACTGTATTAGAATTAGTGAATTGGATCCGTGATTTTTTGGTAAAGGACCGCTAGATAGAAAATATTAATCACATTCAAATTATTTACGTAAATAACCCTCCTTTGAATCAATGTTTTGCCACAAAAAAGAGTTACCTAAATTTTACAAATGAGTCCTCGTCGACTCGTCTGGGAAGGAGGGTCTCGCTCGCCGACCCGAGGAGGTAACGGCCCGTTACGAAGTGTAGGGCCGCTGGTGAATGAGATGCATGGGCTGGGCGGCCTTCTTGGCTCTCTTTTCGATCCGTTGACGCGCGAGCAAAATCCACTTCCACTCGAGGCTTCGGTACCGCTCATCAACGGTACCGCTCATCAACGTTACATTAAGGGCTTGTTTAGATTTCAGATTTTAACCTTAAATTTTATTATAAAAAAAAAGATTTTTTGTCATATCAAAATATCGGCACATATATGAAATACTAAATATAGATAAAATAAAAAATTAATTATATAGTTTTGTTGTACTTTGCGAGACGAACATTTTAAGCCTAATTAATTAATGTTTAGACAATTATTACTAAATAAAAATAAAATTGCTATAGTGTTTAACAGAATTTACTATGTAAAATTAGTGCACCAACTTTGGTATCTAAGCGAGGCCTAACATTTTCCTCGCAGATGGAAAGATGTGCCGCGAAATGTGTAGTTTATTGTCCTGATTAAAGACTTGGTTTACTGCACCTGGTCAGAATGTTAGTTTATCCGGATGCCAACTTTATTTATATAATAGAGTACTCTATATAATATGTATACTACTATATATATAAACCATCATGCACCTTAGAGCAAGCATCTACAATAATAGTTTATACTTACCAAACCTACTCACATTCAGTTTAGTTAATCAGGTGAGTTGAAGTTTGAATTGGTAACGCACGTGCAGTTTCTGCAATCAATCAATCCCTGAACCCATCTTAGCTGCGTTGTTTGCTGTTGTGTATGATTTTGAGACAACTTCATCAACCCTAGCTTAGACTATCCGCAGCGGGTCTTGGACCGTGTCCGGTAAAGCCGGATCCAGCCCGGATCTAGGACCAAAACGCCCGCAGCGGGGTCCTGGGCGGCGTCCTGTAAAGAGCAGGAAGGCTCCTCGTCCGGTGTCTGTCCAGGCGGTACGGCCTGCTCCGGTATGCACATGCGCGGGGCCCGCGCTCGTCCTGCTCCACCGTCCGAGGGAAAAGGGGAGGAGAGAGAAGGTCCACCCGCGCGGAGCTCCATGGCCTCAGCCTGCCCGCACTTGTCCAACCGCCGGAGCTCCATGGCCGCTGGAGAGGGAGGAGGAGAGGACCGTCGCCGCGAGCTCGCCCGGCATGCCTCGCTGGCCCGCCACGCCTACGAGCGCCGCCCGCGCTGGCCCGCCCGCTGGAGTCGGAGGAGGCCGACCGCCGCTGTGGAGCCGCTGCCAGAGGAGGCGGTGCTCCCCGCACGGCAGCAGCAGCGCGCGCGACCCGGCCTCCCGCACCGCCACGTGCAGGCAAGCCACCATGCTGGAGCAGAGAACATGGGTCCGGACGTGCGCTGGGGAGCTGCGGGGCACAGGAGCAGGGGCACCGGAGCTCCACCACCGCGCCGGCTGTGGCCACGGACTCCCTTGCGCGAGGAGGAGCTCGGGCAGCGGGGCTGGCCGCGCCCTGCCCGGCGCCGTAGCCGTGCCCTGCCCCACGCCGGCAGCCGCGCCCTACCGACGCCGCGCTCGCCGCCCTCCATCCCCGACAGGGAGGATGGAGCTCGCCGGCGCGAGGAGAATAGAGGTCGCCGGTGCTGGGTCCACGGAGAGAGAGGAGGGAGGTCGCTGGTGCTGGGCTTGCGGCATCCTCTCCACCGGCGGGGTGGCCGCAACTCCTCCGGCCGGGGCGGACTCGTCGGCAGGCCGCGGCGCTCCCGGCCGCGCATGGGCACTGCTCGCTGCTGCCACGACCTCCGACGCGCGGGTCACACTGTCGAGCGCCGCTTCGGCTCCGGCCGCTCCTCTCCTTCTCGTTGTCCCGGTCCACCGGCCATGGCCATGGATGTGGCGCTCCGGCAGTGGAGAGGAGGGAGGGGCGCCGAGGAGGTGGGCTCCTGCTCCCGTCGCCGCTGGACGGAGGAAACGAGGGGAGAGAGAGGAACGTGAGGGAGATGGGGCCGGTGGGGTAATAAAAAATTATTGACATGTGGGGCCCACAATAGATAAAGGAGGGTATAAAGGATGAATGAGTACGGAAAATTAGTATAGTGGAGAGAATCTGCTGACCAGGACGAAATATTCCTTTTTAAAAGAGAAATATTGAGGAGTATGAGTGCGGGTAGTCTTAGTCTGTAGCCTCGGGATGAGAGCAGAAAGCAAAACACACGCAGCATCAACGCTTAGCTACAAAAGTTGATCAGTGACCTCACATATGAGATGGCCAAATATGTTGCTTCCTCCTCCTTGAGCTGTTCTGTTGCTCCACTCTAAACTGAGCCTTTCCTACGGTTATTATTTCTACTGTATAATAATAGTACAGTAACCCTCCTCCAGTAATAGGTTCTCCTAGGCCTTGTTTAGATCACCGATTCGGGGATGGTCGAATGCACTGTACTGTGCTGTAGTGCACTGTAGCATTTCGTTTATATTTGATAAAAATTATCAAACTTTGACTAATTAGGCTTAAAATGTTCGTCTCGCAAAGTACAACAAAACTGTTAATTAGTTTTTGATTTTATCTAGATTTAATACTCCATGCATGTGCCGGCATTTTAATGTGATGAAAATCTTCTTTTTACATAGTAGAATTTGGTGCCCAATTCTAGGTACTAAACAAGCCCCTACAAAAAACTCTACTACTACAGCAGAATTGATGTTTGATAGAACAGTCGAGAGATCAGGCCTTATTTAGATCCCCAAGTTGGGGTTGGCAAAGTTAGCATTTTACCATAAATGCGCACCGTAGCATTTCATTTGTATTTGATAAAAATTATCCAAACTTTAACTAATTAGGCTTAAAATGTTCGTCTCGCAAAGTACAACAAAATTATGCAATTAGTTTTTTATTTTATCTATATTTAGTACTCCATACGTGTGCCGACATTTTGATGTGACGAAGAATCTTTTTTTTATATAGTGTCAAATGCTGAAATTGAGAGTCTAATTCGGACATCTAAACAGAACTGAATTTTTTGCTGTCCATAGTACGTTGCCTGAATTCTAGAGCGGTCCAGAAAGGAAACTGTTTGCAACAGCATTTGCAGTGCCTCGTTTAGATGCCAAAATTTCTAGTACCGTAGCATTTCGTTTGTATTTGATAAATATTATCTAATATGGCCTAACTAGGATCAAAAGATTCGTCTCATGATTTATAACTAATCTGTGTGATTAGTTATTTATTTTTACCAATATTTAATGCTCTATGCATATGACATAATATTTAATGTGATGAAAAGAGAGTAAAATTTTCCCAATTCGGGGTGTGCAAATTTAGCAAAATGAGACCTGTAACGTACTGTAGCATTTCGTTTGTATTTGATAAAAATTGTTCAAACAAGGACTAATTAGGCTTAAAACGTTCGTCTCGTAAAGTACAACCAAACTATGCAATTAATTTTTGATTTTATATACATTTAGTACTCCATACAAGTGCCGTCATTTTGATGTGATTGAGAATCTTTTTTTACATAGTGAAACTTGAGAAAAATTTAGAGAACTAAACAATGCCCGGATTTCAGCGAATCATGATGAAACCGCTAGCCACTGATTAAGGCCCCCTGTGGCTCTCAGGGAAAGTAAAGAAAAGATATAGGAAACGAAGAGCGTAGGAAAAATTTCTATGGAATGGGCACTCGTTTCCTTCGTTGTCTCTCTCCGTCCTCCTCTATCTCGTCCGTCTCTCTTTCTCTCCGTCGGTGGGGACGCCCGCAACCACTCCCGCTTCCCCGCCGCGCCACGACCACCATCTCCGCCCCGCTTCCTGCCGACGCGCGGAAACAAGCAGCACCGTCCGTGGCCGTCGCAGAAGCTGCCGACCACCTATATCAGCGCCGACGCCGCCAGCTTCCGGCGCATGGTGTACCAGGTCACTGGCGTCAATGACGTGCTGCTTCTCTGCCCCGCCACGCAGGCGCCGGAGCTCCTCTGCCGCCCGTGCGGCCGCTTGGCGTGTCCTGCTGCCATGGCTCCGCCTCCGCGAAGAAGGCTCCGGCGCCGTTTCTGGGCCTGCGCGGACGGCGGCACTCGGCCCCAGCGGAGGCGGCGGAGGAAGAAGCATGGAGGTGCTTCCCCCAGCCCAAGTGCCACCGCCGACCTCCATGACGGGGAGGAGGAAGTGTGGCGGGGCCGTTAGTGTAACAACCCGAAAATTCGAACTACAAAATTTTTCGACAAAACCTCGAGTGATGTGGTGCGACATGTCATCATCTACCCCTTACATATGCATCAACCCTAGCATGTCATGCATGGCATTCACATGTTGCAAATTAATTAACATCTCATAACCATGCTCTATGTTCACATGTTACATTTTAATGTTTCAATAGTTCAATCATCATGTTGCATTAAAAGAGTGAGTTGGATTTTTATTGGGTTTATGTGTTGATTATTAAAAATGACAACATAATATTTATTTTGACAAATAAATATTAAGGGAATAATACCCTAGAAGTATTTGAGCCATGTATGCTCACTATTCTGTTGCACAAAATAAGCACACCGCATATATATATAAGTATATATATAAATATATTTGAAAATGAAAAAGGAAAAGAAAAGGAAAAAGAAAAGGAGGAGTCAGGCCCGAGCAACCCCGTCGACCCCCTGCTCGCCGCTCGACCCCTGCTCGCCGCTCGACCCCTGCTCGCCGCTCGACCCCGCGCTGCGCGGCCCAACCAGGCCGACGGCCCAGCAAGAGCTGCGCTCGTCCGCGCGCCGCACCGAGCCTCCGTTGCCAAGGAGTCGCTGACGATGGGGCCCCGCAGTAGGACCCACGTGTCATCGCGCCCGCTGAGGTCACCCGACCGGCCGTGCGTGCTCGCGTCAGCACTGTTCCCTGGCGTCGCTCCTAAGCAACCTCCCTCGACCGCTCGATCCAGTGTCGCCCCGCATCGACGCGCGCCCGCAAGCCACCTGGACCGACCAGCCCGCGTAAAGTTCCCACGGCCGCAGGCAATATTCTCCGCGCGCGCGCACCTGCACTGTCGCCGCAGTGGAACGCTGCCGCCATAAAGAACTTCGACACCCAGTGTTACCTAGCCCCTCTCGCTGTTCTCTGGACCCAATTCGAACCCCAGCTGCTGACTTGGACATCCCTTGACCGCTTGATCAAGCAAAGCTGTGATCGGCCGTCCGTCTGCTACCTACCACCGCGTCCGCCCTATAAAGCAAGCACCCCGGCATCCTAGGGTTCCCAGATCGCCACCACCGCTCTGGTGAAACCCCATTCCACCTTACCAGCCTCGTTTGGAGAAGAGCTGAAGGGGAAGGAAGGAGTCGGGGAAGAAGAAGACGCCGCCGCCGGAGCTGAGGAGGGAGACCGTCGACTCGGAGCCGCTGCTGCTGCGTCGAGGGCAGGAAGGAGGAGCAGTACCGCGAGCCGAAGCCGCTTGGACTTGTACCGCACCTCCATCCTCTTCGACAGTCGGTGAGCACCGCCATCGCCGCCCTCTCGAACCCTCCGCCGTGCTGTTGGCCATGGCGCTCCGCCGTGAGCACGTAGGCCCAGGTCACTACCGACCTCACTGGACACACCCGCACACACACACGAGACTAGCCGAGCCCCTCGGACCACGGCATCGGGAGGATGCCGGAATGGAAGCCGCCCAGTTCATCGCCGCGCGCCAAGCTCCGCCGTGGCAAGATCACCCAGTCGCTTTTCCGATGAGCCTCGACCTCCGTCGTTTCCGGAAACGCACTCGCCTTGATGAGACGGACCCCGTGCACACCCTAGCTCTGCGTTTGCCTCACCAGAGCATCGACCCGAACCACTTTGTCATCGACGTGTCAGTACGTTGCCGCTCTAGAACGCCGTCGTTCACCGTCGTTCCTGCCACCATCGACCACCCTCGAGGAGCAGGAAGAAGCCGGGAAGCTCCGCCGTGACGAGCTGCATCGAGTGGGCAAGATGGAGACCGTGGACCCTCTCGGAGTGCCGTTGCCGTGCGCCGAGGACCTACCGAAGCTCCGCCGTGGGAGTTGCTGCCCGCGCGGACTCCGCCGTGTGTTTTGGTCACCGCCGGCACCTCGAGCAGATGCTGCGAGACTCCAACCGTCCATCTACACCACCAATTGGAGCTGTAGTGACTCGGTGTGAAGTGTACATCGAGCACCGTCGCCATCGAGCCACCGTCTGCCGTCGAGCTCGACACGGAAGTGAAGCTGTCGCCCTGAAGCCCATCGACGTGACCGTCGTGAAGTCCCGAAACCGATGGGCAGGTTAATGGCACCGGAGATCCCTTGTGGCACCAGGAATCGAGGGTTCTTCCGCCGCCGATCGTCGAGGAAGAACTCCGCGTTCGAGCCGATCTCGTCCGAGACAGATCACGCGCTCGAACCGATCCGCGAGTTCGACCCTTCGACAACCGACCCTCGAGTTCGAGCCTTCGACAAACCGACCCTCGAGTTCGAGCCTTCGACAAACCGACACTCGAGTTCGAGCCTTCGACAAACCGAACCTCGAGTTCAACTCTTCGAAGAACCGACCCTCGAGTTTGACCCGTCGGAGGACAGATCCTCGAGTTTGACACCTCGACGCGACGACCCTCGAGTTCTACACCTCGAGCACCGTCACCCTCGAGCCGCTGTCCGCCATAAAGCACGTCACCGGGACCAAGCCCCTGACTCGATGACCGCCTACGTGTTCGCCTTGACGACCCGAGGACGATGCACGAGTTAGCGAAGTCCTGGAGCAGCCCCTCGCCGGATGTTTAACCTCGCCATCACCGCCCGAGCTCCGCTGTGGGAGAAGAGCAGTCTCTCCGCCTTCGAGCGTACCCCTCGAGCGCATAACCCTCGAGACAGTACCCTCGAGAGCGAGCACCGTTGTGGGAGCAGAGCAGTTTCTCCGTCTTCGAGAGTACCCTCGAGAGCATATCCTCGAGAGCATACCCTCGATCGTGTCCTCAAGACAGTACCCTCGAGACCGCATCCTCACGATCGTGTCCTCGAGACAGTACCCTCGAGACCGCATCCTCGCGATCGTGTCCTCGAGACAGTACCCCTCGAGACCTAAACCCCGAGACCGTGTCCTCGAGACCGTACCCCCTCGAGACCATACCCCCCTCGAGACCGAAACCCTCGAGACAGTACCCTCGAGAGCATACCCCTCGAGAGTATACCCCTCGAGAGCGTAACCTTGAGACAGTAACCCCTCGAGCCCTTTCTCTTTTCAGAAAATAGTTAAATCTTTAAAAATTCACATCTTTTTCATACGAGCTCAGAAAATTACGATCCACATATCCAAATTTTCTATAAATCGAGCCCTATCTATCTAGGCTATGTTTGAGTGTATTTGGATCTTCTATTTTGCATTCGTTCTTTATGCTAATCTATAGGGGTCGCTTCTGCGACCGTTAAATCTCGTTACAGGCTCGAGCGAGGACAAGCTTGACGACAGTGACTACCAGGAGAAGTCCGACAGCTACGTCAGTGAAGGTGCCACACACCATCCAACCTCGTAGATCCCATTACGCATGACAATTATAGTTTGGCTAGTGCTTTAAATTCATGTTGCTATAATGCTATGCCTGTGCTAGGACTGCATGATAGAGTATGTATTTGATGAGCCCTACCTTGTTGTAAACTATCACCTGCTTACCCGCTGTTATGCTAGCCACCTGCTTATCTGCTATACTTATAATTTCTATACTTCACTCGCTTACATTTTGATGCGACGTGATGAACCCGGGGTAGGCCTGGAGGGTGCCAGGCTGGATGTGTGAGTTGATGTTTCAGATG
>CM041641.1:42386286-42417308 GCA_023333625.1 Bothriochloa decipiens | reverse complement strand
CGTTGTATCTGACTAATGCCTTGTTTAGTTCTCAGATTTTTAGTCCAAATTTATTATGTAAAAAGAAGATTCTTCATTATATTAAAATATCGGTAATATATGAAGTATTAAATATAGATAAAATAAAAAACTAATTACATAGTTTGATTGTACTTGCGAGACGAATATTTTGAGCCTAATTAGTTAATATTTAGATAATTTTTACCAAATACAAACGAAATGCTATAGTTGCGCTACAGTGCTAAATGTCAATTTTGCACGTACAAAGTTGGAGAACTAAACAAGACCTAACTGGGCATCGGATTTCATCTTATTGAGCAGTAATGGGAAAAGAGTAACAGTTTGTCTGCAGGAGCTTTGCTGCACGGGTGCAAAGTGCAAACCAAAGCTTATTCAACAATAATGGAAAACTGTAACATACCGCGATGTCAGTGGTACTGTAGCCAGAAGAAATTAAACGCATACGCGGCTGAATTGATGTCTAACTGAACAACCAACATCACAGGGTCACCGCAATTTCTTGCCCATAGACGTTGTCTGAATTTTGGGACCATGTCAAGTGAGTATTAGCCGATGGAAGCCAGAAGGAATTCATTTCTGGAAGCACAAAGCCACACGCATGCAAGCGTCCCGTCTCCTCCTACCGCCCGGGCTCCTTCTATGAACATGGCGTCATCTGAAAAAAAATTAGAACATTTATTTTAAAATATTATAATTTCTGAATCATCTATCCGTTTTCAATTTCGTCTACGCTGGTGCATTCTACATGATGACACAAACAAAACTAGATCTCAATTGCATATGTTTTGAAAAGATTATTTTTTTCAGTACAAAGACTACAAACTTGTATGTACTAACTTATCACATAAAACTTATACGACATAACTTATAACTTAAATCTATGCCGACACTTATGAAAACACAATTTACATATAAAAGTTATAAAAGAAAGTTACGGATTAACATATAACTTGTGCTAAAGCTAGAAACATAAAAAATTAATTTATTGCAAACACAAAACTTATTAAACACAAAACTTATCTACAAAGTTATCAAACACAACTTGTATATGTAAGTTATTATATACAACTTGTGTTATGTACATAAGTTATACCCTAACTACAGGACCACGCATCATGCATGTATTTATGCTTGCATGCTCTGAGCAGACAGACGACTCCTCTGTCTTCACAAGAGCAACCAAATTAAAGAGCCGCCTTTTTTGAAAGCAGCACCGTGGCGCTAGCTTACAGCTTTGGTGAACAATAAGACGTACTGTCCAAGAAAGCACCTAATCCTCTCTTTAGTTTCTAAATCTGTTGGGTAAGAGCAGATTAGTCTCTCACGAATGAAGCAAAGACAAGCTTTAGCACGCTAAGACGCAAGGCATCGGGCACGCAAGGAGGGAATCTTCAACTTTATCTGCTTTAATTTGAGCTCTCTGACGCTTGTTTAGCTTGTCCAACGCATTGGATATCGGCCGGCTCTCCTCTCTATAAACATGTCTCTAATGGATCCGTCTTCTTCGTGCGTTTGATCTGTTGCAGTGCCGGCTTCCGGCCTTCCACCCACAGCAAAAGTACATACACGAATAAGCCAAGCCATTGCAGAGATCTATGGATCGAGCTCAAGCAATCCCAGCCATGGCTCAGTTCGCGTTTGGGTTGACCAAGGCGGTGGTTGAGGGGACGGTGAGCACTGTCAAGTCGGCGATAGAGGAGGAGCGGAAGCTCAGGGACGACGTGCAGCGTGACCTGGAGTTCATCACGGCCGAGTTCCAGATGATGCAGTCCTTTCTCAACAACGTCGCCAATGCCGAGAGCCAAGTGATGTTGACCTGGGTGAGGCTGCTCCGGGACCTGGCCTTCGACGTGGAGGACTGGGTCGAGTTCGTCTCCCACATGGACGACAAGGGGTCGTCATCGTGGGCATGGTGCCATCGCATGCTGGTGCAGCCCTGCCCGTGCCTGGCACGGCCGCAGGACCTGGACCTGGCGGCCGCCGAAATGAAGCTGCTCAAGGCCAGGGTCAAGAATGTGAGCCAGAGGAGCAAGCGCTATAACCTCATCACCAGCGGCAGCGATCCCGCCTTGCCTGCCGCCGGTGGCTCCGGCTCCCATTCCCGCTCCAACCATGCAGCAGCTGCCATGCCAGCAGAGCAGATGGTGGCCGGTGCCGCCGTCAACCCATCGGCGTTCGGCATCCTTCGCAAGGCATGGGAGACTGCTGGGAAGCCATGTGCCACGCTCAACCTCCAGAAGCTCATCACCAGTGAAGGCGGCGATGAGCGGCAAGTGATCTCGGTTTGGGGAAGCACGGGAGGTGACCTCGGGATGACAAGCGTGATCAGGGAGGCCTTCTGCGACACACACGTCCGCCAACAATTTAGAGCTCACGCCTGGGTGAAGCTGGCGGATCCATTTAACCTCCATGACTTCCTCGACAGCTTGACGACTCAGCTACGCAAGAGCCGTTCTCACCACCGCCACGGAGATGGAGATGCAGGAGTGGGCTTCCACCCGGTGCTGTGGGAAGAAGACGACGGCCTCATGAAGCAACTACTCCTACTCATGAAGAAGTATCTCATCGTCCTCGAAGATGTGTCCACTGTGGTACAGTGGGATGACATCAAAATGTACCTGCCAGACTGTTATAAGAACGGCAGCCGGATCGTCGTATCCACCCATGACATAGGGATGGCATTTATGTGCACCGGCAAGCCATACCTAGTGTCAGAGCTCAGACGGTTTCCTGATGGCCATGCTCTCTGCGCCTTCTTCAGAAAGGTATAATAAAACTCGCCACAACATATATGCATACATAAATTGCTGCTTCCATGCCACAACATATATGTACTCCCTCTGCCATTTTTTTATATTATTTTTTGACTGCATAAGTTGATAGTTTAGTCTAAATTGTTGAATGATGACTTATGTTTTTCTATTCATCTGCCCGTCCTTTAGAATCTTATTAGAACTAGGCTTACTACGAAAATACATTTCACAATTAGTTTAATGGTACTTACCTTATTACAACTTTGGTCAAACTTCTAATCGTTTTGACTCCTCGAAAAGTGATAATTGCATTATTTTTATCAGCCTGTCCGTTACAATCTTATATTAGAACTAGGTTTACTACGAAACGATGCATCATGCCATCATGTATTCATGTGAAATTTGGGTGCGCGTGATGTTAACAGCTCTTAATTCAGGCAAAATCAGGTGCTGCTTGCAGATTTACTTTCTTTGCTATGCATATATCAGATCATCCGTTGGGTTACGTTCTTACTTGCAGGCACCACCGGAGAGTCCCATTGATGTCGATAAATTTATACAGGAAATAACATGTCCAAGTGTCGTCTCCGTGTGGGGTAGCTCTCACACCAAATCTATCCTCGTCGACAAAGTTTACCACAAACTGAAATTCGAATTTGAAACGTATGGATGCGAATTTGAAACGTATGGATGGGTCCACGTCCCGGATTATTGGTTCGATTTGAAGCTCATATCTCGGCAGTTATATCTCGACATATGCTCATCTGGTGGTTCAGCATACAATGAAACCAAGCTTGCTAATGAGACAGTCGATACTCTAGAAGAGACAGCCCTAATTCACGAGTGCTGTAAGTTTCTACGTGAAAAGGTCTGCCTTGTTGTTATTGATGGTGTGAGGTCCACACAGGACTGGGACTTGTTCAAAGATAAGTTCTTATCTGAGCCAATAAAAGGCTGCATCATTGTCATCACAAATGAAGGAAAAGTGGCAAAACATTGCGCAGATCCTAAAGATCGAGCATGCAACATCAAAGATGATCCAGAAGCCAACGCGGCTGAGGTAAACAAGCTGCTTGCCTGTTGTCCTAATGCTTATTAATTTCCTTAATACTGTATGTACACGTATATATAATGATGATTCCATCCTACTAGATTGCACTCTAACTCTATTGAACTCTCTAGGTTTTCTCCATCAGAAAGGAAAAGGCACGTAACTGGACCAAGACAGCTAAAATTGTTGAGAGCCATCAGGAACTGGCTCTAGGCTTTTCCATGCTTCTACAAGCTGATCCCGGAGTTGTATCCGTTTGGGGGATTGCTGGTGTTGGCAAGTCGTATCTGGTAAGAACAAGCTACTACCATCATGTGCTTCGTTCATGGGGGCAGCTGTTTACAGTCAACAGCCAACCTATATGGTTGGACATTCGAAATGAAGGAAATCAGAACAAATTCACCGCGTTCAGCTGGGTCAACGTACCACGTCCATTCAGTTTGATGACATTCTCTAGGCGCTTGCTGGTGGATTTCTATTTATATGATGTTCAAGCCATGGAAGACGCGGCAGTTCGTATCATGCAAGGCCAAGACCTATACGAAGAGTGTCGCAAGATTCTGCGCCAAGAGAAATATTTTGTTGTCATTGACGGCCTACAGTCGACGGATGATTGGGACATGATAAAGCAGGCCTTCTTCCCCAGACGTATTGATGGTTGTGTTGTTGTCATTACAAATGAAGCAAAGGTGGCCAGGCATTGTCAAGCTGATGAAGGACGACGGGTCAACGTCAAAGCCTTTCAAGCTCATGAAGCCCGTAATCTCTTCATGGAGGTGCGTTGTTTACCATCCTGCTTATTATATTATCCATATCTATAGTTCTAGCAGTCGAGCTAATAATTTACTTTCTTCCTTAATGTATCCCATACGTACATATCAGTAAAAGAAAGCCTTTTTTTAACATTTTATAGATATAAGTATGCATTTTAGCTCATAATTTCTTTGGACATTTTGTAAGTGACTCCCCCAATTGAAAAAAAAACATGTTTCTTTCCAAGAACGGGAGACTACCAAATGTTCTACGGGTTTGGAAACAGAAACGAAACTGTTTTAGGGATTCTACTAGAAGCCATAAACTATTGAAACCTATTTGTTTCAGAAACTGAGTCCTACAAACATTTCTTCGAGAAACCGAGTCCCCATCAACAAACTGGCTAGCGTCCAATGTTTTTTTATAGGAAAAATACTATTTTACAACTTAGTTCTGTCCAATCTTCAATCCTCAACTAGAAAGTTGTTCCCTTTTCGCAACAACTAGTAAAACCATCACATTTTAACCTTTGCTCAAATTAGAGTTGTTCTGTTTGGTGTACTAATATGGTGACATGGCTAAGGCTAGAAAAGCTTTCCATAGTTTAAAAATCCACATAATGTCTGTAA
The DNA here is from genome assembly GCA_023333625.1 of Bothriochloa decipiens. Classification (NCBI taxonomy): domain Eukaryota; kingdom Viridiplantae; phylum Streptophyta; class Magnoliopsida; order Poales; family Poaceae; genus Bothriochloa; species Bothriochloa decipiens. The sequence goes on along the minus strand of CM041641.1, from coordinate 42,412,101 downwards.
AACATATAAAATTCAACACACATTATAGAGCATGTGTATAACCTGTTTGTCTAATATTCAAACTTTAATTACCTCTAGGAGCAAATTGATTTATGTTTTATTACTCATATATGAATTTTTTGGGATTATAGAATTGTTTAAAACAATATGCCTCACTTCCTAAATCAAGGCATGGTTACCTAATTTTGGTAGTAATTAGTATTCACGTTAAAGTGATTTATAAATGTTCGACTGCATTTAGGATTATTCTGAATCTAATAAATTTGGTATGGAGTAGACTAAAGTTCCATTAGCATGATAAAAGAGTATAATTTAGTGCAAAAATAAGATAGTTCCAATGCCTATTTATTATGAATGGTGATTAGAACCTACCAAATTGGCTGCCACGTGTTTTTATTTTTCTGAGAAATTTAAGGATTTATCTTTTTCTGGCATGTTTCATGAGGATTAACACCGGAGCCGCTAATTAGTAATAGTAAGATAGCTATCATTATTTACATGCACCATCTAAATCTGGATGTTGAGATCAGGGCCATACTATGCTTATAAGATCCTGAAGATTATTATACTTGCTAAAAAAAGATAAAGTTAGCATAATTTCTCAAAGTAATTTCAATATTGAAGCTATCATCACTTCCGGATTGAACTTGTACATATTTAAATAAGTGTTTGATTTCTGAATTGTAGCTTGTGTGGAAGAATGAGGAACTGGCTAGGGATAAGAGAGAACTTCCTAAACGTATCTTGTCCAAGTGCGGTGGGATCCCAAAAGTGATATCTGCTATAGGAGAATACTGCAGGCCATACAAAGATGAACTGACGGTTAATCAATTGAAGCATATAAATGGTGACTTCATTGGCAGTTTGGAGAGCAATGACCAAGGATTCCTTGGGCTTAGGGGTCTATTGTCTTGGATGAAGTACTACTTCGATTATGCTTGCTCAGATACACTGAAGCCATGCATCTTCTATCTGTCAGTCTTCCCGGTAGACCACAACATCAGGAGGAGGCGTTTGCTAAGGCGGTGGACTGCAGAGGGTTACTGCAGGGACAAAGCTTCTACTACCGCAGAGGAGGAGGGGGAAATGTTGTTGTCCGAGCTCATCAACTTGAGCATAATCCAGGTACAACACACACCACGCAAGATCCTGGAACTCAACGGTTTCTTCCGTGAATACCTCGTCTCAAGGCCAATGGAAGGTAACCTTGTTTTCACCCTGAAAGGGAAATGCAGTGTGAACTCACAACGCGCAGGACAACACCTGACTATAAGGAAAAACTGGGACAGAGACAAGATTGTCTATGAGAAGATCAACTTCTCACGGCTTCGGTCTCTGACAGTGTCTGGGGAGTGGAGATCATTCTTCGTCTCCGCCAATAACAACATGAGGGTGCTTCGGGTGCTGGATCTGGAGAACTCGTCAGGTGTGACAGATGATGACCTTGAGCAGATTGTGAAGCTACTACATCGGCTTAAATTCCTCTCCTTGCGAAGATGCAAGGAGATCACACGTCTGCCGGATTCAATGGGTGGCCTGAGGCAGCTTCATACTTTGGATATCAAATACACTTCCATACTTGTGCTGCCGCTTGTTATCATCAAGCTGGAGAAGCTGCAATACATAAATGCTGGCACCATTGAACCATGGGATCTGACAAGCCCACCAGAAGCAGCAGGTGAAGACCAGGCATCAACATCACTAAAAAAACACAATGATAGCACAGTCCAGAGCCTACAAGAGGCTGGGACGACATCAACACCACCGTCGTGGAGCAGCAGAGCATGTCAGTTGGTATCTGGCCGCTGTTTGGCAGGCAACAAGTTCCACAGGCACCGGCAAGCTAGGGCTCATCATGATGGCAGTATCAAGGTCCCTGCAGGGATTGGGAAGCTGACGGGCTTACATGCCCTCGGTGTTGTCAATGTGAGTGGTGCAGGCAGGAAGGCTGTCTCCAAAGAACTCAAGAAGCTCACCCAGTTGCGTAAGCTCAGGGTGTCCGGCATCAGCAAGGAAAACTATCAGGAGTTGTTTTCTGCCATCTCAGGTCATGCCCATCTGGAGTCCTTGTCAATGCGACTTGAAAAGGATCAGGAGGGTGGCTTTTGCTGTTTGGATGACATCTCCGAGCCGCCTAGGTACCTGAAGAGCCTGAAGATGTATGGGCATGTCCACAAATTGCCCACCTGGATAAAGCAGCTTGACCATCTCAGTAAGGTTTATTTTGAGATGACCATATCAGAGCAACAGGACACATGTTTTTATGAGCAATTGCCAATTCAAACTATCCAAGGTCGTATCGGTGTCAAGGCAGTTCAAATGGATCAAGTCATTTTTGGGGCTCCAGAGGACTCGCGTCCCTATCCCTACTGGAACAAACCATTCCAGGTCTTCAAGATCGACTGCACCTCCAGGTTACGGGTGACTTTTACAAATGATTACATAACACGCTTTGTTGAGCTGCTTGTGGTTCACTTCTCTAGAGGGTTATCCTTGCGGATTTCTGGGCTAGAGCATCTAGATAAGCTCAAGGAAGTGTGGCTCAAGGGCTCCTATAGTTACGATCTCTGGGAGCAGCTGAAGCAGCAACTATCCGAGCACCCTGCAAAACCTGTCTTGAAGCCGGAGCGGCCACCTTTCGTCCTGAACAGTAAAAAAGAACGATGGGTGCTGAGTTAGCACGAGGCTGCAGCTATTTTCCACGCATGATGACCGGGCAGTGTTCGTTTCTCTTCTAGTAGCCAAGCAAAGCTCCAATATCATGCTTGCTTCTCTTCTTTCATTTCGTTTGTAATGAAAAAATAGTATATGCTTGTGTGCCCATATCTGTATGTTTCTCTTATTCTCAGGAGGAAAAAAAAAAGGTAATTACTGCTTAAACCTGGTTGTATTTGTGCTAACAATATTCAGCTAATTTATCATTTTGCATTCTGTATCTAGAATTCCAGTATCTATGGCTGGAACTGGAACCATTTGTTTGTGTGGGAGTATGTACTATGCCTATGCACAATTGATACGCCGACAGCAACTTATGCATATACTGCTACTGGTCAATTAGCCTACACACCGGCAGTGCAATCTGTGGTCCTAAACATCATCCACTCATCCTTCAACTTTGATGATGAACTGAGGACTGGGGAAAAAAAAGGTATGGCGAAGTAATCTGTAGTACCTCTCGATTTGGTCTTCCCATTCGAATCCGTCTTGCTGCCCTCTCCCTCACTGTGCCGTGGCGTCACAGCTCGATGGCTTGTGCCCGTGTGGAGCCTGCTTGCTGGCCGCCGCTCGCATCGCGGTCGCAGACGCAGAGCGCCCTGCGGTCTTGCCGGTACGCACGCCGTCGCAGTCGTCGGCGCCGCCGTAGCAATTCAGGGCAGGGGAAACCCACGCCGCGCACCGTGGCCCGTGGGCGATTCTTGGGCCGCGCATCGAACAAACAAGTCGGACCGAATTAGATTTGGTTATGTGCCACCCGACCTTGAATCGCATTCGGGCTGCATGTCCAACAAGCAAACAATGTCATGTGGACTCGCAGTTGCCACTTGACAGGCGCTGACCGATGATCTGGTGCGCTCCTTTCGTCGACTGTTGGATGCAACAAGCCACTACACACATCAATGCTGCAACAATGGGAATTCGCACCCTTGGCCTTCGGAAAATTTCAGCATTTTACTTAGTGCCTGTTCTTTTTTTTTCCAGAGTTCGTTCATCAAATAATTTTAAAGCTATGTTCGCCCGAGAAAACAGAAAAAAAAAATACTTGGATGGCCAACGAACTTCTTTATAGGCATTACATTCGCAATCACAACTTTCAGAACCTGCCTGTTCATTTATGTTCCAGAAATAGGAGACTCCTACACATCAAGTAGTTTCCTTTTTTTTCTTGAGAATGCAGAAGAGCTATATATCATTTTATTAAAGAGGAAATGCATCAAGCTGTACCAGCACACAGGTTGTTTATTTTTGCCATAAAAACTTGGTTTCAAGTTTACTGGAGTTTGCCAAACCTGAAATTTGACCATAAATACCAATTTTCTACCAGCATGCACCTGACACAAAAGCAATAGTTTGCAGTAGTTTGTTACCAAACTCATCCAGATGCCATTCGTTGATTCAGGTGCTATAGTACATGGAGACGAAGTAGAGAGTAAAATCATTTACAGTTTCAGAGTTTAGACCATGGCAGTACAGCGAGTGCAGATCCTGATATCTCCAGATTCAGCAATATCTGTACCTATGCCTGCTGCTATGTTTACATATTCACTTGTTTCAGTGATCTTGACTAGGGCCTTGTTTAGATCGTGAGAAAAAATAAACTCGATAAATAGTACCACTTTCGTCTTATTTGACAAATATTGTCCGATCGTGGACCAACTAGGCTCAAAAGATTTATCTCGTGATTTTTAACTAAACTATGTAATTAGTTATTTTTTTTACCTATATTTAATGCTCTATGCAAACAGCTAAATATTGATGTGATGGAGAGAGAGTGAAAAAATTATAACTTTTGGAGGGATCTAAACATGGCCTAGATATATTAACCTAAACCAGACTATTGTCACATTTCACATCTGTTGCGACAGGTCAGCGAATGAGGACTACATCAATCTAACCTTGTTCAGTAGCATCCGATTGCTCCTCTTGTCTGAACATTCTTGCCACCCAATTGTTTCTTGGAGATGAATCCGAGTGGGAAAGGATGTTGTACAGTTTCAGACATTCCTCTGAGGAGTTCATCCGCTATCTCACGCATGAGGTGCTCAAGGATGCCATGCTCTATCTCAGCAACAACGTTTGCGCCGTCCTGAGTTAGCCATTCCATGTTCTTGAGATCTTCCTCAACAAGCCTACAGATTGGCACTTCTAGCGTGATCACCTCGTCTTTGTTCACCACTCTCCTGTTCCTCCTCTCCCTATCTGAACATCTTGAGACATGGCACGAGCTTCTCGGAGGAGACGGCTTGTCCAACTGGTCGAAATCTGCGTGCAGCTTCCTCCTTGAGTTCTGCTGTTCCAATATCGTCTGAGCTTCATCTGCACTAAGTGGATGCAGTAATAGCGCTGTCAGTAGCATGAAGAAACAGCTCATATGCAGCATAACACTGCAGTTTGTCGTTCATACAGATGGTAATCTGTACTCAGTTTGTGACGCCTTTTCCTTTTGCGTTTTATGAATTTTTGGACCATGTCAAGTGACTTTTAGTTAGCTAGAGTATTTGCTAGGACTCGATTTCAGTGAGGAAGAGTTACTAACTATCATGAACATCTTTTCCCTTTGTCGCACAACTTTTACAGCATTCAGGGGCAGAGCATCAAGAGATAACGAAGCGAGATGAAAATAAGGTTTCAGAAACTTGGATTACACTGCTTGGAGACTTGAACTGATTAGAACAACAGGCAGAAGAAGTGCTTCATAATTCAGCCTAAAACATGGACCGCAAAAAGAAAAGGGACAATTGTTTATTTGGCCCTGAAAAAAAGTTTGGTTATTTATTTGGCCCTATATTTTTAAAGTTATCTATTTGGCTTTAAACTAAAATTTTATTACTTATTTGGCCTACTATTAGTTCAGAGCTCCAAACGGTGTTAAGTAACCTATAAAAAGACTGTTTTGCCTCTATGCTAATTTTTTTTTTTAAAAAAATAGTCTTTGCTTGTTTAATTGTGTCAGTTGAGAACCAAACCCGTAGTTTTCTAGAGAGCCAGAACTTGGCCAGTATCAGCCGAGACTATAGTTTTTATATTGTAAAAAAAATATATAAATGTTGTTCGAATCCCTGGGAACAAACAAAATTGGATCGGATCTCTGTAAGTAAAACACATTTTTACAAATTTAGTCGCTATAGCTGCAGATCCCGAATAAAAACAAAAAAAAAACGATCAATCTAGTAGTAATTCCAGAATCTCCATTTGAACAAGAAAAAAGACAGAAAAAATACGGAGTACTCCCTCCGTCCCTTATTGTTTGACGTTCTGAGTTTTGGCACAAGAATTAAGGAAGCTGGCAAAACAGCCATACACCCCTACGAACCAACTGAACAGGTCATTTAATGCTCCTTCATGCATCGAAAGCAGGAGACGTGTAGTGCATTTGTTGGCTGTCGTGGTGCTGTGCGGGGAAACAGAGCGCTGAGCACTTGAGATGATGGGAGCTGCACCTACGCTGGACCCAGGTCAGTACGCTTGCCATCTCAGAACGACACACAATTGCCCTGTTTGCTTGGTCATTTCTGGCTGGTTGGTTCTGGCTGCTGCTGATTTTTTGTGAGAGAAAAATACTGTTGAATGGCTGGCTGGTTTGGCTGATAAGTTCAAACGAATAAGCTGAATGAGGGACAAGCTTGACGGAGGGAGTACAACATAAGCACACACGAAGGATGAAATCGCCGCCTCATATCAAATCGGCGCTGTAGCTGGGGGCTGCCCTGCAACCAGATCAGGGCAGCACCTTGCGCGTGGATCGAGCTGCGCCTCAGCCAGGGCCGGCTGTGCGCACGGTCGGCCCGGCCGTCACCAACGCCAGGGCTGCCACCGGATTCACCTCGAGCAACGACGACACATGGAAGGCCGGGGGCTGCGTTGCGCGATGGCCAGGCAGCGCCGCCGTCGGTGTGGGGAGGACCGCTGGCCACTGCAGTTGCCGTCGGGGTGGAGGACCACCGACCAGCAGCAGCGTCGCCGGGCTGGATAGCCTGCTCGCTAGAAGGTCGGGCCTGCTGGCGAGAAGGAAGAGGTAGACTCCGACGAAGAGGGGGCGCCGGCCGATCCGCACCTGGGGGCGGCGGCGCCAGCTTCAGTAGGCCGGCTGGAGCGGCGGCAGGCCGGCCATCCGCCATGACGAGAGCCGAAGTCAGGGCCGAGCGAACTGCTGGCGGCGGTGTGATGTACGGGTGAGGGTTTTGCATGTGACATAGTGGGAAACCTAACTGAATGACCTAAATTTTAATTTGAGGCCAAATAGATAACTTTGAAAAAAATAGAGCTAAATAAATAACCAATCTTTTTTTCAGGGTCAAATAAACAATTGTCCCAAAAGAAAATGCTCATGGCAAAGTTGTTGACAAAATTGACGGTACAAGCCTCACAGATTGACCATGTTTAGATTGCCAAATTTGACATCAAATTTACTATGCAAAAAAGGATTCCCCGTCACATCAAAATACCGACGAGTACTAAATGTAGATGAAATTAAAAACTAATTACACAGTTTGACTGTACTTTGCGAGACGAATATTTTGAATCTAATTAGTCAATGTTTAGACAATTTTTACCAAATACAAACGAAATACTACGGTGCGTATTTACCAAATACAAACTAAACAAGGCCATTTTTGTAAACGAACCGCGGTTCTGACAGGACGTGGGTCTCTCTCTCTCTTAGACTTGTGATGCTAAAAACTTCAAGATCCTGAAGTTCACCTCCGGCCCAGCAATTTTTTTTTTGAAACCGGGTTGCATTTCATATATATAGATAAAACATTACAATATCATCCTTACAAAGACGCTCTTGACGAAAACAGAAAATACACCAAGGTCCTCGCAAGGTTCTCCCGGTCATCGTCGTCGTCGACGATCGGAGCGTCCGCCCGGCGAAGCATGGCCACGCCGAGCTTTTGGCTAGCAACCGATACCCATTTCGATGAAGAAGCTTTCTCAGCTTCACTGGTTTTGCAGCAACAACGAGTGGCTTGTTGAACTCATCAACATGCCATTGAAGCATTGAACGCACAAGCAATCCGCCGAGGCTCAAGGCATCTGTCGCCTCTAGCGTCGTAAACAACTCCGAGTCCACAAACAACGGAGGACCAAGGAACCCTAGGCAGGGGAGGAGTACAGGCCCCATCCCAATCTTGCATAGGGTAGAAGTATCGTACCTCATCTTATTTACGGCCGGAATAGCGTCGGTGGTCGCCAACAACGGAGACCAAGCTGAAGCCGACGCTAGCACCATGGAAGAAGGGCACGGAGAGATACAACCCTATCCAAGGTAAACTTATCCTAATAGAAGAATATATGTACAACGAACATCGATCCCGGGGCTCGCCCCTACCTCCAGTGCCGGAGCGAAGAAGAGCCGCCGAGATCGACGCCGGATCTCGAATCGCCTCTGTGTCGCCCCTTGTGAACTGTAGAAAGGGGAAAGATCGAGAGACGAAATGCAATTAAGGCGCCCAGCAATTTATTAGCTTGCCTGATGCTGAGAGCAGGATGCAGGTCGGCCCATCTAAAAAAAAAAAACCAAACGGCCCATGGGCACCATCGCCTCTGGCCCCTCGGCTTGCCAGGCCGGGCGGTCCAAATGGGCATCTATATAGCACACAACGACAGTTCACAGTAGCGCTTGCTCGCTCTGTTCCGTCTTCGCACTTCCCCTCCCATTCACAGACGGCAGATCCCCAAATCTCAAACCCTCGCCTCCCTTCCTTCGATCCACCGAGCAACGGCAACCATGCCGCCGCCGCCGCTGCCAGAGCTGTCAGACGACCTCCTCGGCGAGGCATTCCTCCGCCTCCCGCCGGACGACCCCGCGTGCCTCCTCCGCGCGTCCCTCGCCTGCAAGCGCTGGCGCCGCGTCCTCGCCGACCCCGCCTTCCGCAGCCGCCAGCGGGAGCTCCACCGGACGCCACCAGTCCTGGGGTTCCTCTGCAACGAGAGAGACGCGCCGTACGCGTCCCGCTTCGTCCCCGACAACGACAACCCCGCCTCCGGCCGCCCCGCCGCCCGCGACCTCCCGGGGCGGCTCGTGCTGGACTGCCGCCACGGCCACGCCCTCTTCCTCGCGCCGAGCCCAAGCGTCGGCGTCGAGCTGAGCTATCATCTCGTCGTCTGGGACCCGTTGACGAACGAGCACCGCTGCCTGCCCCGGCTCTGGGCCCCACGCACAGACGAAGACGAATCCGGCCGCCTCTTCACCGCCGCGGTGCTCTGCTCCGCCGCTGTGGAAGGTTGCGACCACAGCATGTGCCACGGTGGCCCCTTCCGCGTGGCCTTCATCAGGAGTCACGGCCTTGTCATATCTGCTCGTATGTACTCCTCGGAGACAGATAATTGGAGTGAGGTGATCTCTGTTCAGAAGCCGCCCCATCAACGTTCGCGTCTTCGCATGATGCCATGCTCCAGCATCCTTGTAGGAGACACTCTCTACTTCCACTGCAGGTCAGACTATGCCTTGGAGTACCAGCTTGGTGCACAGCGTTTGTCGATCATCAAAGGGCCTCCACGGCCGTTGTCGCAGATTCGCACCTTTTTTGTCATGCCCATGGGGGACGGTGGGCTGGGATGCATGAACGTCGAGGAGGACGAATCAAGCCTCCGTCTACAACTATGGTCAAGGGAAGAAGCTTCAAGCAGTGGCGAAGTTGCACAATGGACAAGGGGCAGGGCCATAGATCTTGAGGAACTCCTACCTAATGGTGCCCTACCATCTCCACGGTGGGCATCTGTTCCCCATTCCGGGTTAACGAGTGTACAGTTGCTCAGCTTTGTGGAGGGCACCGATGTCATCTTTGTGGACACACGGGCTCTTAACCAGCCTCGTGCTATGTATATGGTCCAATTCAATTCAGGGAGGGCCAGGAAGGTGTTTGACAAATGCAATTTAGTCTTTCCCTACACAAGCTTCTGCATTCCAGGTATAGTATATGTTGCTAAATACCTTCTTACATCTGAGTGTGCTACTGCTTGTTAACTTTACATCCTTTATTAGTTATTATTATATGATCTGTTAATGTCTTCTAGACTGTAAGTAATAGTATGTCAGTTAGCAAAAAGCCTGCATATGTGAAGATAATATCACCACTTAAGAAACTTTGTTGATACCACTGTGGTTGCTTTGGATTATTAAACGTTTGCAAAGTTGTCATTTTCTGTTTTAGTAGCAGATTCATCTTACAATGTTGTTTCTACTTAGGTTTATGAATGCATTTAACAACATGCTGATTTTGTTCTCAGTTATTTTTTACATCTCTGCAGTAACTGATGTCTCTACCGAGGGGCCAAGAGATAATGCTTCAGGTGCATGACAATCTCAATCTGCTTGTGCATGGGCTTTTGAATCAACTAGTAAGCGTTTCGTGATGTTTGCAAGTTGTGTTTCTGAGTTATTTATGCAGTGGGATGAGCTTTTGGGAATGTCAGTTCACTTTGATGTGAGACAACTGTTTGTGACTTACTGATTTTCTGGTGGAGAACTATTTAAATTCATGGCATTTTTCCAGGTTAAACCAAACATAATACCAACTATCCTTGGTCATCCATGTCACCATCAGGTGAAATATTTCTTCTCTTTTTAATTTCCAAAGGGGCGTACCCAGTGCCGTAGGCTCCCGCGCTGTGCGGGGTCTGGGGAAGGGATTTCTGCGCCAAGCCATACCCGCACATAATATGCGGAGGCCGGGGCTCGAACCCTGGACCTTCCGGTAACAGACGGTAAGACACTACCGCTGCACCAGGGCCGCCCTTCTCTTTTTAATTTCCAAAGACATAGAAAATATCATTGTCATTCTTGCTTTGTCTTAGGTACTTCACCAATTTGATATGATCCGAAAGTTTGAAGTGATTGTTAAAAATGTTCTCAAGCGTCCAATTTGTTGCATGATTACAATATTTGATTGTGGTTTTTGTGCTAATTAGTTGCCATTTATGTACCGAATGTTACAAAGAGAATAAGACAGAAGTGGATTACTGTATTGAGGCCCAATAGGGGATATATATAGAGTACACATGGAGACTCAAGACCTAACCCTAGACATAGGAGATTACACTAACACCCTTTGACTAATGTACCTTAACACCCCCTCTCAAATGCAACGTGAATGCAATGGCGTTGCATTTGCAGAGTTGGCACTACACACTAGACTTGAAAAATAAAAATGACGAATTACATCCAAAATCCAAAATAAAAGAAGTCGTCGAAGTGTGCAACTCTTGAGCATTGTCGATGTAGAAATGATCTCCTCCACAAGAGGGTATTGCCTTCACAACACATACTTCAGCAAATACCTCAAGTCTTCACAACCCAGTACATCAACTCTTCAAATATGAACCTTGTTTTGGAGACTTTGAACTCGACAATAATATAAAGATGTGTCAAATCAAGCCAAATGAAGAATAGAGGGATCATTGCTGCAAAACGGCAAGCAATGGGATAGAATGATGATGACGACAAATAGAAGGCCATTGATCATGAAGTGTAGCAAAATGGCTACGAAAAAGACCAAGAGGGCATAGTCGCATCAATGATGATGTGATTAGCTAAATCGACGGGACTCAGCTAACCATGACAACAACAACAACAACATAGCCTTTTATCCCAAGCAAGTTGGGGTAGGCTAGAGATGAAACCCAAAAGAGACATGGAACAAAGAACACATAAAATGTATAAGAGAAAGATTACAGTTCAGGCACGTTAATTGCTAGTATTCAAGCGCTCATATCCATGGCTAAATCCTTAGGGATATTCCACTCCTTAAGGTCTCTCTTAACTGACTCGTCCCAAGTCAGTTTAGGTCGACCTCTACCGCGCTTTACATTATCGACCCGCTTTAGAATCCCACTACGCACCGGCGCCTCAGGAGGCCTCCGTTGGACATGGCCGAACCATCTCAACCAGTGTTGAATCAATTTCTCCTCAATTGGTGCCACCCCAACCCTATCCTGAATATCGTTGTTCCGGACTCTATCCCTTCTTGTGTGCCCACAACACCATCGTAACATACGCATCTCTGCTACACTCAATTGTTGGATATGTCGCCTTTTTGTAGGCCAACATTCAGCACCGTATAACATCGCCGGACGAATCGCTGTCCTATAAAACTTACCTTTTAACTTCTGAGGTACCCTTTTGTCACATAGGACGCCTGAAGCCTGACGCCATTTCAATCAACCGACTGAAATTCTATGCCTAACATCTTCATCAATGTCTCCATCCTTTTGTAGCATCGATCCTAAATACCGAAAAGTATCCTTCTTGGCCACCGCTTGCCCATCGAGGCTAACGTCTCCCTCCTCATTCCCAGTCGCGCTGAAATCGCACCTCATGTACTCGGTCTTGCTCCTACTAAGTCTAAATCCTTTCGACTCTAACGTGTGCCTCCATAGTTCTAACTTCCTATTAACCCCTACCCTAGTCTCATCCACTAGCACCACATCATCAGCAAAGAGCATACACCAAGGGATATCACCTTATATGTCCCTTGTGACCTCATCCATCACCAAAGCAAATAAATAAGGGCTCAATGTTGACCCTTGATGTAGTCCTATTTTAATTGAAAAGTCACTGGTATCGCCATCACATGTTCGGACATACGTCACCACATCCCTGTACATATCTTTGATGAGGGTGATGTACTTAGTTGGGACTTTGTGTTTTTCCAAGGCCCACCATATGACATTTCTCGGTACTTTGTCATATGCCTTCTCGAGGTCAATAAAGACCATGTGCAAGTCCTTCTTCTGCTCCCTATATCTCTCCATCAACTGTCGTAATAAGAAAATCGCCTCCATGGTCGACCTACCAGGCATAAACCCAAATTGGTTTTGGGTCACACGTGTCACTCTTCTTAGACGATGCTCGAAAACCCTCTCCCAGAGCTTTATCGTATGGCTCATCAACTTAATCCCACGGTAATTAGTACAACTTTGAACATCTCCCTCGTTGAAGATCGGTACTAATATACTTCTCCATTCTTCAGGCATCTTGTTTGACCAAAAAATGAGGTTAAAAAGTTTAGTTAACCATACTATCGCTTCGGCACCTAGGCATCTCCACACCTCAATGGGGATACCATCAGGGCCCATCGCTTTACCTCGCTTCATCCTCTTCAAAGCCTCCCCGATCCCTGCCTCCTGAATTCTCCTCACGAAGCGTCTGTTGGTATCGTCAAATGAGTCATCCAACTCTAAGGTAGGACCCTCATTCTCCCCATTAAACAACTTGTCAAAGTACTCTCTCCACCTGTCCTTGATCTCCTCATCCCTCACCAAAAGTCGATCCGTCCCATCCTTGATGCATTTGATTTGGTTGATGTCCCTCGTCTTCCTCTTGCGGATCCTAGCCATCCTATAAATGTCCTCCCCTTCCTTCGTGTCTAGCCGTTGATAAAGTTCATCATACGCCTGACCTTTTGCTACACTCACCGCTCGTTTTGCAACCCTCTTCGCTATTTTATAGCCCTCAATGTTGGCTGCACTCTTGTCATGATAGAGGTGCTTGAACCACTCCTTCTTCTCCCTAATAGCCCTTTGCACCTCGTCATTCCACCACCAGGTGTCTTTCGCTTCCCGTTTGCCTCCCTTACGCCAAACACATCCGAAGCCACCTTCCGAATACATGTGGCCATCTTTAGCCCCATGTCGTCAGCATCTTCTCCTTCCCACGGCCCCTCATCTAGCATCCTCTCCTTAAATGTTTGTGCTGCTTCCCCTCTTAAGCTTCCACCATTTTGTTCTCACAATCTTGGGCCGATTGTCCCGGTGGCCACGTACCCGAAAGCGAAAATCCGCCACCACAAGCTTGTGTTGAGGGACAACACACTCCCCAGGTAACACCTTACAATCTAAGCAAGCACGTCTATCTCCCCTCCTTGTAAGGATAAAGTCGATCTGGCTCAAGTGTTGTCCACTACGAAATGTCACTAGATGGGATTCCCTCTTCTTAAAGACGGTGTTCGCTATCAACAAATCGTAGGCCAACGCGAAGTTCAAAACATCCTCCCCCTTTTGATTTCTACTACCATACCCGAAACCCCCATGCACCCGCTCGAAACCTACATTAGTCGCACCCACATGGCCGTTGAGGTCTCCACCTATGAAGAGTTTCTCGCAGATAGGCACAGTACTAACCATGCTATCGAGATCTTCCCAAAACTGTCTCTTGGTGCTCTCGCAAAGACCTACCTGTGGGGCATAGACACTGATCACATTCAGAGCCGAATCTCCTACTATTAACCGGACTAGGATAATCCGATCGCTTTGCCTCCGCACATCAACTACTCCATCCTTAAGGCTCCTATCGATCAAGATGCCTACACCATTCCTACCCGATGTTGTCCCCGTGTACCAAAGTTTGTAGCCAGTATCCTCCACCTCCTTCGCCTTCTCGCCCTTCCATTTAGTCTCCTGAACGCATAGGATATTTACATGCCTCCTAATTGCTGTATCGACTAGCTCTCTTAACTTACCCGTTAGGGACCCTACATTCCAGCTACCTAGACGAATCCTAGTTGGCTCGGCTAACTTCCTTACCCTTCGCACCCGTCGAGGGAAGTGCGAAGACCCTTGCTCATTTTTCACTACACCCGGACGCAGATGTAGCGCGTCACAAAGGTTGCGACGACCCGACCCCTGCTCATTTATCATCGTACCCGGATCACGATACGACGCGCCACTAAAGGGATGACGACCCGGCCCTTGCCCATTTGACACTACACCCGGGTTCCGATGTAGCGCGTCGCTAAGAGAGTTACGCCCCAACGAATCTCTTGTGGGTTTCATATCCATGAGAGTGGCTGGTTTTGAGATGTTGGCTAGCCGAACCTAACACACCCTCCTCTTTTATCCGGGCTTGGGACCGGCTATGTTGAAACGACTCAAGAAAGTCTTCCAATCAACATAAAAAAAACTGGCTGATTTGACAAAATTTTGTGGACTCGCACAACTTAGACAAATTGTAGATGAATTGGATTTGGATGGACACAAATGCAATGAATGTAGTGGAATAAAAAAATGGCCTCAATATACTAAGGAGCAGCAAGCAGCATGAAATAGCAACATCCATGAACTTGGATCACAACAGCAGAATGAAGCAGAGAGCACCATCGCAAGATTTGCAGCACATGGACGGAAGAGAAAGGCAAGGCAGAAAGACTGCCCATCCAAAATTAGCGACTGCATGCAGAAGATGCATGCAGAAGCCAGGAAACGAATGGCTGCATGCAAAATCCAAATAAAGAAAATAAAAACGAGCGGATGGGAGAAGATGCCAAATCGGGGCTGCGGGTGAAGATGGATGAAGACGTGACCGGGCCACGCGGCCGCATCGACCCATCAGCGATGGTGGAAGAGGGAACAGGCCGACGGACATAGACTCCCCCGATCCATTCGACGGGAGGACGTGGAGATGGTGGTGATGGACGGCGGCTGCTACCGAAGGATTTGAATCCGACTAGGAACAAGTTGCTGCTGCTCTTCGACGGTTTGACGACTAGATATGACGAACGGAAAAGGAAAAAAAATTGAAGATCAAAATCGATGAGGGCTGCCCCCAGGAGTGACTGATTCTCCCGGGGGAAGCACAGCGAGGATGAAGGGTGGTGGCAGGATCAAAACCTAAGCTGTGATACCATGTTACAAAGAGAATAAGACAGAAGTGGATTACTGTATTGAGGCCCAATAGGGGATATATATAGAGTACACATGGAGACTCAAGACCTAATCCTAGACATAGGAGATTACACTAATACCCTTTGACTAATGTACCTTAAAACCGAAATCTTCACACTCCTACTATCTTTACTACCTTGGATAGTTGGGTTAACATTTGATATGTATGATAATACTTCAGTTGAATCAAAACTATAGAAGCTATATATATAATAATTTTGTCAAGTTCTGGATCGGAATTTTGCAGAACAAAATAGGCCACTCAAATCCTTCTGCTGAGTGCAGATCCATTACTAACCTTATGTGTTTTGTAAAACTTGCACTGTGTAGTTCTTAAAATTCTACAATTTACAGATAAGCAAAATTTGCTCTAGTAGAAATATTTGAATCAAGTTAGCTTAGGCAATATTGGGAGATAGACTTGTGTCTGTTGAGGAATTATGAGTCCAGCTTACTGCTTTCTTGATCACTTCCTTGAGTGATCCTTAGCTGTATTTTTTTCTCCTTAATGCTAAAACTAACCACAGACCTCACATTCCTCATGATATATGTTCTCTCAGTGGTATTGCTTGAAAACTATGAAATGAACTAAACTAGACCTGGGACTCGAACCCAGCCAGTGGAGGTGCTTCTAAAACATCACAACAAATAGGCTATGATCTTGTTTTCTCATCTGGCAGTAAACAAAAGAAACTTATATAAACACCACGGATCTTACCATAGCCTAAACTATCTCCAGGTTTATAAGATTGTCCATATTTAACAATTGTATCAATAATTTGCAAAACCGGATGGGGTCTCTATTACTCACGCTGTCACACATCACTGGCTAGCCAAAGCAGGTTGTCACACAGCAACACTGCACATAGTTTCTACTTTCTAGTTGTATGTGAGTTTGGCAACAAGCCTGCATATATGAAGATAATATGAGCCCTCAAGATGTCTTCTGGACTACAATTGTATGTCAGTTAGCAACAAGACTGCATATACGAAGATAATATCAGCGCTAAAGAAACTTTGTTGATGCCACTGTGTTTGCTTTTGGATTAGTAAACATTTGTAACATTGTCATTTCCTCTTTTAGTTGCATATTTGTCGTACAATGTTGTTTCTACTTAGGTTTATGGGCAATACATTCATCAACCTGCTGAATTTTTTTCACTTGTTTTTTTACATTTCTGAAGTAACTGATGCCTCTTCTACAACCAAGGGGCCAGGAGATAATGCTTCAGTGCATGGGCTTCTGAATCAACCAGGAAGCGTTTCGTGATGTTTGCAAGTTGTGTTTCTGTGTTTATGCAAGGGGATGAGTTTTTAGGACATGTCGGTTCATTTTGCTGTGGAGACAACTGTTTG
This sequence comes from Bothriochloa decipiens, assembly GCA_023333625.1. Lineage (NCBI taxonomy): Eukaryota > Viridiplantae > Streptophyta > Magnoliopsida > Poales > Poaceae > Bothriochloa > Bothriochloa decipiens. The sequence goes on along the minus strand of CM041641.1, from coordinate 42,395,364 downwards.
GGACTTCCTGATTTCCTTGTTGCGGAACTATTTAAATTCATAGCATTCTGCGTTGCAATCTTGCCATTTGGACAATGCTAAATTAGTTGTGTTGCAGCAGTGATTTCGTGGCTGCATCAGTTTATCTGAATTCGTGAGCAGGTACTGGAAATCTGACTTTTGCCTACCTCATATGTGAAGCTGCTATGTTCGACACATTTCAGTGCACGACTTATTGATTTCTTCCCACCTTGCTGTAAGCAGTCAAAGCAATCTGATGGATAATACAGGTATATCTACCTGAGTTGACTGGCCTTGACGTCAGTTGTGCATCTGTACTTTGTAAGCCCCATGGTTAATCACAAGAAGAGAAACACTCAACTGAGAGTTGCGATCAATGTTGCTATAAGGTGGGATTACAATGCCTGCCCTGCATGACCTACTGTTTGCCCCACTGATAGAGAAGTGGTGTTTGTATGTTCTGATTCCCTAGGTTCCCTGCATGTTCTTTCCCCCCCTCGTTTTGGTTCGGTTTCACTTCTATTGTCAGGTCCCTGCGAATATTGTATGCATATGGATGATGAAGATTAATGTTTTCTAGCTTTCAGATTTGTTTCATGTTGGAATCTCATGCTGCCTTGGTATAGAATCGATCTCTTGCACCATTTCAAAGCAGTTTGTATATGGCAGTTAGGTAACAAATAGTTATACAAATTCTTTGTTCTTCAATACACTTACTGTACATGATTAGTTTCTTCGTGAGTTCGTGACCATGAGATACATACAGATCGAGACGTTAGTGTTGATATAAACTCAAATTGTTGATTATTTCGAGTTCCATGCTATAGGAACCATGAGCCGGAGCGGTGGCCTGCGCGTGAACGGAATCGTCAACGTCTCCGTCGCTCAGGGCCAGCTTCGGATACCAAACATGCTTTTTTTTTTCTCCCCTAAAGAACAAGGCAATTTTATTTTTTGACATAAAGATTTATATATATATATATATATATATATATATATATATATATATATATATATATATATATATACACCACTACGGCAGGATACTCGGTGATTGAAAATCGAAACTCAGATTTAAAATTCAAATTTAAAAATCACGAGTTTCTATTCACGACACTATTTAAATTTAGCGGTTACTATTTAAATTCGCGGTACTATTTAAAATACTGAGCACTATTTAAATTCGGAATATGAACAGTACACGAGCACTTCACGTTGAAGTGGCTCAGGCACTCAAACTTTGTTACTATTCATAGCACTATGCTTGAAAGCGACGTTCGTGTGAATGTGCAGGATGCAGTATGCGATATCGATTAAAATATATTATTTGATCAGTATGCGAAAGCGACGTGCGTGATTATTGTCTACGTGATTAGTGAATATGCGTATTATGTATGCGTGATTTACAGGATCTTTTGCAAGGCTAGCGAGACCAAAGTTTCAGTCTGTCGTGTGACTATGCTTGTGTCAGTCCTACTCGGTACTCACCGTATGCATCACCTAGCTTGCTACAGAACCAGGCTAACCTGTTCTTCTTCCTCGCTATCCCCAGCCATGAACACAAAGGACTCAGGCCCTATCGTCTCCCCTGGCAGTTCCACCCGAAGGGAACACTTCTCTGCGGACACAGGGTTCTTTAAAACGCCGCTACATAGGCTAACACGAAAACAACTCAACGCAGAGGTTTCTCCTCTAGGGTCCCTAGCATAGAGACATCGCCCCATATGAACAAGCATAAAGGACAACCGAGATTAAAACAGAAAAGTTTAATCCATTTTCATAAGGCAAGCTTACATACGGCTTTTCCTTTCGAGAAACTCCAAGCACTTAGCACAAACCTTAATTACCTTATAAGCACGGAAAGTCGGTGATCTTCCTTATTCTCTAATTTACAGGGGTGGTGTTGTACAGTGGTGGTAGTGGACTAGTACTATTAGTGCTAATGGTAGACTAGCTCAGACGAGTTCTGAGGCAGTGGTCTTCATGGTGTATGAGAGTGGAGTGGAGTCTTCGTGGAGTGAGTGAGCGGTGCAGGTGGTCATGGTCGAGCGGGTGAGGGTGGTGGTTGAGCGGATGTTGAATGTGGCTGCCCGGCTTCTCCTTTCATAGAGCTGAAGGAGGCTTTTGGTGTCCTTCGTGCTTATCGCCTGGCGTCCTTCGAGTTTATCATTTTCACAGCTGGATGGCGCACCGTCTTCAATTATCGGTGTCATCTACTGTTGAAGGATAGCGACACTTCGCGCTTATCGTCTGAAGTGGCATTGTTGTCTTCAATTATCTCATGATACTGTTGCTCGATAGCGACTTCTTGAATATTCTATTCACTGCATATTCCTTTTGCGCTGGCTGTTGCGCTGACTGTTTTCACTCAAAACAAAAATATTCAAGGGTATGGATATGGTCTTCCACGCCCGAATAATTGATGTTGCAAACATCAATTACAGCACTCTAACAATATATATATATATATTATATATATATATATGCAACCCTAATTAATTATTAAGGTAATCGTTAGTGTTGATCACAATATACACCGACCGCATGCAATGGTCGATTGGAGGGGAGCGCCTGACGACGACTACGGCGGCGGGCAATGAGGATCGCAACAAGGGCAGTCCGCCTGGCACTTGGCCAGCGTAATGTGGCACACGTCTGTCTGTAAGCAACAGTAGCAATCAAATTCGCCGTTCTCACCATGGTAATGGCTACAGGTCTTCTCTACGCAAAATATCAGCGTGAACTTGCTCTCATCTCCTAGTGTTGTAGTAGCATTACTACGACTCTTTGTCCTTGCAGTTCTGACCTCGACCAAGTGATGAGGACCCGCTGCAGCATCAGGAAAATAGGTACATCATCAGCACGTAATAACATAACAAGAAGAGTAAAAATAAGAGATGGTCTCAAATGCAACTTACAAAGTACTGTCGTCGACGATGCAGCGAGGAGATGATCATTATGCACCCCAAGGCTCCACGCCTGCTATTCATATTGGACAGTGAGGTGGAGGGGGTCAACCTGCAAGGGAGAAGGCACGGACTATCGATCTGATGGATGCAAAGAAATACTAGTGTGTAGGGTTTGTTTACATACACAAGGTACATACATGGTGTGCATGAGAAAACAAAACACGCCCGCATGCAATTAGGATTTGATTGATTTCCTTAATCGCCCCGTGGTTTCCTTTCTTTTGCGCCATGACAAATTAAACGTCGCTTGCATAGATCAGAAACCCTAGAACCTCTGTGTTCAAAAGTACCGATCAAGTGGCCTAGCCACTAGTTCCCGTGTTCGCGTCCAGCCCCTTAGGCCAGTGTCAATGACGCTTAGTTTCGTTACACGGTTTCCAAAATGCCAAATCAGCTTAGCGCAGGATAAAAAATGAATGAAACTAGCCATCGCAATATAGCGTTTCATTTGACCAATTCCAAACTAAGTAAAGCATTTGTTTGTTGTACAATGATGGGATTATATACACTGATTCATTGTGTAGCCATTCACACACAGAAGTAAGATAAAATGAAACTGCATAATACGATTGTTCAGATAACATGCGATTGTTCAGATAACAGGATTAGCAGGACTACAGCATACGATAGTTCAGACAACTACAGCATTCGCATAGAGCAGCTTAGCATTTAGCATGCACTGGAACTAAGATAGTAAACTAAGATAGATAAAAAAAAAATTCAGATAGCCTTCAGCCTTGCACATGGCCACTCACTGGTTCTTCTCGCAAGACAGATAACCTTCAGTAGTGCTGGATCAGATAGCCTTCAGTAGTGCAGGAATAGATAGCCGTCAGCCTTAATGCCTGGTCTTTCTTTTTTTTGTTAGAGAAAAAATTCCCCGCTTTATTATGCAACAAAGTGAAAATTTGTATGCACGCCCGCGAAAACAGAAAATATTTGAATCACGAACAGACTTCTTTATAGGCATTACATTCGCAATCAAGAATGCAGCAGAGCTGTATATCATTTTATTAAAGAAGGAAATACATCATGCTGTATCAGCACACAGGTTGTTTACTTTTTATCATTAAAAAAAAAAACCTTGATTTTAAGTTTACTGGGGTTTGCCTTACCTGAAATTTTACCCAAATACCAATTTTCTACTGGCACGCACAACATAAGAGCAATTATTTGCAGTAGTTTTTCAAACTAGTAATCCAGATGCCATTCGTTTATTCAGGTGCTTAGTACATGGAGTCGAAGTAGAGAGTAAAATCATGTACAGTTTAAGAGTTCAGACCTTGGCAGTACAGAGAGTGAAGAGCCTGATATCTGTACTATGCCTGCTGCTATGTTTACATATTCACTTGTTTCAGTGATCTTGATATATTAAACCAGACTATTGTCACATTTCACAACTCTGTTGCAAGTTGCGACAGGTCAGCGAATGAGGGCTATATCAATCTAACCTTGTTCAGTAGCATCCAATTGAGCGTCTTGTCTGAACATTCTTGCTACCCAGTTGTTTCTTGGAGATGGATCGGAGTGGGAAAGGATGCTGTACAGTTTCAGACATCCCTCGGAGGAGTTCATCCACCATCTCACACATGAGCTTCTCAAGGATGTCATACTCTATCTCGGCAACGACATTTGCGCCGTCCCGAGTCAGCCATTCCATGTTCTTGAGACTTTCCTCAACCAGCCTGCAGATTGGCTGCCAGATACCAGACACTTCTGGCGAGATCACCTCATCTTTGTTCACCACTTTCCTGTTCCTCCTCTCCCTGTCTGAACATCTTGAGACATGGCAGGAGCTTCTTGGAGGAGACAGGTTGTCCAACTGGAAGAAATCTGGATGCAGCTTCCTCCTTGAGTTCTGCTGTTCCAGTATCGTCTGAGGTTCATCTGCAGTAAGTGGATACAGTAACAGCCTTGTCAGTAGCATGAAGAAACAGCTCATATGCGGCATACAGTACTCTAGTTGATGTATCTGACTGAAAGTCCGAAACAAACAATTGACAAAACGCTGCAGTTTGCCGTTCATACAGATGGTGATCCGTACTGGTTTGTGATGACTTTTCCTTTGGCGTTTTATGAATTTTTGGACCATCTCAAGAGACTATTATCGAGTGTTTGCTAGGACTCGATTTCAGTGAGGAAGAGTTACTATCAGGAACATCTTTTCCCTTTGTCCAACAGCTTTTACAGCATTCAGGGGCAGAGCATGAAGAGATAATGTAGCGAGATGAAAATGAGGTTTCAAAAACTTGGATTAAACCGCCTTTGAGACTTGAACTGATTAGAACAACAGGTAGAAGAAGTTCTTTATAATTCAGCATAAAACATGGACCACAAAAAACAACATGCTCATGGCAGTTATTGTTGACAAAATTGACTGTACAAGTCTGACACATTGTTGTAAATGAACTGCAGTTCTGACATGATGTTTGTTGTTTCTCCCCTCTAGTGGACTTTGATGCTACAATCTTGGTGAAAGATTGCTGGGATGAACCACAATTCTCATGTGGATTTCTGATTGTTTTTGTAGCTTGACAGATTGTTGGAGATGAACAGCAATTCTGATATGAAGTTCAGGAAGCGAGCAGGACGAAGACGAACCTGAGGTAGCCGAGCAGGGCTCTGCGTGCTCCACCTCTTCCAAGGAAGACGAGGTGGTTGTGGTGGTGGACGACTCGTCGTGCGCCTCCAGCACGGACACCGGGCTCGAGTGGTGCGCGTCGCACTCCGCGGCCGGCGGCGTCCTCCTGCGGCGGCGGAGGACGACGCGGCCCGCCGACTCCGCTTCGTCGTCGGCAAACCGCAGCCTGCGGCAGCGCCCGTTCCTCCTCTGCTTACTCCCGGGCGCGTCCGACCTCGCGGCCTCCGCGGCGGCGAGCAGGAAGTCGAGCTCCTCCCTGACCTCGCGCCCCCGGTCCAGGTCCGGGTCCTGGTCTTCGGGGCTGAAGCTGAGGAGCAGGAATTCGTCACTCTCCTGCCTCAGGTACGCCGGCCTCTCCCGCAGCGACGCGGACGCGCGGACCACCCGCGGCTGCGGCGTGTCCCAGGGACCCGGCGACCCCTCCGCGGAGCTGGCGGAGCGGCTCCGCCGCAGCGGGGGCGTCCGCTGGGGCGGGAGCTGGGACTGAGACTGGGCGTGCGGCGCCGGCGACTGGGGCTGCATCGCGTCCAGGCCCATGAGCCTGGCCACAATGCAGGGGCTCCTCGTCGGCTCCGTCTCCGGCGTGCACATCTGGAGTGGCGCGGGGGCACCTTGACGACGGTCGTCGGCGTTGCCACCGGCGCTGTTCGCGCACAGGAGGCGGCGCAGGAAGTCGAGCGCGAACGTCGACGACGACGACGCCAGCTTCGCCATGCGAGCGGCTCCGCCAGCCGCTCCTCGACTGGGTGCGCGCGCGCTGGTGGGCGGGCTGGTCTTGCTCGGCACGGGGGAATGGAGTGGAGTGGAAACGGAAGAATCAACAAGGTGGTTGGCTGCTGCTGTTTTCAACTGGAGTCTTTGAACTGAGAGCGGAGGGAAAACAGAGGAGGAAGGAAGAGATGGGAAGGAAGGACGGCGAGGCTCGGCTTCAGCTTCACGCTTGTCGAAGAACGTGAGTGAAGATGTGGTGGGAAGCTTTGGAAGCCATGCGTAGGTTTGCGCGATGATTAGAAGATTAATCTCACTCTCGTCCTTCTATTGTCAGGCTTCTACTGTCTGAGATGGTTGAAGGATTAGAGCTAATTTTAAATACCACATACCCGTTGTTGCCATGTACCATTGTCTGTATCCTGTGAAGAGTTATTTTAATTACCAATAAACGAAGTAACTTTAAGTTTCACTAAACTGAGTATGTGAAAAATATTATATTTAAGGTAATATAAACAAATATTGATAGATTTATCATGAAATGTCATTATAGCATTAGCTACTAATAAATTGTAGCTAATATTAGCGCGCCATCTATTACCTGATTTGGTCCGAAGAAGCTAATTATTAGCAACTAACTACTAGCTCTATGGATCCAAACAAGGCAAATCTATCTGATGCCATCATAAATGTAATAATCTTCTCTATAAATTTGATCAAAAATAAACATGTACACCATGCATGTACAAAATTGTTCTCAGTATTTATGTATGGTTTGGCTTTCTCTGATCAAAATAATGGTAATGTGCATTAATTGACAAAAAATATACTCTCTCCTTCCTAAACAAAAAGCAATTCTCAGTTTCCCATAGGCAACTAATATGAAACTTTATAAAAGTTATACGTGTTGAAGATGGTCCAAATTCATTCCCCGTGACAAAGGCTGACTTCTGACGGAGCGAAGCGGAGGCCCGTCGCCGGGAGGCTTGGGCCGGAGTTAGGGTTCCACTGTGACTGATTCATTCATTGTCTTGTAAGCCGCCGCATGGCGTTGTAACCTGACTCTTGATAATAGTGAGGAGTGTTTGCTAGCTAGCGCCCGTGGTTTTTTCCCTTCGCATTGGAGGGGTTTTCCACGTTAAATCTTGTGTCTCGCTGTGATTGATCTTTGTGTTCTTCATCGTTTATCCGCCGTAATTCACAACAATACTAGCATTTATAATACATAATAAGTATCATCAGATCATGCATCCATGGTACTTTTTTTAAAAAAATTTAGTCAATTATGATTTGACCAACAATTAGTCTAATCACCAACAGATGTGCATACGAAAAGAAAAGGTTGCATTGGAGGTGTATTTATAAGTGCTTTGTAATGAACATCGTTTTCGTGCAACCTGGATCTGAATTGCTCGAGAGGCGGAACAAGCCATCCCCAAAGCATTTTTAGGCCGGCTTATAGCTAAATTGAACTTTGAGGACGGACGCCTTTTGCAACGGGCGGTGGACTTGCTAGGAGACAAATCGCACAAAGCGCAAAGCAAAGGCTTCCCGTTCCGTTTGTGAGTGCTGAGTGTGCTGCTGTTGGGCGGGCGGGCGCTCCGTTTGAAAACACACAAGACACAAGACAAACGCGCGAGGTTACCGACGGTAATTGGGCTTGTGTGTACGGAGTAACTGCTGCCTGCTGGGGTTGGTGGGCCTGGTGCGCGCTGTGGTGGATTTGATTTGACGAAAAGCCAGCCTGGTGGGCCTGCGATGTCTGCTCTGCCTGTGTGGCCCCCCGGAGTAGAGACTTCGTCGCCGGCGCTTCGGGGCCCACGAGCAGCAACGTGTTCGTCTCGTCCAGCCTTTTGATGGACCGCTCTTGTATTGATGGACGGCGTCAGACACGCGAGGTCAGGTCAGCAGTCAGCTTCTGCGTCTGCTGCATGGACAGGACAGGTCTGGGTTCTTCTCAGGGCCACTGCCAATGCCAGACGCGCAGTGCTGTGCTGCTGCTCCTCCAGCTCGGTCTCCCGTCCGGCCTCCCGTTTCGCACTCGATCCATACCCACGACGCACTGCGAAACAGCATTTTTTTACTGTTCCATTCCACGCACGGGCGCCCATAGCCGACGCTCGCACTCCTGCCGGTGTTCCAGTCGTAAGTACGAGTACTCTGGGGCGAGCTCGCACCGTCGCACTCTTGTGACGATGTTGCCGCGGCACCATGGGACGTCCCCGAACGCGCAGGGGACGAGATGGTGGAGTGGAGTGTTGTTGTAGCCACGGTAGAGTACTAGAGTGCTAGTAGTAGATGCGGAAATAATAATCGGGAAAATAAATAAATGGAAACATGCAACGCCGCATTCGTCAGTTCCAACTTTCAGGCCATGGACAGTGTTGTTCAGATCGAACGGGAGCAGGCCCGTATAAGGCCGGCCCAGTGCAACTGGGCCGATAGCACCAGGCACCCAAAACTTATGGGCCTCATATGACCCACCGACGCTGTCAGCTGTCTTGCGAATTTTTTTTATTTTTAATTTTTTAAAAAAAAATTTACAATTTTAATTTTTTGTTTCGAAATATGACAGAACTAGTCGCCCACAGTGGGCGTTTTTTAAAAAACACCCACTTTGTGGGCGTTATATGTGACGTGGCACAGGGCCGGCCGCCGCCGGTGCCGGGCGGGCCTCGGAGCAGCCAAAAAACGCCCACTGTGTGGGCGTTTTTTGCGCGCCAGGGGGCCGCCTGCAAAAGTGCGCGGCCGGCCTCGCCC
>CM041641.1:42278772-42386186 GCA_023333625.1 Bothriochloa decipiens | reverse complement strand
TTTTCTTCTTGTGATTAACCATGGGACTTGCAAAGTATAGATGCACAACTGACGTCACGGTCAGCCAACTCAGGTTTTTGCCCCCTAAATCCATCAGATTATTTTGACTGCTCAAAGCAAGGTGGGAAAAAAAAAATCAGAAGTCGTGCACTTTAGTATGCAAAACTCAGATTTCCAATACTTGCTCAGGAATTCAGATAAAGTGATGCAGCCCTGAAATCACTGCTGCAATGCAACTAATTTCACATTGTCCAAAAGCCAAGAAAAAAGAGATCCCAACACAAAATACTAAGAAACTAAATAGTTCCACCACCAGAATATCAGTACGTCCCAAACAGTTGTTCACAGCAAAATGAACGACATGTCCTAAAAGCTCATCCCACTGCATAAACTCAGAAACGCAACTTGCGAACATCACGAAATGCTTCCTGGTTGATTCAGAAGCCCATGCACAAGCAGCTTTAGATTGTCATGCACCTGAAGCATTATCTCCTGGCCCCTCGTACATCAGTTGTAGAAGAGGCATCAGGAACTGCAGAATGTAAAAAAGAATTGGGAACAAAATCAGCAGGTTGATGAATGCATTGCCCATAAGTAGAAACATCGTACACAATGAACAGAATCCACATTGCTAGCTTGTTTCAATTTATTTTGACATGGACAGAATCTACATTGCTAGAGCTAATTTTGCATTATCTGTAAATTGTAGAATTTAAGAACTACACAATGCATGTTTTACAGGACACAAAGTTAGTAATGGATCTGCACTCAGGAGAAGGATTTGAGTGGCCTATTTGTTCTGCATAATTTCATTCCATAACTTGACAAAATTATATATAGCTTCTATAGTTTTGATTCAATTGAAGTATTATCTACCAAATGCTAACCCAACTATCAGAGGTAGTAAAGGTAGTAAGAGTCTGAAGATTTAGGTACATAAATGGCAACTACTTAGCACAAAAGCATAATTAAATATGATAACCATATAACAAATCTAGGGGTTGAGAACATTGTTAATAACCACTTCAAACTTTCAGATCATATCAAATTGGTTAAGTACCACCTATGACAAAGCAAGAATAACAATGATATTTGCTATATCTTTGGAAACTATTAAAAAGAGAAGCAATATTTCAACAGATGGTGACATGAATGGCCAAGGGTGGTTGGTATTATGTTTGCTTTAACCCAGCAAAACGCTATGAATTTAAATAGTTCACCACCAGAAAATCGTTAAGTCCCAAACAGTTGTCTCACAGCAAAACGAACCGACATATCATAAAAGCTCATCCCACTGCATAAACTCAGAAACACAACTTGCAGACATCATGAAATGCTTATTGGTTGATTCAAAAACCCATGCAACAAGCAGGTTGAGATTGTCATCCACCTGAAGCATCATCTCCTGGCCCCTCAGTTGTAGAAGAGGCATCAATTACTGCGGATGTGAAAAATAATTGAGAACAAAAATCAGTAGGTTGATGAATGCATTGCCCATAAACCTAAGTAGAAACAACACCATACGATGAATCTGCTACTAAAACAGAACATGACAACTTTACAAGTGTTTATTAATCCCAAGGAAACCACAGTAGCATCAACGATTTTTCTTGAGCGTTGATATTATATTCACACATGCAGTCTTGTGGCTAGCTAACATACTATTAGCTGCAGCCTAGCAGACATTAATAACAGATCATATAGAACTAATAAAGGATGTAAAGTTAACAAGCAGTAGCACACATAGATATAAGTAGGTATTTAGCTGCATATATTATACCTGGAATGCAGAAGCTTGTATAAGGAAACACTACAGTCCATTGGTCAAACAGCTTCCTGGACCTCCCTGAATTGAATTCGACCATATAGACAGCACAAGGGCGGTTAAGACCCACAAAGATGACATCGCTGCCCTCCACAAAGCCAAGCACCTGTATACTGAACATCCTGGAATACGGATTCGCTGCCCACCACCGTGGAGATGGGAGGGCACCGTCAGGTAGCAGTTTCTCAAGATCTATGGCCCTACCCCTTGTCCATCCCGCATCTCCATCACTGGAAGAAGCTTCTTCCCTTGACCAGAGTTGTAGACGTAGGCTTGATTCATTCTCCTCCACATCCATGCATCCTGACCCACCGTCCTCCATGGACATGAGGGATGCAAAACAACTTTGGACACCGACGGTCTGCGCATACATTCGTGGGCGAGAGCCGGGGAAGGCAGCGCTCCTCGTTCGCCAAGGGGTCCCACACGACGAGGTCATAGTTTAGCTGGGTGTCGAGGTTATGGTTCGGCGCGAGGAAGAGGACGCGGCCGTGGCGGCAGTCGAGCACGAGCCGATTCGGAAGGTCACGGGCGGCGGGGCAACCAGAGGTGGTGTGGTTGGGGACGAAGCGGGACGCGTACGGCGCATTTCCCTCCACAATGCGCAGGAACCACACAAGTGATGGCGTCCGGTGGAGCTCCCGGTGGCGGCGGCGGAAGGCGGGGTCGGCGAGGATGCGGCGCCAGCGCTTGCAGGCGAGGGAGGCGCGGAGGAGGCATGCGGGGTCGTCCGGCGGGAAGCGGAGGAATGCCTCGCCGAGGATGTCGTCCGGCAGCTCGGGCAGCGGCGGCGGCGACATGGTCGGGCGCTCGGTGGATCGAAGAAGTGAAGCGAGGGTATTGGGGATTGGGGGGATTTGGGAGGGGAAGACGGCGATGTTCGACTATGAAGCTGGTTCGCCTCCGTTGGATTTGCATGTCTATTTTATTTCATTTTAAAAATAACATTTTACCAACAAACATTTTGTAAAATATATTTTAAAACTCTAACGCTTGTGGTAAAAAAAAAATCACATGAACTGGTGCGACAAATCTTACCAATGGTCCGTATTGTTATGCCAAAGGATTCGTGACAAATTTGTTTTGCCATCACATGAACAAATGTGAAAAATCTGCCATACATTATGTTCTTTATTCTTCGTTTCTGTCAAAATTATATTTAAGTAAGTGGATCTTATAACTGATTTGGTTTTTCACAAAACTACCCAAAAATTCTAACATGCTGAGATTTTGCCTAGCAATTTGAAATGAGTAAATTATATCCTTTGGGAGAGATTTTTTTGTGCAAGTATCCTGGAGACAACAATTACAAATTCATTGAAGCACTAATCTGGCCGGCTTGTTTTTGCAACTTTGCCTGCAGTAGATGAGTTGTTTACGCATACCTAGCTTCCACATAACATGAGCAACCAGTGTTTTCATTTTTATGAAAGGCACATGAAAAAAAAAATACATGAAGATGGAATCCTCTAAGCTAATTGCAACAACTCTTCTCTGCTACTGTTATTGGCCGTAGCTTGAAGAACTCAGGCACAGACGTGCAGCAAGTATTCAGCAACTGTGAAGAGACGAGATTCCATATCGTTCCACATTCACATGAATATCCCATACTCAAGCTAAGTTGTATTCAGCATGTGTTGTATTGTCTGATAATATCATGATTCATGCATGGTCTGTGGGACGCCAATGACAATCATAATGAGGCTGGGGCTGTCTGCATCTTGCAAAGCTGCCGATTTGAGTTTGCTTCGAAGTGTCTTGTTACTAGTAGTTGGGTAGTTTAAGTAAGATTATGATCAGCCTGGTTGGATTATGGATTCTACGTGATCCCAACTCAAAAAATATGCTTCAGTTTATGGTTTTTCAGTCTAGCTATATTTAATTCATACTTGACATACATGTTTTGGAACATAAAGTATGCCAGTACCCGCAGCCAGCTTGTTAATTAACTTTATAACTTACGCAATGCTCTCATGGTTACATAAGATCAGTGCAAGAGCATATGCATCTTATTCATGTGGATCATGAATACCAATTGTGCAATTAAAAGTTCTTTCTGTGTTATAACAATATGGTAACAAGGTGTTAATATAATCCCTGACATAGAAATTTATAGATATCACAATATCATTTGCTTTAACAAGGTGACACTATAATCCACGACATAGAAATTTACAGATATCACAGTATCATTTGCTTCAGGGATAGAAGTAATGTATGGTTTGACATGTGGCCATGGATGATCATTTGGGGTATGCCTTAATATTGTCCTGAATTCACCCTTAGCTCTGCTTGTTTGTGTACTGAAAGAATACTGAATGCACAGATGTTGCAGATTCAGTTGTTTCTTGGTAGGCCATCTTTGAGGCTCGTTCCTTTGTTGGAAGCACATGCTGCAAAAGTAGTGACACCGTTGGACAAATAATGGGCATCCCCACACTTATCTGCACCCAGTCCAAAGATGGATTCTGAACTAAACCAACAACTTTACAACTGAATTTATTTATCCACAAGCAACTTGATTAATTGATAAAACAAGGTAATAATCTGCACATGGACAAAGTTCAGCACATATTGTCACAATAGTATGGTGTTGGGGACTAATAAGATAATAGTCAGGCTCACTTTAACATAATTTAATTGAAGCACTAGTAACACAGCACATAGGTATAATTAACCACTAAGAATTTATCCTTGAGACTATCAAATGGTCAAAACAGAGCAGTAATGAACTACAGGGAGAATTAAGAAGATTGCTTATCGACCCATGCTACCAGTAACCAGCTCAAAGCAACATAAGCCTACAGACCTATGCCCAGTTATCACTTTTGCCTAGAATAATGCCATTTCATAGAGATCAAACAAGTCACAGATCACTTTTTGGTTATTCCTTTCCAATGGATACAGAGTAGGACAGGGGTAACTTCCGGATCAACAAATTACAGGTTACCTACCAAGTACATGTTCTGAACTAGAAACTTTTCACAAGAAATGCATAGTTACAATTATGCATTATCAAGCTTAGGCTGATCAACCAAACCCCTGTCAAGTTAAATAACTAATTGATTATGCATAGCAAGTTTATCCCTTTTATGCTACTTTTTGACAAGTCCAAAACAGGACTGGCTAGTAATGTTACCAGGACTGTCAATCAGAATATGCAAACACAACCACATGTCTTAAACTTGCTAGTAATGTTACCGATGGAGAATTTTTTTTTCGCGAGCAGGCGTTTGAGCCTGTATTTCATTAAGATGAAGAACAAGCAACAGGCATACATCAAGAAGCTTTGGCGGTGATGGCGAGTGGCCGTCAAACAGCAAGGCTAGCCTAAACTACTGGATGTGAAGTAGGTTTAATTACATGTTAACTGAATTTTACGACCACCGATCAACTATCCCCACTAGTGTGCAGTATCCCGCCTGGCTCCGTAGCTCGCCCTCCATCTTAGCTGCATGAGCCATCTGCTGCACTGACGCAGTCTTCCGGTTCTGTTGTTTCTCTCCTTCCATGTAGTCCAACAGATGAGCATGAGCAGTGTGTCAAACGGCGGTCTTGCGTCGCCGGCCAAGCGTTCCCTCTGTCTGAGCCACCAAACGCCAAGGCTAACACTATCAGTCGGCGTGAGCTGCTGTAGACCAAGCGGAGAGAGGAGCTCGAACCACAGCTGCCTGGTGACGACGCACCCAACGAACAGATGGTCACACGACTCCGGCGCTTGACCACACAGACTGCAGGCGTCATCGTCCTGCAACCCATGTCGACGTCTGCGTTCCGCCGTCCATAGCCGGCGGTGGATAGCGACCCGATGGAGAAAATGATAGGTCATGTGCGGACGTCTCCACAAGAGGCATTATCATCTCACCTTATAGCAGCACAGAATGCACTCTCAGTTGCAGTATTCTTGGAAAACCACAGGTAACAAAGTTCATATGCACAACTGACATCTAGGGCAGCCAACTCAGGTAGATACACCTGTCTTGTGCCTGTATATTTGACAGCTTACACCAAGGTAAGAAGAAATCAGAAGTCGCGTCTAAAACACAGCAGCTGCACAAATGAGGTATGCAAAACACTGATTTCCAGTCACGCTTGGCTGTAATCTCGAATCAAACTTAATTTTGGCAGTGGTGAATGCTTGGCTGTTGTTGCACCGCCAGGTTCTAAAGTCATTATGCTCTGTCAGTTCAAAAGAAAAGTTATTATGCGCTGTATGCGTGCATCATGTGAGTAGTTCCTTTCAGATTCACTTTTGAGATTTCCATTGAGCATGCACACAGCGCACCGCGTTCAGTTGCAGGCTTGCATCAGCAAGCGAGAAGAGGGCGAGCAGCTGGGCCTGCGGATGAGAGGGAAGGTGGGCTCGGCCTGTGCGGAGGGGCAAAGCGACATGGGCCGCATGGCCTCGCGCGAGTCTGCGGTCCGCGTGGCCAAGAGAAATCGGATTTGGGCCTTCTGGCTAGTTTGGGAAGGCGAAGGATTTTCTTTTGGGAGAATTAGAAATCCGGTCTGAAAAACAAATTCGTTTAGGAATCCGGTCTTTTTTTCTTTCGTTTAGTAATTCGGCCTTCCGTCCGTTTTGTTAGAGAGTTCTGTTAGATTGCACACTGTACATCGGGGGGAAAAGACGACTTTGCCTTTCCATCCCCTCACCCCGGGGCACGCGGGCACCCTAGGGCGCTGCCAGCCCGCGGCGGGCATCCAGCCAGGGGCCCAGCCCGGCGTCAATCCTAGCCCCTCCCATGGCCATCCCGGCCATTCCAGCGACTGGGACGTCTTCTCCGGTGGCGCAGCAGCAGCACGAGCGGTGCCGCCGCCGCCGCCGGGCAAGGGAACTTCTCCAACATCCTCGGGAGCAGCGGCGTCCAGCGCTAGCGTCCTGCACGGCGTAGCGGCGAACTCGCCGCCGAGGAGTGCACTCACCGCCCGCGGGCACCATGGGTGTCGAGGGGCTGTAGGCCGCCGGCCTCGCACTCCCTGGCAGGTCGCGGCGTCGCAGCTCGTCCCCAACACGTCCCTGCTCTGCCTCCCCAGATCTGGCCGCGGTGACGGCGTGGTGGTCTTCGGCAGCAGGGGGCCGTCCTTCGTCAGGCCTCACAGGTCGCGGCGTCGACCAGGCCCGCCTTGTTGCTGCCGTGGGCGCCGTGCTCGCCCTGATGCTTTCACGGCCGCCGTGCTCGGCCTCCTCGTCCTGCTCTGCCGTACCCGTCGAGCTCACGGTGCTGCTCACTCGTTGCTCGCCTTACTGGTGCTCGCCATGTGCTGCTGGTGCTCAGCGTGTGCTTCCTTGCTTTTGCTAGACGTGAGCAGCAGAGGACGTCGATTCAGATTTTTAGACCATGACGATGTGCTAGAAGAGTGAGTCCACAGCAAATAAATAAGACTCTTTTTTTCTCGGAGGTAAAATGGTCTTTTTATGCCTGTGGTTAACACCGTTCAGGCTCAAAATAGACGGAAGGCCGGATTTCTAAACGAAATTCGTTTGGAGGCCGGATTTCTAAATTTAAAAGAAAAAGGGTCAGATTTCTAAACGAATTTGTTTTCAGGGTCGAATTCCTAATTCTCCCTTTTTTTTTTAGAAAAAGTCTACTTTTGGTCCTCAACTATCATAAAAGTTTATTTTTGGTCCCTTAACTTCAAACCAGACAAAACGCGTCCCTCAGCGATTTTGGATGGTGGTTTTGCTACAGTAATGGAGGTTTTTGCTAAAGTGACAGTGGTTTTGTTTTTCTTTTTCATTTATTTTGAATGAAACTTTAAAAAATTATAGTAAATCATAGAAAAAATTATAAAATAAAAAAATTTAATTTTGTTGGACTCCACCTGAGTATATCTACATAGTGAATATATAATATGGTATGTTTTAGTATAAAGTTTTTGCTATAAAGATTTTATCTTTTTCTTTTTAGCAAAAATATTTATAGCAAAACTTTATACTAAAGAATACCATAACATATATTCATTGTATATATCTACTCATATAGAGTCAAAAAAATTTGACTTTTCATTTTACGATTTTTTGTGATTTATTATTATTTTTTAAAGTTTTAGTCAAAATAAATAAATAAAAAAGAAAACAAAATCACTCTCGCTGTAGCAAAACCTCCGTTACCATAGCAAAACCGACATCCAAAACCGTCAACGGATGTAATCTGCACTATTTCAACAGTTGAGGAACATGGTTTATCTGGTTTTGAAGTTAAGGAACCAAAAATGAATTTTCACGATAGTTGGTACCAAAATAGACTTTTTTTTCTTTCTTTTTTTACCACCGTCGAGACTCGAGACTTCGAGCGGCACCAGTGAAAAAACCACGGTCGAGAGGCACCAATGATGTGCACGTGCACCACCGTCTTCAACTCTTCATCACTATTCATTTCCCCCACCCAAATCCCCGATCCGCTCATTCCCAAAACCCTAGCCATCTCTCCGAGGCCCGAGCAGAGCACAGGCAAGGCCGCAAGGGGGTCATGGCTCAGCTGCCGGATGAGCTCATCTACGACATCCTCCTCCCCGTCACACCCGACGATCTTGCGTGCCTCCTCCGCGCCGCCGTCGTTTGCAAGAGCTGGCGCCGCATCCTCGCCGACCACGACTTCCGTCGCCGCCACAGGGAGCTCCACCCGACGCCCTACGTCGCCGGATTCCTAAGCAACATCATCAAAATCGTACCTTACAGCTCCCGTTTCGAGTCCATCGACCCCACATTCCGCCGCCCCGCCGCCCGCACCTTCCCGAGCTGGCTCGCCCTCGACTGCCGCCACGGCCGCGCCCTCTTCGCCGCCTCAGCTCCAGGCGGGGCCGCCCCGGTGGCTTTGGACTTCATCGTCTGGAAGCCTTTGACGAACGAGCGCCGCCTCCTGCCGCAGCCCTCTCCGCTCCCCATGGCGCCATTCACGAGCCTCTCCGCGGGCCGCCTCCATTTCAATGCGGCGGTACTCTGCGCTGCCACGGCCGAAGGCTGCGATCACCGCGTCTGCCACAGGGGCCCCTTCCGCGTGGTTTTCCTCTTCGGCACCTCGACTCACACATCCGCGCGCGTTTACTCGTCTGAGACGGATGATTGGGGCGACGTAACCTCTATTCAAGACTACGTGTTGGTCGACAACATGCCATCTCCCAGCGCCCTTGCAGGAGATACCCTCTACTTCATGGGTCGTGAGAGCTACGCCTCCCTTAAGTACCAAGTAACCACTCATCGCCTTTGGGCGATCAACCGTCCTCCGTCATCATCCCCCATGGCCTTGGCCGATGGTGAATTTCATTTCACCACTTTGTTGCAAGATACTCCCAGTCTCAGACTATGCCAGTGGTCACTAGATAAAGCTTCCACTGGAGTTGTGCAATGGGTACAGGGCAGGGGCTTCAACCTTGAGATGTTGCTCCTTAAAGACACGCTGACGCTAGCGCCATGGCTTAAAGTGATTGGCTCTGTGGAGGACACAAATATCATATTTGTGATTGTCTACAAATATGCCCATCACCGTGGTGATGTGTACATGGTCCACCTAAATTCGGGGAAGACAACAAAGGTCTTTGAGGGTTATGGTTATGTCTTTCCCGTCACGAGCATCTGCATTCCTGGTATATAAGCTTATTGCTTTTCTTTCTGTGTGCTTTGCCTATTATACATCTGCCTACTCTGCATGCATTGTTAATGTATAAACTGCAAATACAAAATTTGTCACATATTAGCAGCAATCGAACATTAACGATTGTATGTATGGTGATGAAACCAAAAGATGTTTTCTTTTGAAGAACAGCATCACTATGTCTGTCTTGAATTTGCGCAGCAGGCGTTTCTGGTTTACCGTGGCGGGCATGGGCGTCCGCTTACGGTGCCACGCCACGATAAATCCGGACGACACCGCAGCGGGCCCTTTAGGCTGTCCGCTGCGATTAAGATTATTAACCGAAGCGGGCACCTTACGTTGCCCGCTGCGGTTAACAATTTTAGATTTAAAAAAAATAAAAGAATCATTTACAAAATTATTTTCAGATTTCAGATATTAAACAGAATTTAAATATGAAACGGATTTTAGATATAAAACAGAACTTCATATATATAAAGCATCATCCATACACAAGACAAGATATTGTTCTCCGTACATGAAACCGACGAGTTTGTTCGAGTTACATATCAAGGTCCAAGTAATCAAAGTCTACGGGCCACTTGTAATCTGTTGGACGCAACTCGGTGTCCCAACGCCTGAGCCTCTCGTACTTGGATTCGTACGCCAAGGGATCATCCTGGTCGAAGAATGGTTGTTCCTCGAGCACGCATTTGTCTAGGATGAACTTGCAGATGTCCGCCTTGACTTGCTTGAAGTATCTCCTGGGGTCGTTCGGTGTTTCGGACCTCCAACCTTTGATTCCATCCTTGAGCCTCTTCCAGCTTTTAGTGTATTCCTTGCAGTCTCTCAGGTACTGATAGGCGTAAAAGCCACATGCAGTCGATCCATCAGGTTGTTTGGCGTACTGGACGATCAATCATAAGGCTTTAGAACATATATGTATGAGAAGCATGATTGAACCTTTGAACTACGTACCGGGAAATTACGTCAGATTTTGATGTGGTCCGTCATCTTCTCCTTGCACTTTTCTGATCTTAGGTCCCAGCATTCAGGATCCTTCACGTACTTCCTATAAGCCCTGCATGAAATGTACTAGTGTTAACAACGACGATATGAATACGTATGATAACTGTAAATGATGAAAAATCTCATTTACTTACACTTTCAAGCAATCTTCAAAAGCCTTGTACCCCTTTTTATCACCTACCCTCAATGAGTCTAATACGTAGGCCCTTCCATATTGAGGATACATGATAAATGAAACCCAGTGTCCCGTGAGGCCCGTGCTGCACCATTGAAATCAAATATAGGTTAGGTCGATGAGAAAGCATGATCCTAGCCATTTATTAACTCTACAGTCAATTTTTTGACTTACCCAAAGTAATAGGCAGCCATGATACAGCGTGGCCCATCCTCTTTCAGCTTCTTCATTGCAGAGTATATGTAGTCTGACACATCCTTCTTGTTCTTTCTCACATTCTCCTGATATCTCTTTTCTCTCTCCCGCGTCGTCAACTCTTTATTCTTTAGCTTGTATCCCATGATGGTTCTCTCATTAATATGCATTGGAAAGAGGTAGAGAATAGGATGGTGTCTTTTCACATTTATGCTGGCCGACATCCTGCAAGGACAAGTCATCGTGGCATAATAAGTACGGAGTTGACGCATACCAATGCAGTGATCTATGAAATTAAGTCGCAAGTCGTCACTTACAGAGAGAAAAGGGTGAGTTGGACGATGTCAAGGTTCTCTTCGTTCAGCAGCCTGTACATGTCATTGAAATCCACTGGGATACTAAAATCTTCACCATTCAAGTGGAAGGCCTCCGCGGGAATCCTGACGTTGAAAATTTTCATTCCTCTTTTCGACGCCTCCATGTACCACAGATGGAACTTCCTTGTATCCCACTCATTTTCTTCAAGCAGCCACAACCTAGTTAACATGAACTTGCCACACTCGAAGTGGCCGGGGCAGTCATCCGACAAGGAAAACATATGATGAGGACCATCAGGTGGCCTGGAAGAACAGGGATGCAAGTGTTAGTCATTTCATGGGGTAGAAATGAGAATTGAATGCTATGCTCGACTGTAACGTACCTTTCGAACGTAATCGAGTACGAGAGCTATTTGGTGATCAAGCCCGTGCTCGTCTCTGATCCTCCCTGTTGGCTCTCTCCAACAGACGGTGTCATGCTCGTCTGGCTTGCCGGCGTCATCTTGCCCCCCGCCTTGTTGGTGGGGCTTGGAGGCGTACTTCTTGGAGGAGGTGGAAGTGGGCCGCTCACGCTCGACAGGCTTGCTGGCGTCGTCTTGCCCCCTGGTGCTGACCCTGAAACCCCCGCCTCGTTGGTAGGGCCTGGAGGCGAACTTCTCGGAGGAGGGCGAGGTGGAGGTGGCCCGCTTGTGCTCAGCTAGCTTGCCGGCGTCGTCTTGTCCCCAGATGGTGCCCGTGAACCCCCCACCTCGTTGTTGGTCGGGCCCGGAGGCGGACTTCTCGGATGAGGGGGAGGGCTCATGACTCAAGGTGCACCGCCACTGGGGCCATTGTCATCCCCGCCTTCATCATCATCGTCATCGTCGCCCAGACTACCCCCCGGGGGACAAGATCCTGTAGTGGAGGTCGGCGTCAGTGTCGGCATCTCCTCCATGATCTCAATGTCGTCCTTACACCACAAGATTTCTTCACATTTTGCGGACCCAAGGATTTGGACTTGTTGTATATGGGGAAGATCTATTTCATACTCCACATGATCTGGGTGAATCGAAGCTGGGGTCACGATGGTGTAGTTGTCGGGGATCCGGCCTTGGTACACTTATGGGGCGTAGTGGTGAGGATGTACAAGTCCCTCGGCCATGACAATCTTCTTGCTCCTGCCAAACAGAATCGTGAGCCGCACGTGCATCAATGTCTCAATCTCATCGATCGGCCGCCCTGGGCGGTCCTCGAGCAGAGGCACCATCTACCCTTGTGGAGCTTGAGGTACTAGAACGCTAGCCTGGCGTAACATATGACTCCTCATCGCCACTATCTCTGGATCGTTGCTCGTGAATGCTTCCTTTATCGAGCTTTTGATCATATCGAACATTCCTTCATCGTAGCCTTTTTTTATAGATGTTCTCCTTGTACCTCTACCTCGATTTGAATGTGGAAGCGTCGAATCGCCATGAGTCCACTGCGCTCTAGCTTATCTTGGACTGCACTCCATGTACGCGGCCGCGGTGCTTGGGGGTTCCTAGGACCACGGTAAGCAGGCCATGGCCCCTGCGAACCTTGAAGCTGCCCTTGTCCTTGGATGCCTCGATGAGAGCCTTCTCCACCTCCTTGAACCCGGGCCCACTGCGGTTAATCAATTTACTGCAGTGGGCACTTTACGCCTTACGTTGCCTGCAGCGGTAAACCGGTTAATCGCAGCGGGCGTCGAGGCGCCCGGGCCGGCCGTGGGCGGCCACCGAACTACCGCAGCGGGCAGCCGGGGCGTCCGCTGCCGGCCGCTTTTGGCGCCACTGCGCAAATTCAAAATTGACGTAGTGCATGCGCATCAACCCAGCAGAATGAACCTGCAATGTTCTGTATTGATTTATGTTGCTATTTGTGTTCTTTTCCCATTAGTGACAACTTGTTGATTCTCATGGTTGTCCCCTGTAACACCCCTGGTGTTATATTAACTAAAACTGCCATGTCATCATATGCATTGTAAAGCATTCATGATTAGTTCACCTTTGATGTGCATCAACTAAAACAAATCTATATTTTATAGGTTGTTTGTGTTTCTGAAGTGTTGTATTACATGAAATCATAAAACCCTAATTTCGAATGTCACCTCAAATACTTGATTTATGCCCTGTGTACCTTGAGGTGTAAACTGTGTTTACACTAGTGTTAGGCATGGTGTATAAAGTCAAGTCCAACAGTTAAAATTAAACTCCAAGTTTGGATTTAGATTTGGTTTTCAAATTTGAATTCAAATTGGGAGTCTTTTGAAATGATTTTCAAAAGTCAACTTGGGCAACCAAGGGTACTATTGGGTCATGGACCTAAAAATGTCCTTGGATGATGTTTGTGATCACTAATGACCAACCAATTAATTTAGAAACAAAATCGAGTTTGAATTCGGTTTTAAAAGCCCTTTATTTTAAAAGCTTGATTTACCCCCTTTTAGATAATTCAAAATCTATATAGAAGTTGGAGATACTCTAAAAATATAGTTTGTATATCTTGACAAGATCTACAAAGTTGGTATTCAAAGTTTTTTAAGTTTCCAAAAAAATTTCAAATGAATTTGAAAATACAGTTTTCCTGTATTTGCTCCTTTTTGATTTTTAACCCATGATTCAAAAATTATGCACATTTTGGGAAAACTTTGTATATAAAAAATGTTTGGTTTGAAAAGTTGAGCATTCCTTAGTTTTTAAGATTTTTATGTTTTATTGAAAAATCAAAAGTAATTTCAAATGTTTGTTTCTAGGGTTTTGTTTCCCTTTTGAATTTGAATACATATTTTAAAATCTAAGCAGAATTTCAAAATATTTGTTAAATGAAAAATATAGCTCTTGAAAAATTATGCAAATGATATTTTGGGATATTTCAAGTTCTTATGTAAAATCTGGAGTAATTTGCAAATTGCTAAATGACCTCAGCTGCTACAGTGCTCGATGACGTCATCGTCGTCCTTCTCCCCCTCTGTTCATGGCGTCGTCGTGGCCGCCGCGCCATACTGGCCGGTCTCCACCGCCAGCTCGCCCTCGACGCTCAAAACTTCACTGTCGATGTGTTGCCCACCCATGCGTCGCCGTTGGCCTTTAAATACCAGTCGCCATTGTCGTTTCGCCTCTTCTTCCCCCCTGCTCGCCATCGCCGTCGACTTTCGCCCGCCGCTCGAATTCATCGCCGTCACTCCATCATCGTCTACTTGCTCTTGCCAAAAGCTCTGCTAGGTTCTTGCTCATCGTTTGAGCCTGCTCGTGCCAGCCCTCGCCGCCCGAGTCGCCTGCACGCTGTCATCTTCTTCCCGGCCGGCAGCCGAAACACCGCGAGCCCGCCACCGTTCACCACCGCCGTGGTTGGTTATTTATCTTCATCATCTTCCCAATCATGTTCTCCATTCTCTACTACTTCTCATGTGCACCTTGGACCACTCGTTGGTGCACAGGGGTCACCGGAGCGTCCATCTTGCCACCAGAGCGCGTCGCCGCCATCGACGCCACCACATGTAGCTTGCCCCACCCCATCCCCGAGCCAACTAGCGTGCGCATCATCATCGTGGTGAGCTCCTGCGTCTGTCCCTGCCCTCAATTTCATCTCTACCGCGCCGTAGCCGCCGATGTACTTGCTCGCCGCCGGTGCTCCGCCTTGCCCGCCGCCGTGCGCGTAGCTAGAACAGCAACAGGTCGTGTTTTTCTTCTTTAGCTCGTGCATCGCGTTCGCGTAGCTGAGTAGGAGCTCGTGCTTGCCTTGCCGTCGCTGGGGATAGCTCTGGTGAGCCTTACCGCCGTGCCCGAGCTCTGCCGTGCGGCCATGGCCGCCGGCGAGCCTGCTGCTCTTCCTCCGCCGCTTCATTAGCTACCCCAATCGACTCGCCGTGCCAAGCTGAGCCTGTAGAGCCAAACCCCATCGCCGGAGACCTCGCCGCAGGCGAGTTCTTGCCGGTCAAAATCCGGCTGCCACGGGTCAACGTCGGGAAAGGATTTTTCCTTTTCCTTTTCTATTTCAGAAAATAATTTAAATTCTATTTTTCTTTGGAAAATCATAGTAATTCATGTATAGCTCCAAAAATCCTGAAAATTTATGTGTATGCTCTTTATGATGTTCTATACCTAGAAAAGAAATATGAAATGCCAAATTTGAGTACTTTTTGCATAAGTTAAAATTAGCTCTTTTAATTAAAAAATGCATATTCAATGATTTTTAATAAATAAAATAATTAGTTTTTATTTCTGAAATTTGTTTTTCCATCTAATTAGACCAAGATATTTTCAAAATAAAATTTTAAGCTCATTTAGACAACTTTAATTTTATACCTTTATTTTATGCTTTTTAATTAATTAATTAATCCCTGTAAGCATGCTTAATCATTATAGGATTTGTTTGACTTTGGGATTGATCGATGACCTTAGATCATTAACTCTAATGGCCTTTGGCACTTTAATTAATTATTTGTGCTTGTCTTAATCATATCATTAGGGCTTAATTAACGTTATTTTATGTGCTTAATGAATTTCATTAATGAAGTAGTTAACCCTAATGAACTTAGTAGGTTTGTTGGCTTATAACTTTATCGTGAAGAAAAGTTGTACTCAAGTCCTTAATCTGGTTATGCATTCATCAAGCATCATGTTTACTATTCCATTATGTTAAAACATATCATGTTATCGTGTAGCTTCCGTTAACGAAGAGTTAAACGTTGTTGAACCAGACCCCAAGAAAGAGTTGAATCAGGAATTAGGTGTTGATCCAGAGTCCGAGATCGTATACCCCGAACACCAAGGCAAGCCCTGGATACATTTGAACCCTTCCTTGATTTTATAAAAGTTTTATCGCTTCAGTTATAAATGTTGCATTAAGTACTAGGAGTTGAGTGATAACCCACCAATTGCATTACCTGTCTTATTTCCATATTTCTTGTTATCTATTTTTAGAAAATGCTTAGTTATGCTTAGCTCTGCTTAATTAGTAGGTTTTTAAAAAGGAAAAGAACAAAAAAGATGAGGTTGGCTTTTTCTTGATGGAATCATGATGGTACTTAATAAATCAAGTCCGGACGGATAACTTGTATTGGGAAAGGAGTCTCTCTATAGTGTTTCCGTCTGTTGATGCCCTAGGTCCCGTCCATTGGTGAACTCATGTTTATCGAGACTTAGATAGCCACCCACACATGGTGTGGTATACTTGTGGGGTTGAGAGTCCCATGTATATTGATATGCTTAGGAGTTTGAGTCTCCTGTATATCATGTGGTTGATATATGGTTACGGTTGTTATCCCGGTATATCGTGTTATCTGATATGCTTAGGAGTTAGAGTCTTCTGTATATCAGTGACCTAGGTCCCAGCTGGGTATATAAAAATGGATTCGAATCGCCGTTGCTTCTCGGAGAAGAAGACTCGATCGGTGTTCATCATCGTAGTAACAACTTGAATGATGGTTAAGATTTATAAATGGAGTTGGTTGGTAATCTTGAGTTAGAGCAAGACAATTTTACTTTATGCCGAGCTTTTATGTCAAAAAAAATCTTATCTCTAGCAAGCCTTACCTTGTCCCTCTAGCCTGCATTTCCTGAGTCTTCACCCCTCTTTTTCGTCGGGTCAGTCTCGTTGAGTACTCTTGTACTCAGAGTTTGTTGAACCCTTATTGCAGGTGAGCCCCATGAGCAGGTTTGCTTTGCATCCTGCTGCATGACAGTCGTTGCGGAGAGTGACGATGAGTAGGAAGTTTGACTCTTGGGCAGAGCGTACCGTCAGGGTGTTATAAATAAGTTATCTATAGCTACTCCATTACTACTATGGTTTGTAATAATCCAGCTTATGGTTTGTAAGTTTTGAACTAAATGGTTTGAAAACTTATGTTATTGTAATCTTTTCGCTATTTTACTCTGATGTATATTATTTGTATAAAACTGTTGTAATACTGCAATGTCCCTTTATAATGATTGATCCTGCTCGGAGAATCGTGGATGATTCGGGATTCACCCGACAGACCTTTTAAGTCTTATGGAACACATGCATTGCTATCAGAAGTCTGTTTAGACAATGATAAGTTCATGTGGACTATATTATTTAGAAGGTTCTGCCACATCCCCCCTGATCTGATGCTATTTCATTTGTTTTGGCATTTCTACAGTGATCGATGAGGCTTATACAGGCGAGGAACCAAGGGAAGGTGTTCCAATTGCATGACAAACTCTAGTTGCTGGTGCAAGGGCTTCTGAATTATGCAGGAGGTATGTTCTGGTGTTTGCTTTTCAGCAGATGGCATGCTTTGGGTTCTGTTGTGGACAACTCCCTTGGATCAGTGACTTGGTTTTGTGTGGGGGTTTGCACAAAATCTTTAGGATCAGCCAGACTTTGTTGTGATATTATGTTTTCTTTTCACTGGACAGTTTGAATTAGACCTTGCAAATGTTATTTGGTGAACGAGTTGACTTTGTCTTAGTGTTGTTACTAAGCATTTGCCAGTGACCAGAAGATATATGCTTGTCATGTACTGCATTCGTGGTGTGCTGCTCCAATTGGGCCTTCTCCTTACTGACTTTTGCGTTGCTGTATTCAGTGGAAACCAGTGCAAAATTTTTTTGATGGCCCCGCTGGCAGAGAAAGACGCTAAAATGAAACCAATCCTGAACCCACGCCGCTTCGGCATAGGTGTAGGGATTCTTTCTTTGTTGTAAAAATGAGATGACAATGTCTACTGGGGACGCCACATTGTTTTCTTTGCCGATCTTTTCTGCAAGCTGGAATAAGACTTTTTTGCAATGTTCCGTGAATTCTCAATTCTGATTTCTGAATTCTAGGTTCCACTAGCCTGAATTCCCGCAACTCTGCATGCTGGTTTGGTGTTGCACGGTCAATCTCCGAATGGTAAACCCTACACTACTAGATTCATTTATGCAATTATGCTTATAACAAAGCTTTGAGGTTTCCATTGGGCATGCACGGTCACCACGTTCAAAGGGCAAGCCGTATGCAGGAATTTCATATCCATTCCATGCCAGGAACACACATCTTACTGCATAACTCTTGGTGGCAATGGTTTATTCATGTTGATATTTTGGTCTAATTTAAATCATTCTTTAGTTCGCGCCAGAGACATATACTTTGAATTTGTACTCTCAAGATAAGCTGAATTTAAGTTGAATTTGTACCTTGCGCTCTCGTTCCTGAGATGGAACTCAGGAACACAACTACACAAGCTAGTTTTATGTCCAGTTTCTTCCGCATGACCTAGTGAAGGAACCCAATAGTTAGTGGGCACCAGTCGAACATGTTTTAGTTCTACAAAACTTGCCTTCTCTGTGTATGGTTTGTTGACATCTAAAGTTCTAAACTGTAAAGCTGTCATTTTCTGTGTCACCAGCAACTTGTCTACCCTTTTTGCCTTGCCACAGTAGATGCGGCTTCTACAGGCTAGTGATAAAATGATACATGGCCACATGGTTGATGTTGAGGATCTGATGAGCTAGAAAATGTTAGTGTTTCCATCAAAAACAAATTTTCGTGTAGAAAAATATTCTAATCCATTAGGTAACTTTATTGCTTTCAATTAGGAAAAATAGACTACATAATAAATTGAAGAAATTCGTTTTCCAAAAAAAATATATATTGAAGAAAAAGAAAATGGAAGCTGCAGAAGAAACACATTTTTTTTTTGAGAAACTGCAGAAGAAACACATGGGCGCAGGTATCCAGTATGTGGGCCAGAAACACTTCAGACGGGGCCCGCCGCAGCAAACCTGGCCTGGCTCCCTAGGGCCAAATTTGGCCCGTTTGGTTGCCTGTAAGGCCTCCGGGGCCTGGCCCGAGTTGAACAAGCGAATCGGCCTCTGGAGCCAGCCCCCGTGCTTCGTTTGCGTCACCTCCCAGGTTCTCACGCTCTCCGCCTTACCGGTTCGGCCCACAAGCCGACCGGCCCAAATCCAAACCGTCCGGTTCACGTTTCTGCAAAAAATCTGGCGGTTCGGTGGTGTTTTCCGGTTCGATTGTTACCTGTCTTCTAAGGTGAACCAGACCGCCAGTCCGGTCCGCCCCCGGCAAGTCCTCGGCATCCGCGCGCCGGCCACCCGCCTCCGCCTTCCGCCCTTCCCCACTGGCGACCCCAGCCTGCTCGCCTCCGCCCAGAAGAAGAAGCAACAGAAGCGTCGCAGATGGCCGCCCTCGCCTCCACCCGCGACATGGGATCCTCGGCCCGCCGGTTCACCGCCGCTGCAGGCTCCGACTGGACATCCTCGGCATCAGCACGCGCCCTCGGCCATGGAAGGCGAGCAGGCAAGAGGTCGATGCTGAGACACGGTGGGCCACGGGGACACAGCGAGGGCGGGCGACGGCCGGCGAAGCCATGGCGTGCGCGCGCGGCGAGGGGAAGTCCATGTGTACACGGCGAGGCGGCTGCGGCTCGGTTGGGCTGGTGCTGCCCTCGCTGCTGTCCTCGGCGGTGTGCAGCCCCGCCGCATGGAGTTCTGTGTGGATGAGAAGACCCGTCCGCTCGATTCAGTTCTCTGTTCTTTGCGTCAGGCAGTTTGCATCTCCTTCCCACCTTCCTTTCTTCTGATTGGTTGGCACTAGTACCGCCGGTGGTGCTCGCCGTGTGGGTAGTGCTCGTCGTGCTTGCAGGCATTGCAGTGCGGGTACAGCCCCTCACTCTCTCTGAAATCCTGTCTGAATGTGCTTGTGAAATCCTGTCTGAATGTAGTTGCTGACTTTAGCATGTTCAGTTTTTGTGATTCTGTTCTAATGAAATCTTCTGCGTTATCTGGTATGGTTACCATTTCGATGGCTTTTGATTCGTCAAATTTGGCTTATGTACTGTGCTTCATTTGTTCAGGCGTGAATTATGTGCTGTAGCTTTGAGTGAATTTCTGTTCAGGTTCCTCAGAAAACAGCATTTGCATGTGCTGAAGCACTCCACTGTATACCAATTGTGAAATGACTGATTTTAGCTTGCAGGCCTCCGCTGATGGGCTGCAAACCCACTGTGAATTGAATAAAAGCCACACAGCATTTGCATATACCAATTGCGGGGCTGCCGGTCGTCGACTCGTCGGCTGAGGAGGCGGCGTGGGAGAATGTGCAGAGGTTGCCTGTTGGAAGCACTGCCAGGTCGTCGTGGATGGAAGACACGGTGGGGGCGCAACGCTCAGCTTGCTCGGGTAAGCTAAGCTACTTTGATCTCAGTGTTTTTACATGCCTGTGGCTACTAGTACAAACTACAATATAATAGAATTGTCGCTGCTGTGCCTGTGGTTCATAAAGGATCGATTTCTGCTGCCATGAGATGCATTACTAAATGGAAAAGATTAGATTTTCTGCTGCCATAAGATACATGGGATGGGAAGAAAGGTTCAGAGTTAAGAAAGACCCCAACATTGCAAAAGTTTGCGAGCCTATTCTGTAACGAAAACACAAATGCTAATTTCGAGCAATCATTCTACATCATCCACGGATCCAACAAACACAATACTGATAACAATCCACAGATATAACAACCACATTCACAAACTTACAATTTTCATGCACAGTCAGTTATCAAAAGAGTTGGTACACTATTGCAGCAGCAGCAACAACAACAACATAGCCTTTTGTCCCAAGCAAGTTGGGATAGGCTAGAGATGAAATCCAAAAGAGGCATGAAAATAAAAAACACATAAATGGTACAAGAAAAAGATTACGGTTCAGGCACGTTAATTGCTAGTCTCCAAGCGCTCCTATCCATAGCTAAATCCTTAGGGATATTCCACTCCTTAAGGTCTCTCTTAACCGACTCGTCCTAAGTCAGTTTAGGTCGACCTCTACCTCTCTTTACATTATCGACCCGCTTTAGAACCCCACTACGCACCGGTGCCTCAGAAGGCCTCCGTTGGACATGGCCAAACCATTTCAACCGGTGTTGAATCAATTTTTCCTCAATTGGTGCCACCCCAACCCTATCCCGAATATCGTCGTTCCGGACTCTATCCCTCCTTGTGTGCCCACAACACCATCGTAACATACGCATCTCTGCTACACTCAATTGCTGGATATATCGCTTTTTTGTAGGTCAACATTCAGCACCGTATAACATCGCTGGACGAATCGCTGTCCTATAAAACTTACCTTTTAACTTTTGAGGCACCCTTCTGTCACAGAGGACGCCTGAAGCTTGACGCCATTTCAACCAACCGGCTGAAATTCTATGCCTAACATCTTCATCAATGTCACCATCATTTTGTAGCATCGATCCTAAGTACCGAAAAGTATCCTTCTTGGCCACCACTTGCCCATCGAGGCTAACGTCTCCCTCCTCATTCCTAGTCGCAATCGCACCTCATGTACTCGGTCTTGGTCCTACTAAGTCTAAACCCTTTCGACTCTAACGTGTGCCTCCATAGTTCTAACTTCCTATTAACCCCTGCCCTAGTCTCATCCACTAGCACCACATCATCAGCAAAGAGTATACACCAAGGGATATCACATTGTATGTCTCTTGTGACCTCATCCATCACCAAAGCAAATAAATAAGGGCTCAATGCCGACCCTTGATGTAGTCCTATTTTAATTGAAAAGTCACTGGTGTCGCCATCACATGTTCGGACACACGTCACCACATCCCTGTACATATCCTTGATGAGGGTGATATACTTAGTTGGGACTTTGTGCTTTTTCAAGGCCCACCACATGACATTTCTCGGTACTTTGTCATATGCCTTCTCGAGGTCAATAAAGACCATGTGCAAGTCCTTCTTCTGCTCCCTATACCTCTCTATCAACTGTCGTAATAAGAAAATTGCCTCCATGGTCGACCTATCAGGCATAAACCCAAATTAGTTTTGGGTCACACTTGTCACTCTTCTTAGGCGATGCTCGATAACCCTCTCCCAGAGCTTCATCGTATGGCTCATCAACTTAATCCCACGGTAATTAGTACAACTTTGAACATCTCCCTTGTCAACTTTGAACATCTCCCTTGTACACTATTGCAAATCGCTGAAAATTCAGAGTAAAAATATGATTAAACATCTAACGAGCTTCAAGTTCTGTCAAGCTCATATCATAAGTGGAGGCCTCCCTGTGGTCTCCAGCCTTTCTGGAATCGTAACTCCTTCGTGCAAAATATGAAGGTTGCTTCGGTGTTGGAAGTGGCGAAGTTCTGTTTTCCAGCATGGACACAACCTCTGCCATGAAGGGCCTAGAGCTTGGATTGTCTTGTACACACAAGAGTCCTATTTGGATGCATCGCAAAACTTCGTCAAGGGGGCAGCTACTCTCCACAACAAACAAGTCCACCAGATGTTCTAATTTCCCATCTTTCCAGAAGTTCCATACCTGAATAGACACATACAATTTCATAGTGACCTCATATGTATTTTCACTGGGTATTTAGTTCTGAATTCTTAGCATATCAAAATTCTTACATAAGCTATAAGGTTAGGGAAATCCATGAGATGTGGTGAGCTGATCTTTAATCCACATACAGTCTCCAGCAGTAGAACACCAAAGCTGTAGGTGTCAGATTTGACCGAAAAGGAACCTTCCATCACATATTCAGGAGCCATGTAACCGCTGTGTAAATTATTCCAATGAAAAGGTTTGCATATCCTTAAAAACTACAAGCAAATAAGTTCTATCTAAAGAATTGTTTCTAAAAGAGTTGCTTACTATGTCCCTACAACTCGATTTGTATTTGCTTGGGGCTGCTCACCAAAGAATATCCTAGCCATGCCAAAATCTGATATCTTAGGGCTCATCTCCTTATCTAACAAGATATTGCTTGCTTTCAGATCTCTATGGATTATGGTCAGTCTCGAGTCCTGATGGAGATACATAATTCCTCTAGCAACCCCCTGGATTATCTTGAACCTTATCGGCCACCGAAGCACTAATTTTTTTGATGAGTCTGATTAGAATAACATGAAACAAGGCATATCACAAGGCAGATACACATATTTATTTGCCGGTCATTAACGAATATGACCAATGAATGTACCAAATAGGTTTGCCGTTTGCGTAAAAAAAATGTACCAAATAGGAAGTAATCCAAGCTTTTGTTGGGCAAGTACTCATAAACCAACAACCTCTCATCTTCATGAATACAGCAACCAATAAGCTTAACTAGGTTCTTGTGCCGCAGTTTTGCAATCAAGACCACTTCATTTTTGAACTCCTCCATGCCTTGAACAGAACCCTTACTAAGCCTCTTGACTGCTACTTCTTTAGTACCGGCCAAAACTCCCTTGCATGATTCCATCATTCTTAATTAGAAAACAGTGAATAACGTGTTTTTCTATCAATGTGATTATCAGGTGAACTTTTCGAAGAACAATTCTCAAGTGAAAGCTTGCTAGTACCTTGTAAACGTTGCCAAAACCTCCCTTGCCAAGCATATTGGAGTCAGAGAAATGGTCTGTTGCTGCAACAATGTCTTCAAAGCTAATAAATGGGAACTCTATATCCTTGCCCCCTGTTTCATCCGAAGACCTCAAGTATTCTAGCATCACTCTCTTCTGAACTTTCTTATTTTGTCGTCTACCTGCTCATAGAAACATCAGTGCATTCTCTTTTTTTTCCCCTGAACATTTAGGTGACTAAACTACATTTCTGAAAATAAGGGTTTTTTCTCTGTACCTCTTCTTTTACATGTCCAGACAAGGGCTGTGAATGTGAGTAGCAGCACAAAAGCTATAATCGGAGGTAAAATTTTCATTAAATTGCTCTTCTTCTGTACTGTACATGGAGATATATCTATCAGAATTTGCATCATCAAGCATCATTTGCAATAGTATGAATTTGGTTCCAAAGGATCATGCCTAGTGATCCTTGACGAACTTATAAACAAGTAAAAGACCAATCTGTGAACACCCAAAACAGTTACCCTTCCACATTGCTGATGGGATTCTATTATTCTTTATAGAAAATAATTATGTATAATTTGCCAGTGCAAAGTGTTGTAGTCCAGTATCTGCGCAAAAGTCCAAGTCGCTCTATGCATGCTCGTATTGGAGTTTAATGCTGCAGAGATTAAAAGTAAATCTAGCACTTTCTAACCATTTTCTTTTACTATTTGATGCCATCAACGCCAGCATAAAGTACGAGAGAAGCTATGTTAGCATGGTTCATTTGATGTCTGAATGGCTTCTTTTTGGGCCCCCCCCCCCGTGCGGGGGTGGGGGGGGGGGGATTTAGATATAAAAATGGGAGCATTCTCACTCTTGCAAAAGACCTTAGTGGTGTTCACATAACTGTGGCGCAAATGGTGCTGCAGGTAAAAGAAACATGAGTAGACTGGAAAGTTGCATACCAGGAGATCCAGCAACCCGGATGTACAAGTTATCAGCATAGATGGACTTCTCCATGTCAATGAGGTCCCCAGTCCAAACCAAACACCTTGATGCGTCGCCATTGCCACCATTTAGGCTCAAGCTGCCGTAGTTGTATGCTACACACGAGCAGTTTCTGCTGCACTCGGCTGCACACTGGTCAAAGCTTCTGTTGCTCAAGTACAAGAACTTATCAGGAACCTTCATCGCTGGCAAGGTGATGAAGCTGTCTTGTTTCCCGCATCTCAGTGCCTCCTTTCTCCGGCATCCTCTTGAATAGCGGACACTGTCGATGGGCTCGAACCCTTCAGGGCACCGGCATGTTGGGACATCGCCCGTGCTGTCGCAGTAGCTGAATGGACCACACAGAGCATAGAGATCACAGCTAGAATGGGGGCGCTCAAAAATGAGCATCCAAGATGATGTGTTGCTGTTCCAACTCTGAGTCCTCATCTTGCCGGTGTGGTCAAGCCAGATACGTATGTAGGGTGATCCTTCAGAGACTGTGTACATATAGTAGAGCTCGTTCCTGTGTCGACAATGGCTTGGTATATGATGGAGGCACCATTGCTGAGGTACATGCCGCTGGACATAGAGGCATCGTTGAGCACATTTGAGCGGCTGTATGGCAAGGTCTCGTGCCAAGTGAAGTACTGAAGGTTCCAGTTGGGATCAATTCCATGGGAGAAAGTTCCAGTGGATGGGTCATCAGGGCCCTTCCAAGAAATGATGCGAGTTGGAACTTGAGCCTTGTGGTTGAGCAATAACTTCATGGTTGGAAGTAAGGTGTCAGTCGGGTGATCGAAGCTTTGCCATATGGTCTCACCAGTTGGCGTTAGGAGGATAAAGTTACCCGAGCTGAGTAGCGCTGCAAAAGCTCCTGTGCCTCCAGTTGTGGTGCTGTTCGTTGTCGTCATCGTCCAATGGGTGCGGCCTTGGGAGTCCGATAGCACCAGCTCAGGTTTGCTGTTGATGGTGAGCTTCGCTGACGAAGAGGCGATGACTGGTTTGTTACGGTTGGCGATCCACACCACTGTGCGCTCCGGCACTTTGTTGTACCAGATGCCGATGTATAAGCTCTTGTTAGAGTTGCCTGCGAAGAAGCCGAGAGCAAAGGCTCCGTCCTTAGAGATGAGCACGTCACCAGAAGAGAGTGCTTTAGCTTGTGTCAGTTGGTCTTCATCCGATTGGCACAACAAACTCAAGAGGAGGATGAGAATGGGGATAATCATGGAAGCTCTTGCCATGTCTGCTATGCTTGTGAGCTGTGATGTGAAGTGGGTAGCTTAAAATGATGTGGGTCAGTTGGGTCGTTTGTGACCTTAAACATTGGAAGGTGGTTCTCGTGACACCGAGTGGTGGGAAAATGTTGGACAAAAATGTCTCCAATATAAAAATCAGGGAACGCGGTCATGACTGCATGGACTTTGACCAAGGAAAGCATGGCAGACCAGACGAACTGTGTGACTGCAGATCAATGGAACATCACACTCATTCCATGATTGGGTGTGGACACGTAGGAATGCATGTGGTTATGGTGTCTTTCGGGGTCAGCTAACTAATTGTGGTGGAATGTCATTTCAGCTCAATTTTTTTTCATAAATCAATTATAAGGTGCGTGCTATTTTGGTGAATATTGAGCATTTTTGAGAACTTCTCAAATAACTAGTTAATTCATTAGGATTAACAAGAAATTGTTGTGGTATTATGTTTTGTTTGTGTTGGACAGTTTGAAATAGATCTTTCAAATGCTGTTTGGTGAATGTGTTGAATTGATTTACTGTTGTCACTAAGCATTTGCTAGTGACGAGAAGGTACTAGTCAATAGTCACGTACATTGGTAGTGTGCTACTCCATTATGCACTTCTCCTTACTGACTCTTGCATTGCAGTAATCTGTGGAAACCACTCTATAATGAATGTACGTCCTTTGGTAGATGCGGTCATGTTTGTGAATTCATTGCTCCTTTTTAGCATGAATTACCTGCAATTTAGTATGTTTCTTTTGTTCCATGTTTTCTTCTTATTTGTGATAGTTCTCACTTGAAAATATGTGCTTGCTCCTAAAACTGACTCTGCTGTTGTGTTCATATTCCTTGAAGGTGATGCAGTTTCAACCAAAGTTGGGTGTGGGCGAAGTTTGTTACCAATTTCCTGTGCATGCTCTTGGAAGTTTGGACTAAAGAATGCTGGACTTTTGCTACAGCTCATGATGGAGACAGCCTTGGATCAACTGAGCATGTATTGATCATTCGTTTTCTTTCCCAGAAACTGACCCAGTGACTAAGGCAGTTTAAAGTATAGTTCGATCTGAACAAGTTCGTCCCACTTTCATATTTGTCCCCATGGAAGTTGGAACTGAAATTCTTAAAAAAAAAGTTGGAACTGAAAAGAAATGTTGATTCAGTTTAATTACACAAGGCTGGCCATGAAGCGAATGAGCTGTGGTCAGGTTCGGATGGCTCTGGCGCAGATGTTAATTCAAGAGATTATGTTGTTTTCCTGAAAATGAACTGTGGTTAGGTTCTGAAGAATGGAACTGTGTGGCTGGGTTTCCAGTCCGACTTGAAAGTTGAAAATAGATTGCCCAATGTGGCCAATTGTGTGGTTCTCGTTAAGTTTGTGTTTCTTGAAATTCAATGGAATTAGGCATGACTACAAGACTGCTTTTTTGTCTTGTTTTACTTTCTAAAAAATTTTCTTCTTTCCTCAAAAAATATCTTAAGCAAGAACTGAAGAGAGTTGGAGTGTGGATTAATCAGTTGAAGTTCTTGAACATGATCTTGGAGTTGCAGCTGAAAAGGCTGCAACGAGCGGGCCCTACAGCTTTTATTTTGTGAGGATACTTTTACAGTAGCTGACCAAGATTCAAAGGACCACAGGAAGCTCAGAAGCTGCATCAAGTTCAGAGACTCAAGGTTCCTAATCCTAAGACGTTAATGTCATATATAACACCTCTTTGTTGTAAGAGTGGAGTTCATAAATAACAGAATTAGGGTATCTTCCATGTTACTGCTGATTTGCAAATTTGTTAAGCTCTACATTTCAAAAAGGTGTCCTGAGAAAAGGAAGAAAAGAAATAATTTTGTGGTGGTCCCACTTGGCAGAGGAAGACGCTCAAACGAAACCAGCCGCCGCCCGCCCCCTCTTCCCCTGCTCCACACAGGCGGACAGGCCAAGCCCAAACCCTCGTCGGCTCCGCGGGGCAGGGCACGCGCGCACCGGCGGTAATGGCCCCTCTGTCAGAGCTGGTGGATGACCTCGTCGTCGAGATCCTCCTTCGCCTCCCTTCGGACGACCCCGCGAACCTCATCCCCGGCGTCGCATCCTCGCTGACTCCGCCTTCCGTCGTCGAGATGCTCTATGCAGGCATCCTCCTACCAGATTCATTTGTGTTCATACCAAAGCTTTGAGGTTTCCGTTGAGCATGGACGGGCACAACCGCACCACCTCACTATGTTCAGAGGGTAATACAATGATTTATTCATGTTGATATTTTGGTCTAATTTGAATCATTGTTCAGTTCATGTCAGAGATAGATACTTTGCCGTTTGCATTTGTACTCACAAGATATGCTGAATTTGTATTTTGTGCTCTCCTGCCTGAGAGAATGAACTCTGTAGTTCAAGTTCATCTTTCTTGAAATCACAGTTCACTGCTACTTCCTTGGTACCGGCTTCACTGCTACTTCCTTGGTACCGGCTAACACTCCCTAGCACGATTCGATCATTCTTTATCAGAAAACAATTAATAACTTATTTTTCTATCAATGTGATTATCAAGTGAAGCTTTTTGAAGAACCAT
This sequence comes from Bothriochloa decipiens, assembly GCA_023333625.1. Classification (NCBI taxonomy): domain Eukaryota; kingdom Viridiplantae; phylum Streptophyta; class Magnoliopsida; order Poales; family Poaceae; genus Bothriochloa; species Bothriochloa decipiens. The sequence goes on along the minus strand of CM041641.1, from coordinate 42,357,985 downwards.
TCTCAGGTAAAAGTTTGGTAGTACCTTGTAAACTTTGCCAAAACCTCCCTTCCCAAGCATATTGGATTCAGAGAAATGGTCTGTAGCCGCAACAATGTCTTCAAAGCTAATAAATGGGAACTCTATATTCTTGTCCCCCATTTCATCCGGAGATGTCAAGTATTCTAGCATCACTCTCTTTTGGACTTTCTTCTTTTATTGTTTACCTGCTCATAGAAACGCCAATGGATTCTCTTTTTTCCCCTGAACATGTACATGTCTACACTACGTTTCTGAAAATAAGGGGTCTTTTTCTTTGTACCTCTTCTTTTACATGTCCAGACAAGGGCTGTGAATGTGAGTAGCAGCACAAAAGCTATAATCGGAAGTAAAATCTTTGTTAAATTGCTCTTCTTTTGTACTGTACATGGAAATATATCCATCAGAATTTACATCATCAAGCATCATTTGCAATAGTGTGAGTTTACTTGCAAAGGACCATGCTTAGTATGTAGTAATCCTTGACTAACTTATATACAAGTAAAAGACCAATTTGTGAACACCCAAAACAGTTACCCTTGGAAATTGCTGATGGGTTTCCTTATAGGAACTATTATGTATAATTTGCCACTGCAAAATGCCCTAGTCCAGTATCCGTGCAAAAGTTCAGCTCGCTTTATTCATGCTCATATGAAGTTTAGCGCTGCAAAATTAAAAGTAAATCTAGCAGTTTCTAACCATTTTGTTTTACTATTTGATGCCATCAACACCAGCATAAAGGACGAGAGATGGTATTTTGATACTGTTTATTTGATGTATGTTTGCCTTAAATAGAATGTACGGTCTATTGTTAAGTTCTAGCATTTAATCCTAAAAAGGGGGGTTTGGGATTTTTTAGATATAGAAACGAACTAAATCCTAAAAAGTTATCGGATCATTCTCACTTGCAAAAACACCTTAGTGGTGTACACAGAACTGAGACAAAATGTCGCTGCAGGTAAAAGAAACATGAGTAGACTGGAAAGTTACGTACCAGGAGATCCAGCAACCTGAGGTACAAGTTATCAGGGAAGCTGGCCTTCTCCATGTCAAGGAGGTCTCCAATCCAAACTAAACACCTCGATGGGTCGCCATTACTGTTTTGGCTCAAGCTGGCGTAAGTGTAAGCTACGCATGAGCAGTTTCTGCTGCACTCGGCTGCGCACTGGTCGAAGGTTTTGTTGCTCAAGTACAAGAACTTATCAGGAACCTTCATCGCTGGCAAGGTCACGAAGCTATCTTCTTTCCCGCATCTCAGTGTCTCCTTTCTCCGGCATCCTCTCAAATAGTTGACAGCGTCGATGGGCTCGAACCCTTCAGGGCACTGGCACGTTGGGACATCGCCCGTGCTGTCGCAGTAGCCGAATGGACAACATGAGGCATAGATATTGCAGCTGGAATAGGGTCGCTCAAAAATGAACATCCAAAATGATGTTTTGCTAATCCAACTCTGAGCCCTTATCTTGCCAGTGTAGTCAAGCCAGATGCGTATGTAGGGTGATCTTTCAGAGGCTGTGTATGTATAGCAGAGGTCCCCGATTGTTTGGTATATGATGCCGGAACCATTGGGGTGCCTGTCACTGGCCAGAGAGGCATCGTTAAGCACATTTGAGCGGCTGTATGGCAAGGTCCCGTGCCAAGTGAAAAACTGAAGGTTTGAGCTGGGATCGACGCCATATGAGAAATTCCCAGTGGATGGGTCATCAGGGCCCTTCCAAGAAATGATGTGAGTTGGCACTTGTGCCTTGCGGTTGAGCAATAACCTCATGGTTGGGAGTAAGGTGTCAGTTGGGTGATCAAAGCTTTGCCATATTGTCTCGCCGGTTGACGTTCTAAGGACAAAATTACCTGAGCTGAGTAGTACTGCAAAAGCTCCGGTGCCTCTGGTCGTGGTGCTGTTTGTCACCGTCGTCCAACGGGTGAGTCCTTGGGAGTCTGACAGCACAAGCTCTGGTTTGCCGGTGACAGCGAGCTTCGCTGACAAAGGGGCGATGACTGGGCTATCACTGTTGGCAACCCACACCACCGTGCGCTCCGGGACCTTGTTGTACCAGATGCCGATTGATAAGCTCTTGTTAGAGTTGCCTGCAGAGAAGAAGCCGAGAGCAAAGGCTCCGTCCTTAGAGATGAGCACATCACCAGGCGAGAGTGGTTTAGCTTGGGTCAGCTGGTTACTGGATTGTTGGCACAGCGAACTGGCGAACAGGAGGATGAGTATGGGGATAATAATGCAAGCTCTCGCCATGTCTGCTTTGCTTGTGAGCAGAGAAGAGGGTAGCTTATACACCTAGCTAGATGACATGGGTCAGTTCGGTCTTCGTTTGTGACCATAAACACTGGAAGTCTCCCCTGAGTCATATGACATCGAAGGGTGGTAGAAATGTTGGAAAAAAAGTCTCCGATACAATTATTCAAGCAAATATATCAACTCAGTATGGACTTCTCTTTTTAAAGTAACTCAGTTGGACTTGACCAAGTAAAGCACAGCAGAGCAGACGAACCGTGAGACTGCAGATTAATGAAGCGTCATGTTTTTTATTACTGTGGAGTGTGGACACGAAGGAATGCATGCGGGTAAGGCGTCTCTTGGGTTCAGCTAATTAATTATGGTGGAATGTCATTTTAGTTCACTTTGTTTTTCATAATCGTCATAAGTTTTGGATGAATCCAATCATAAAAATCGGCTAGAAGTCCAGATAACTGCTATGCTGTGGACAAATGGCATGAAAGCCTACTGTTCTTGAGACAATTTTTAAAAGGCTGGAATAGACAGGTGATTGGAGATCAAAGGAAACTTAATGGTAATCTAATAGAAAGATTAAATTATTTTGACAGGGAGCTAGAATCCAGGAATCTGTCTAATACAGAATGGAAAAGAAGATTTGAAGTGGAGAAATGCCGAGGAAATTTATTGAAAGCAGAGGATAGGATGCAAATGGACCTTACAAGGTGATTCCAACGCCCAGGTTTTCCATCAATGTGCTAACGGTAGACAATATTTTATCCCTGGAGGCTGATGGCCAGGAAATAAATGGACCTTAAAAGGCTGGAATACAAATATTGTTTACTCTTCTTCAGGAGAGGTACCAACACTCATCTTCATCTATACAATTCAAGTACTTGCCTTTGCTCTAATTTGTATGCAAAATATTTTTATTATTGTTTAGTATCTACCTATATCTTTTTTTTGGCTAGGTTCGCCACTGTGAGTTGGGATAAGCATACAAGGCGTGAGGTCTAAATCACACCATCACAAGAGACGCTAGACGAGCCAGGACTCAGGAGTGAGGTGAGACGGGGTGATTATAGATATGGCTACACGATGCTCATTGCACGCTGATGATGCACCGTAATATAGTTGGACCTTGAATGTGCACATAATAGTTGGATCTTGGACGGCAGGATGTGATTGCCACGGGTGCCCGTACTATTTGTTTGTTCCTTTATTAGTTTTGATTTGAAATATCTAGTATTATATTTTGACTATCAAATAGTAAGATAGTGCGATTGTAATTAATCTCTATATATGGTTTAACAAGTCTTGATGTGAATGTCGTTGCCGACCATATTTTTACCCGTTGCACAACATTGTTTATATAGTAGTTAAAAGAATCCGAATATCCATGGATAGGTTCGCAGTGGACCTGTTCTTTACTTCTTTCTTTAGTCTTAGCATGTGGCGCAGGATTTGGTTTTTTATACGGAATGCCGCTGGATTTTATTCAATTAAAATTCCTTTTACAAACTAAGACCTCAACATAAAATAAGGTTACATTGAAGCACACCACTAGATCTTTATACTTTATCTTTCTCGCATCCAGTTGCGTACACCTCTTCAAGAAGCTCCATCGCGACCATTGAAAGTACACCAGATCTGGACTTAAGAACCACAGTCCTAACCAACAGAAGATTCCACAAACATGGAGACCACAAAAGAGACGCAGTATGCTCAACCATTGTAGGGAGTAAAGGCGTCGAGAGCACATCGGCCATGTCTTCAAAATGTTGAACCGAATATCAAATCCGACATCGTTAGCATCACCACTAGCAATCAGAAGGGCAGACCCGCTGCCGCCTGTGGCATCGCCAGCGGCCGGAAAACGATCTTGCAGAAGGGAAAAAATAGCCTATCCCTCCTCGAGAAGGATTATGCCAACGTACCTTGACCTCAACAGCATACCATCACTGGAGATGACGACATATCCACCAACGATCTGGTACGAAGCAGGAAGCCGGATCGAAGACATCAACCAAAACCTAACCTTAATTATTATAGTGAAAATAAAAACAAAACGGAGAAAAAACCTAATAAACAGTAGACCTGTTAAAACGATGGACCCCTGTTCCTTCTCCCCACCAGCAGGAGGCCGCAGGCAAGAGGAACGAGGGCCAAGCGGCGGCGGCGGAGTCACCCACTGGAGAGGTGGCGGGGGCCGAAGCGGTACGAGGCGTCACTAGATGGACGCTTGGTTAGGAGCTCGCCTAGCTCACAAGTTAAGCCTTGCCTGTTTGTAGAGTGGCTTTGCCACAAGCGGGCCACTCCGCTTGGTCTCCTAGCTTGGTCTCACGCTAGTTAAGACTCGAGACGTCATGGCTTTACCCATGATTGAATTTGATGGGATTGTTTGGTTGGGTGTGTATCTTTCTCTAGGTTTCACAAAGATACCTAGGGATTGTCTGGTTTCCTGTTTTGTCCTCTTAGTATCAACTGGACCAAGACCACTACACAACGCACCTAGCTAGGAATACGGTGGGTGCTGTTTTTGCGGAGCCTAGTTGGAACTCATGCTTGCCGCACCTCTTGGGGGTGATAATAGACATCCTCGTTGGTGCTGCGCTTCTCAATTGCCGCCGATGCTGCTTACTCGAAGGTTTTCATCGAAGATTCTTGCAAAGCAAGACAAGGAAGGGAAGGGTCTCGCCAAAGGATTATGGAGCAGGATGACCCACGCCTCCATGCATTTGCCTCATCCCTAGTTCGCGCCTCGGCGAGGGGGCAAGGAGCACGCTCCCCTTTAACTTCCTCGTGTGCGACAACAACAAGGGGGCGCAGTGACGTTTGCAGGGCGAGCTTGGGCCAATGAGTTGGCGTCAATGTAGCTCGTGTGACATAAGGGCGTGTGGCAAGCCAGTGGCTGGTGGGAGTCGAATGTCAACAAGCGGCAAGCAACTAGTGTAGGTCGAGTTATGGCGGCTACATTGGGAGATGAGGTTGCGGAGGGGCGTGTTCCAATGGGTGCGCCGACAATGGAGTAGCTCGCAGCGATGATTGTCGAGATTAGAGTGGCATGCACTGGCGAGCTGGCAGCGACGAGTGCCGAGAGGCGAGCTTGTGGCAGAGGTGCGTGCGTGAGGTGAGTTGTAGGCGTGCAGGGGTGAGTCTAGGTGAGCTACAACAGAGATTCCTAGTATGCGATTGGTTCAATGATGAGCTCGGCCTAACTCATATCTACTCGGCCTGTCCCTCCTTCTCTAGGCTAAGACCATGCAACTATGTTCATTTATTTTTGTTTGGTTCTAATTTCTGTTCGATGGAGCAACCCAGTGAAGGTGTTTGGTTGCTCCCTTGTCTTGCAGGCGCTCTCTCTCGAGGATGTGCAATGGAGCCCGTGTGAGACTGGCTCGGTGGGAACAAGACTCTCTCATGTTTCTCTTCAACCTGGCTATGTGAGGAATCTCGTATCGCTCGTGACAGACTCTAACATATGCGTAGGTTACCAATAAAAGGCAAAAGGTAAACGATGTTGTGTGCACTCATGCTTGCTAGATAGATACTAGCTACCAATCACGCCCTAATGACAGAGGAAGAAGGAGAAAACATTAGGACGATAAATAGACCTGTGTATCAGCATATCTCATGTTCTGTTCCTTCCAGCCAGACACAGAATAAGGACGATCATATCTAACCTTATCTAGAAAACATGGGAGAAAACCGTTGTATCATTTTTTAAAAAGCCATCCGACAAGCTTTATTCATCTGAGGAAAATATCGTTGATAGAAAATGGATAATACATCCAAACGACACAAACTTATATTCTTCTATCACGAATATAGGGATAAGACGCATAGGATTCACGTAACACATGTGTCGTTGGCATAGCAGATTTATTATTGTATTGATTCATGGGAACGAGACACAGCTAAAAGGGTTAGATTTGAAAGAATGCTATTTATAATATATATAATTATATATTTTGAAATAAAAAAGATATTAAAACAAAAATGTCACGGACGCAAACCACCTCCGGTCCCTCTGCTGCCGTTCAACTCCAACCGAACCTGGTAGCAGCAGCCGTAGCGCCTCGCACTCGCAGTTCACAGTCGCGCACTCGCGTCGCTCTTGTGTGTTTGCCTGTTTGGTCTTGCACTGATCCCATTCCAATCCCTAGATCCCCAAATCTCAAAACCCTCACCTCGCTTTCTTCGATCCACCGAGCGACAGCAACCATGCCGCCGCCGCCACCACCACCCGAGCTGCCGGACGACCTCCTCGGCGAGGCATTCCTGCGCCTCCCGCAGGACGACCCCGCGTGCCTCCTCCGCGCCTCACTCGTCTGCAAGCTTTTGGCGCCGCATCCTCGCCGACCCCGCCTTCCGCCGCCGCCACCGCGCGCTCTACCCGGCGCCCTCCGTCATCGGCTTCCTCCGGGTCGTGACGCACGGAACTCCCTACTGCTCCCGCTTCGTCCCCGACAACCCTGCCTCCGGGCGCCCCGCGGGACGCGACCTCCCGGGCTGGCTCGCGGTCGACTGCCGCCACGGCCGCGCTCTCTTCGTCACCCCAGCAACAGGCCAGGACACCGAGGAGGATGAAGAGGAGGGGGTAACCTTGGACTTCGTTGTCTGGGACCCCCCTGACCGACGAGCGCCACATTTTGCCCCCGCCCTCGGCCCCGCCCAATTTCCAAAAGTTCTCCTTCAACGCCGCTGTGCTCTGGGCCGCCGCCTCGGGATGCTGCGACCACCGCGGCTGCCACGGGGCACCCTTCCGTGTAGCCTTCGTCTTCACTACCTGGGCTGCCGACACTGGATTCGTCACGTCTGCTTCCCTGTACTCATCGGAGACTGGGGTATGGAGCGGGCTGACCTCTGTTCAGTGCCCTGATTCGTGCGCTGAGCCCTGTCCATGCACCAGCGCACTTGTGGGTGACACACTCTAATTCCGTGGTGGCAACAAGAAAGCATTTGAGTACCAGCTAGGTGTGCAGAGTTTATCAGTAATTGATCGGCCTCAGCATCTTCCTGAGTAGTACATGGCGAGTGTGGAAGGTAAGCTGGGATTCTTCAACGTGGAAGAGGAACCAAGCCCCTCCCTGTGCTTGTGGTCGCAACTGACCGCTCCCAATGGAGATAAACGATGGGCTCGAGGCATGGTCATCAAACTGGAGACGCTGCTCCCTAGGGAAGCCCTCCGGTTCACACCACCTGATCATCTTAGATGGATAAAACGTCGTGTAATTGGCTTTGCGGAGGGCACCGATGTCATCTTACTGGGCATGCCCACACGTGCATTTGATTGTGATGTCTACATGGGTGCCCTCAATTTAGGGAGGGCCAAGAAGATTTATGAGGGCTTGTCCACAGTCTATCCATACACAAGCTTCAGTGTTCCAGGTATGGCTAGTGAAGTGCTTATAAGTTATAACCCAATGTGTTGTGCTGTAACTTGTATCCCTGAGCTATGAATGATCTTGAGTGCATTGCTTGAGTGTAAGTAATATGCTTGGACGACAACACCTGTCCTGAAGAAAGGAGAGGTGTTGTTTCGTATGAATTATGAGTCCATTGTCTTTAATGATTTTGTGGCACATGGCATGCTTTATATTACTCCAAGGGCGTACCCAGTGCCGTAGGCTCCCGCACTGCGGGGTCTGGGGAAGGGAAAATAGCCAGCAGCCATCCCTGCACAAATGTGCAGAGGCTGGGGCTTGAACCCTGGACCTCTTGGTCACAGGCGTTAAAGCTCTACCGCTTGCACCAGGGCTGCCCTTCTATGCTTTATGCTTTATATTACTCCCTCCGTCCAAAAATATTAATCGTATTAGACCACTGGAAAAGTCAAATTTTATAAATTTTGACCAACAGTTAGTCAAATTGTATGAAAGTTTAGATCATGAAACTTACATCAATAGATTCGTGTTAGAAGTGCCTCTAAGATGATATTGATTTTTTAGCCATTAACTTTATAATAGATTCGTGTTAAAAGTGCCTCTAAGATGATATTGATTTTTTAGCCACTAACTTTATATTATAAGAGAAATTAATATTCAAAATTTAGTCTATCTGACTTTTCCTCTGATCTAATACGAAGAACATTTTTGAACGGAGGGAGAATATGCGTGTATTTTTGGGTTACTAAGAACTTGTTTGTACTTGTGGCATGTTCTGTGTATTTGTGGGTTCCTAAAAACTTGTTCGTACTTATGGCACATAGCAATCTGTCAATGACCCAACTGATTTCATTTCCTATTTTTGTCATTTGTGCAGTAATTGATTCAGGTTCTACAGGTGAGGGACTGGAAAAGGGTGCTTCAAGTGTATGACAAATTCAAGTTTTTGGTGCAAGGGCTTCAGAATCAAGCAGCATGGAAGTCGTGATGTTTGCAGTTCGCATCCGTGGGTTTCTTTGGTGGATGAGTCTTCGGTGTCCATGAATTGATATTGTGGTGAGGGCAGCTCCTTGTTGTGATTTGTCGTGTGAGAGCCCGAGTCATTGGATTCTGTGTTGAACTTATGTTTTCTCCTCTTTATGGATTATTATGGATTAGCCGTGTGGTGGCTATTATTTCAGACTTCATAAGTGAATTGACCTGCAAGTGTATTAAGACATGATTCGGAGTTAACTAGTTCAATGCTGTGACTTTAGCATTTCTTTGGTGGACGGATCTTCGGTGTCCATTAATTGATATTTGTGGTGAGGGCAACTCTTTGGTGTGATTTGTGCTGTGACAGCTCGATTCATTGGATTCTGTGGTGAAATTGTGTTTTCTCCTCTTTATGAATTTTGTGGTAGCCATGTATCCCATGTGTCATAAGTGATCTGAAGACCTGGTATTGGAGACCTGATTTTGGGCACTGCATTTGTGCAAGTGTTTCATTTGAAGGTTCACTAGTTCAATGCAGTGAGGTTTACATTGTTTTTAGTTCTTCCCATGTCCCTGTTGGCAGTAATATACAATGAACATGTATGATGTTGTAGACATTGCGACAAAATTTTATCTAGCATGGCTATCTAATGCTTACCCGAAACTTTAGGCCATTTTGATGTTGTAATGAGTGCTATACTGATGCAGTCGTGGGTACACAGTATCAGCAGTACACGTCCATTTTTTTTCGAGAACCTCTACACGACCATATGTATCTTCCTATAAGTCAGCTGACATTATGTGTGTGGGTTGTGCAGCTGAATTCTGCTGTTCTTTTCTGTGTTCTAGTGAGATGATACAACAATATTGGCTATTGTTGGACATAGCAGAGTATGGTCAATCATTTTCTTTTCTGATCCTATTGTGATCTGGAATCAAACTTTTGGCAGTGTTATGAATTATGGGTTCTCGATTTCACCCTGTAACTCTCGATGCTTTGCTGTTGTTGCACAGTTAGGTTTTGAAGTTATGTGGTATGCACGCATCATGGATTCATGGGTACCTTTCAGAATCACTTGTCACCACGCTCAGTTCATCAGTTGCAGGCTTGCACCAGCAAACGAACTTCGGGGGAAGGAGGGCGAGCAGCTGGGCCTGCGAACGAGAGAGAAGGTGGGTTCAGCCTGTGGGGAAGGAGGAAGGCCGCGGGCCGGAAGGTGGAGGAGCTGGGATTTGGGCCTGCTGAGTAGTTTGGGAAGGCGAAGGATATTAATTTTTTACCACAGTCGAGAGGCACCACCGTCTTCAACTCTCGTCCCTCCCCACTTTCCACTCCCAAATCCCCCAATCCACTCAATCGCAAGCCCTAGCCAATCTCCGAGCAGAGCACAGGCCATGGCTCAGCTGCCGGACGAGCTCGTCCGCGACATCCTCCTCCGCGTCACACCCAATGATCCCGCGTGCCTCCTCTGCGCCGCCATCGTTTGCAAGAGCTGGCGCCGCATCCTCGCTGACCACGACTAACGCCGCCGCCACCGGGAGCTCCACCCGACGCCCCACGTCGCCGGCTTCCTCCGCATCTTGAGCAACGCCATACCCTACAGCTCCCGCTTCGAGTCCGTCGACCCCACCTTCCTCCGCCCCGCCGCCCGCGACCTCCCGGGCTGTCTCGCCCTCGACTGCCGCCACTGCCGCGCCCTCTTCGCCGCCCCAGACCCAGGCCCGGGCTACCCGGCGGCTTTGGACTTCATCGTCTGGAACCCTTTGACGGACGAGCGCCGCCGGCTGCCCCCGCCCTATCCCCGCCCCACGGCTCCACCCACGGCCCTCTATTTCAACGCGGCGGTACTCTGCGCTGCCACCGCTGAAGGCTGCGATCACCGCGGTTGCCACAGGGGCCACTTCCGCGTGGTTTTCCTCTTCAGCACCTCGACTCACACATGCGCGCGCGTCTACTCGTCTGAGACGGATGATTGGGGCGACTTAACAACCTCCATTGAGGGCCACACGTTGGTGGACAACGTGCCATCTCCCAGCGTCCTTGTAGGAGACTCCCTCTACTTCAGGGGCCGTGGGAAGCGCCATGCCTTGAAATACAATTTAACTAGCCATCGCCTTTCGCCGATCTATGGTCGTCCTCCGTCATCATCCCTCATGGCCATGGCCGTTTCACCACTTTGTTGGAAGATCCTCTCAGACTATGCCAGTGGTCAAGGGAGAAAACTCCCACTGGAATTGTGCTGTGGGTAGAGGACAGGACCTTCAACCTTGAGATGCTGCTCCCTAAAGACGCACTAAGGCCACAGTTTGATGTGACTGGCTCCGTGGAGGGCACAGATATCATATTTGTGATTGTCTACAAATTTGGTCGTCACCGTGGTGATGTGTACATGGTCCACCTCGATTCGGGGAAGATAACGAAGGTGTTTGAGGGTTATAGATATGTCTTTCCCTTCACGAGCTTCTGCATTCCGGGTATATAAGCTTATTGCCTTTGATTGTGTGCTGTGCTTATTATATACATCTGCCAAGTCTGCATGTATTGTTAATGTATAACCTGTGAATACAAAACTTGTTACTTATTAGCAGCAATTTGAACATCAACGATTGTATGTATGGTGATGAAACTAAAATAAGTTTTCCTTTGAAGAACAGCATGCCCATCTACCCAGCAGAATGAACTTGTAATGCTCTGTATTGGTATAGGTTGCTAACGGTGTTTTTCCCCATTAGCGGCAACTCGTTGATTCTCGTGGTTGTTCCCACTGATCTGATGCTGTTTCATTTGTTTTGACATTTCTGTAGTGATCGATGAGGCTTATATAGGCGAGGAACCAAGGGAAGGTGTTCCAAATGCATGACAAGCAAGGGCTTCTGAATTATGCATGAGGTATGGTCTGGTGTTTGCTGATCAGCAGATGGCATGCTTTGAGTTCTGTCGTAGACAACTCTCTGGGATCAATGACTTGGTTTTGTTTTGGGGGTTTTGGACAAAATCTTTAGGATTAACAAGACTTCGTTGTGATATTATGTTTTATTTCCGCTGGACATTTGAATTAGACCTTGCAAGTGCTGTTTGGTGAACGTGTTGAATTGACTTTGTCTTGGTGGTGTCACTAAGCATTTGCCAGTGACCAGAAGATATATGCTTGTCATGTACTACATTCATGGTGTGCTGGTCCATTTGGGCCTTCTCCTTATTGACTTTTGCATTGCTAATATACATGCTATGGTATAGGCAGTCATGTTTGTGAATTCTGATTGCTCCTTTTTTGTTAGCATGAATTCCCTGCAACTTGGCATGTCTCTATGGTTTTGCATATGGTTAGGTCCTGAAAGGATGCTGTATGGATGGATGATGCTTGTAGTACTGGATTCGAGTTCGCAGGCCAGCTTTGGGGGAGGTAGTGATAGAGAAACCAAAGCAGCAAATTCATGGTCTGGGGACGGTTGATGCACAATTTTTTGCCATTATGGCACTACTGACCATCTGTCCTATATGGTCATTGAGAGGCAAATAAATTCATGAATTCTCAAATTCTCTGCTAACAAATTTGATCATGACCATGACTCGGATCAGTTACATTTCTGTATATGTTCTTGCTTCTGTGTTTCTGCCTCCTGAAAATTGATTGTGGCTGGTCATTCTTCTTGTAGAATTCAATTTCTATCTTTAATTTTGATTGAATTTACAATGACATTGACATGAGAAGCATGCTCTGTTTTTACTTTTGTCTTATTTGTGTCATCTCTCACTTAAAAATATGTGCTCGTTCCTCAAACTGACTGATTCTGCTGTTGTGTTCATATTCCTTTAAGGTGATGCAGTTTTCAACCAAACATGGATGTGAACAAATTTTGTTATCAATTTCTTGTGCATGCTCTTGGAAGTTTGGACTGAAGAATGCTGGACTTATGCTTCAGTTCATAATTATGGCATGAACAGCCTTGTGACTGAATGAATTGATTATTTGTTTTCTTTTAAATTTAAAAACTAACCCTGTGATTAAGGGTGTAGTTTAGTCTGATAAGAACAAGGTAGCCCCACTTTCATATTTGTTCCCATGGAAGTTTGATCTGAAAAGAAATGGAGTTATGATTCAGTTTAAGTACACAAGACTGTTCATGAAGCGAATGTACTGGATGAGACCATCGAAGGGATCCAATGGCCTTTGCACTGATGTTTTGTTAATTCAAGAGATTATGTTCTCTTTCCTGAAAATGAACTGTGGTCATGTTCTGAAGAATGGAGTGTGTAGTTGCCTGGTTGGTTCCAGTCTGACTTGGAAATTTTGAAATAGGTTGCCCAAGGTGGCCTATTGCGGTTCCCGTTGAGTTAAGAGAGTTTCTTGAAAGTCAATCAATATAGTGTTGAGCATGACTAGAGGACTGCATTTTTGCCTGCTAGTTTGAGTTATTCTTCAGGTGAGTGAGACAGGTACTTTGTTCGATTCCAGGTTTACTCTATAGCTACTTCTTATTTTTCAAGTTTTTTAGCATGATTTCAAAGCAAAAGCATGGACTGAAGAGAGTTGGAGTTCGGATGCAGTAAAAGCTGGAGTATAGCATTTGTTTGTTTGTGTGTGTGGGGATTTTTTTTCTGTGCTAGGATGGTAAGATTTCGAGAAAGATAACTGCCGACATTGACACGAAAATGCATCAAGGACTCAAGGTTCCCTAATCCTATGATGTCAATGTCATAGGACGCCATTTTACTGCAAGAATGGAGTTTATGAATAGTATAATTATTCCAGTATCTTTCGTGATTCAGCTGATGTGCAAATCTGATAGGCTCTCCATTTTGAAAACGTGACCAGAGGGATGAAATGAAAGAAAGAAAGAAAAAAGAAATTTGATGGTCACACCTGGGAAGACGCTGTGCAGCTGAATCCTGCAGGAATTCTTTCTTTGTTGTAAACATGCATGAGGTGAGACAACAATGTCTAATTGGGGATGACAGACCGTTTTCTTTGTTCGATCTTTTCTGAAAGCTGGAATGAGACCGTTTGCAGGGACAAGCTCTGAATGATGCTTTATGCATGCATCATCGGTAACCCCTACTAGATTCATTTATGCAATTATGTTTATAACAAAGCTTTGAGGTTTCCATTGAGCATTCGAAGGGTAAGCCGTAAGCAGGAATTTCATATCCATTCCATGCCAGGAACACACATCTTACTACGTAACTCGGTGACAATGGTTATTGATGTTGATATTTTTGGTTTAATTTAAATCATTCTTCAGTTCGTGTCAGAGACAGATACTTTGTCCTCACAAAGATAAGCTGAATTTGTATCTTGTGCTCTCGTTCCAGAGATGGAACTCAGGAACACAACTACACAAGCTAGTTTTGTGTCCAATTTCTTCCGCATGACCTAGTGAAGGAACCCAATAGTTACTGGGCACACGAACTTGTGTTAGTTCTACGTAACTTGTCTTCTCTATGTATAGTTTGTTAACATCTAATCTGCAAAGCTGTCATTTTCTGTGTCACCAGCAACTTGTCTACCCTTTTACATGGTTGTTCACCAAGGTTATTATTGTTATTTTTGCATTGCCACGGTAGATGCGGCTTCTACAGGCCAGTGAATCAGTGATAGATGATACTACTACCCGATCGATTCGATATAAATGGTCAAATGGCTGATGTCGTCGAGGATCTAATGAGCTTTACAAATTTAGAGTTTCCATTATTCAAAAACAAATAACCCATTAGGGGACTTTATTGATTTCAATTAGGAAAAATAGACTAGTTAATAATAAATTGAAGAAATTCGATTCAAAAAATAATAAATTGAAGAGACTTGGTCAGGCAGTACGTGGGCCAGAAACCCTTGAGACGGGGGCCCGGCGCAGCAAACTGGGCGTCCAAAGGGAGAGGAGGAGATCCGAGGCCCAGCTAACTGGGTGACGGGTGACAGCATCCGCCGCCGCTTCCATGAGTCGCGGAGGCGCCGCCGCGGGGCCGCCGGTGGTCCGCTGAGGAGAAGGCGTGGGCGAATGCGCAGAGGTTGCCCGTTGGAAGCGTTGCCAGGTCGTCGTGGAAGGAAGACGCGGTGGCCGGTGGGGGGCGCAGCGCTCCATTCTCACAGCTTGCTCGGGTAACCAAGCTATTTCGTGTCTGATTGTTTTATCATGTACGGAGTATTAGTTACTAGTACAGTATAAGAGAACTGTTGCTGCCGTGCCTGTGATTCATCCCATTACTAAATGAAATTAAGATCGAATTTCTGCTGCATAAGATACATGGTCTGTGAAGAAAAGTTCGGGCTAAGAAAGACCCCAAAATTGCAAAAGATTGCAGGCCTATTCTGTAAAAAATAAAATGCTAACTTCACCAAATCATTCTACATCATCCACGGATGCAACAAGCACCATAAAGAAAACAAACTCACAGATATAACACATATACAAATTTCACAGGTATCTTTTGTCAGTTATCAAGAGAGTTGGCATACTGTTGCAAATAGCAGAAAATTCAGATTAAAATATGATTAAACATCTAACGAGCTTCAATTGCTGCCAAGCTCATTCATGGAGACCTCCCTGTGGTCTCCAGCCCTTCTATAATTGTAACCCCTTTGTGCAAAATATGAAGGTTGCTTCGGTGTTGGAAGTGGTGTAGTTCTGTTCTCCAGCATGGACACAACCTCTGCCATGAGGGGCCTGGAGCTTGGATCATCTTGTGCACACAAGAGTCCTATTTGGACACATCGCGAAACTACATCAAGGGGGCAATTACTATCCACAACAAATGAGTCCACCAGATGTTCTAGTTTCCCATCTTTCCACAAGTTCCATGCCTGAATAGACACATATACAATTTTACAGTGACCTCGTATGTATTTTCTCTAGGTATTTAGTTCTGAATTCTTAGCATATCACGATACTTACATATGCTATAAGGTTAGGGAAATCCATGAGAAGATGTGGTGAGCTTATCTTTAATCCACTTACAATCTCCAGCAGTATGACACCAAAACTGTAGGTGTCAGATTTGACCGAAAAGGAACCTTCAATCGCATATTCAGGAGCCATGTAGCCGCTGTATAAATTATTCCAACAAAAAGGTTTGCATAGTCATAAAAACTGCAAGCAAAGAAATTATATCTAAAGAATTGGTTCTGAAAGAGTTACATACTATTTCCCTACAACTCGGTTTGTATTTGCTTGGAGCTGCTCACCACAGAATATCCTAGCCATGCCAAAATCTGATATCTTGGGGCTCATCTCCTTATCTAACAAGATATTGCTTGCTTTCAGATCTCTATGGATTATAGTCAGTCTCGAGTCCTGATGGAGATACATGATTCCTCTAGCAACCCCCTGGATTATCTTGAACCTTGTCGGCCACTGAAGCACTGATTTTTTTGACGAGTCTGATAAGAATAACATGAAGCAAGGCATATCACAAGCGACATACACATTTATTTGCCGGGTTTTATTAACAAAAATATGACAAATTGGCAATTGAATGTACCAAATAGGAAGTAATCCAAGCTTTTGTTGGGCAAGTACTCATAAAGCAACAACATCTCATCTTCATGAATACAGCAACCAATAAGCTTAACTAGGTTCTTGTGCTGCAGTTTCGCAATCAGGTCCACTTCATTTCTGAACTCCTCCATTCCTTGAACAGAACCCTTACTAAGTCTCTTCACTGCTACTTCCTTGGTACTGGCTAACACTCCCTTGCATGATTCCATCATTCTTTATCAGAAAACAATTAATAACTTATTTTTCTATCAATGTGATTATCAAGTGAAGCTTTTTGAAGAACCATTCTCAGGTAAAAGTTTGGTAGTACCTTGTAAACTTTGCCAAAACCTCCCTTCCCAAGCATATTGGACAGAGAAATGGTCTGTTGCCGCAACAATGTCTTCAAAGCCAATAAATGGGAACTCTATATTCTTGTCCCCCATTTCATCCGGAGATGTCAAGTCTTCTAGCATCACTCTCTTTTGGACTTTCTTCTTTTATTGTTTACCTGCTCATAGAAACGCCAATGGATTCTCTTTTTTTCCCTGAACATTTACATGTCTACACTACGTTTCTGAAAATAAGGGGTCTGTTTCTTTGTATCTCTTCTTTTACATGTCCAGACAAGGACTGTGAATGTGAGTAGCAGCGCAAAAGCTATGATCGGGAGTAAAATCTTTGTCAAAGTGCTCTTCTTCTGCACTGTACATGGAAATATATCCATCAGAATTTACATCATCAAACATCATTTGCAATAGTGTGAGTTTACTTGCAAAGGACCATGGTTAGTGATCCTTGACTAACTTATATACAAGTAAAAGACCCAATTTGTGAACACCCAACAGTTACCCTTGCACATTGCTGATGGATTCTTTATAGGAACAATTATGTATAATTTGCCACTGCAAAGTGTTCTCCAGTATCTGCGCGTATGAAGTTTACGCTGCAAAGTTAAAAGTAAATGTAGCAGTTTCTAACCCTTTTATTTTACTATTTGATGCCATTAACACCAACATACAATACAAGAGATGGTATTTTGATACGGTTTATTTGATGTCTGTTTTCCTAAATATATAATCCTAAAAAGGGGGGTTTGTGATTTAGATATGAAAACGAAGTAAATCCTCAAAAGTTATTGGAGTGCTCTCACTATTGCAAAAACACCTTAGTGGTGTACACACAACTGAGGCAGAATTGTCGCTGCAGGTGAAAGAAATATGAGGTACTGTCAGGAAGCTGCGTACCAGGAGATCCAGCAAACCAAAGGTACAAGTTATCAGGGAAACTGGCCTTCTCCATATCAATGAGGTCCCCATTCCAAACTAAACACCTCGACGTGATAACTGTCAATTACGCTCAAGCTGTCGTAGGCATAAGCTACGCAGGAGCAGTTTCTGCTGCACTCGGCTGCGCACTAGTCGAAGGTTTTGTTGCTCAAGTACAAGAACTTATCAGGAACCTTCATCGCTGGCAAGGTCACAAAGCTGTCTGCTTTCCTGCATCTCAGTGTCTCCTTTCTTCGGCATCCTCTCGAATAGTTGGCACCGTCGAAGGGCTCGAACCCTTCAGGGCACCGGCACGTTGGGACATCGCCAGTGCTGTCGCAGTAGCCGAATGGACCACACGGGGCATAGAGATCACAGCTGGAATGGGGTCGCTCAAAAATGAGCATCCAAGATGACGTGTTGCTGTCCCAACTCTGAGTCCTTATCTTGCCGGTGTAGTCAAGCCAGACACGTATGTAGGGTGATCCTTCAGAGGCTGTGTATGTATAGTAGAGGTCACTCCTTGTGTTGACAATGGCTTGGTATACGGTGGGGGAACCATTGTGGAGGTACACACCGCTAGACAGAGAGGCATCGTTAAGAACATTTGAGCGGCTGTAAGGCAAGGTCCTGTGCAAAGTGAAGAACTGAAGGTTGTTGAATAATTTGCTGCTGGTCTTGCATCTGCAACTGCAGACCAATGTCAGTCAAGGCTGCAGCTTGATGACTGGGAATGTGAAACTACAGACCAAGTCTGAAGGGTTGAACAGCAGTCAAGTTGCTGTATGAGAACATTAGACTCTAGTAGTGAGGACACAGATTTTTGGTAGGCTATTGTGTCCTTTGGCTAGTAAATATGGCAGGCTTATCCTGCTACTAGTACAGTAGAGTTAGGCTGTATTTCAGCAGCACACCTTCCTGGTTTCAGTTCACACTTGAACTGAAGCTACCCCTCTGTATAAATATGTATCCATGGCAATGGAATTAATCAGTTCAGTTACCACAACCAAAGGGCAGAGCCTTAGCCAACGCTGAGCTTCTGTAGTGTGTGTGTGTGCTGTTCTCAAGAGTATCACAGCAGCACCAACGTGTTGTGTGTGTGCTCAGGGTCTTCTTCTAGCTCTAGCCATAGTGAGTGAGTGTGTGGGTGTGCTGGTGAGCTTGCTGCTCACCTGTGCAGGGATCCTAGGGACTAACAAAGGCTCGAGTTGGGATCGACGCCATATGAGAAATTCCCAGTGGATGGGTCATTGGGTCCCTTCCAAGAAATGATGCGAGTTGGCACTTGTGCCTTGTGGTTGAGCAATAATCTCATGGTTGGGAGCAAGGTGTCAGTCGGGTAATCGAAGCTTTGCCATATGGTCTCGCCGGTTGGCGTTTGAAGGACAAAGTTACCTGTGCTGAGTAGTGCTGCAGAAGCTCCTGCGCCTCTAGCTGTGGTGCTGTTCATCGTCGTCATCCAATGGGTGCGGCGTTGGAAGTCCGACAGCACCAGCTCTGGTTTGCTGTTGATGGCGAGCTTCGCTGATGCAATGACTGGGTTGTCACGGTTGGCGACCCACAACACCGTGCGCTCTGGGACTTTCTTGTACCAGATGCCGATATATAAGCTCTTGTTAGAGTTGTCTGCAGAGAAGAAGCCGAGAGCAAAGACTCCATCCTTAGAGATGAGCAGGTCACCTGGCGAGAGTGGTTTAGCTTGTGTCAGCTGATCACTGGATTGTTGGCACAGCGAACTTGAGAACAGGAGGATGAGAATGGGGATAATAATACTAGCTCTCGCCATGTCTGCTTTGCTTGTGAGCAGAGAAAAGAGGGTAGCTTATACTCCTAGATTACATGGGCAGTTGGGTCGTCACTTGTGACCATAAACATTAAGTCTGGAGCGTGGCTCTCATGAGCCATGTGACACCGAAGGGTGGGAGAAATGTTGGACAAAATGGTCTCCAATCCAATAAATCAGGCAAAGATATCAACTCAGTATTGACTTGACCAAGTAAAGCACGGCAGACCAAATGAACTGTGTGGCTGTAGATTAATGAAGCATCACTTTTTTTATCACCGTGGAGTGTGGACACGTCGGAATGCATGTGGGTATGGTGGTGCCATTTTAGTTCAGTTTTTGTTTTCATAAATTTATTTTAAGTTTTGGATCAATCCAATCATAAAAATCGGTTAGAAGTCCAGATAACTGCTGTGCTTTGGATAAATGGCATGAAAGCCTATTGTTATTGAGACAATTTTTAAAAGGCTGAAATAGACAGCAGATTGGAGATCAAAGGAAACTTATGATAATAATCTAATAGAAAGATTAAGTAATTTTGACAGGGAGCTAGAATCCAGGAATCTGTCTAATACAGAATGGAAAAGATGATTTGAAGTGGAGAAACACCTAGAAGTTATCTTTCAAATGGAGGAAATCTATTGGAAGCAAAGGATAGGATGCAAATGGATCTTACAAGGTGATTCCAACGCCCAGGTTTTCCATCAATATGCTAACGGTAGACAAAGGAAAAACTGTAGTTTATCCTTGGAGGTTGATGGCCAGGAAATAAAAGGACAAAGGACATTATGGATAACGAATTCACATTATGTCTTTTTACAAGGACTTGTTTGGCCTAAGCCTACAGTTTAATATGAAGCTGGCAGACTCCTTTTGGTCGACTCAGTTAACCAAGCAGGATAAAGAGATGTTGGAACTTCCTTTCTGCCATTGTGGAGATTAGATCTGCCATTATGGGGATTAGAGGTGAATCGGTGCCAGGCTCCAATGACCAATGGTTTTGGGGTCAATTTTTTAAGAAAGCCTGGGATCTAACTAAAGAAGATTTGTATGATATTATCCTGGACTTCCATGCTGAGAACTTTGATATATTATATAAGAGACTGAAGTGTGAAGTAATGACTTTAGTTCCTAACTAAAGTCAAAGAGGCCAATAGTATCAGACAATCCTATGTAGTCGCTAGTAATACTTTGGTCGACATTGACATAGACGTGTTTGGATCTTTAGTAGTGGTATGGATTGACACGGTACTATATTTTACTTAGATATCTGATCGTTCATTTTTTAGTCACTAATTCTTTTTTTTTTAATTGGCCAGGTTGGTATTCTTTTCTATTGATAATTTGATGCATGCTGAATTTTGGATGCACAAATATTGTTTACTCTTCGTCAGGAGAGGTACCGACACTCATCTTTAATTCAAGTACTTGCCATTGCTCTAATTTATTTGATATAAATATGGCATATGAGTGCAAGATATTTTTATTACTGTTTAGTATCTACCTATATCTTTTTTGGCTAGGTCTACCACTGGAGGAGTAGGGATAAGGACGCAAGGCGTGTAGGTCTAAATCACACCATCACAACAGACGCTACATGATGCTCATTTCACACTGACGATGCATCGTAATAGTTGGATCTCGAATGTGAACGTAATAGTTGGATCTTGGACGACAATATGTGATTTCCACGGGTGCCGTACTATTTGTTTGTTCCTATATTAATTTTGAAGGGCGGTCCTGGTGCAGCGGTAGTGTCTTACCGTCTGTTACCGGAAGGTCCAGGGTTCAAGCCCCGGCTTTCGCACATTATGTGCGGGTATGGCTTGGCGCAGAAATCCCTTCCTCAGACGCCGTACAGCGCGGGAGTCTACGGCACTGGATACGCCCCTTTCTTATTATTATATTTTGACTATCCATTAAGATAGTGCGACTGTAATTAGTCTCTGTATGGTACACAAGTCTTGACGTGAATACCTCTGGTCGTTACCAATCACAATTTTATGCGTTGCACTATTTTTTTATATAGCAGATAAAAGAATCCGACCCTTGAATAACCATGGATTGGCTTGTAGTGGACCTGTTCTTTCTTTAGTCTTAGCATATGGCGCAGGGTTTGATCTTTTATACGAATGGCACAGTTCAGAGGACGTTTGGTTTGAACTCTTCTTTTTTTCTCTTGATGATGCAAAAGGCTCGCGTCTTTGTAATTTTTATACAAAATCATGTCTTTGTTTTAAGATAGAAAAATGGCCGGACATGCAAGAGTTTCAACGCAATTTGAGGCCGCCCTAACCGGCTATGACTAAGGTACTAAGCGTGTTAGTAAACAACCTAAGTTCCTTGCGCCTGCTGCAACCCATAGGTTAGCTTGATGCTTAAGCATCAGAAGTTGTGGCACCTGGGTGTTGCTCCCCCTAAAACACCTAGCATTGCGCTCTTTCCTATCTAAGCATCTAAGGGCTTAGCAACTCTAATCTAAGCGTCTAAAAACATTAAGGGGTGTCTACCAATGGAGATTCCTAACTGCCAAGGAAAAAGGAGAAAAACACGAGGCTGATAAATGACCCCGTAGCTCGCCACGTGTTTTACCCCATACAAATAAAAAAAAAACAAGAATGGTCATATATAGTACTATCTAGAAAATAGTTTTATTATGTCTTCACGTGTTTTACCCCATACAAATAAACAGAAAACAAAAATGATCATAAACAAAAATGGACTGGAACTCTTGCTATGGACATTGTTAGGATAAGCTAGAGCCATGATAAGACAAGTCGTCTTGTTCAGTCCTCTCTCACGTTAAAATAGCATCAATTAGCTTATCTCTGAAGAATTTCTCGTGACATGGATGGCAGATTATCGTGTTGATTCACGAGACACAGCTAAAAGGTTTTGATTTGAAATTACATTTAGAGAACGCTATTTATATAAATATATTATTTTAAATAAAAAGATTATATTAAAATAAAACAATGTCACGGAGGTGAACCATCTCCTACCTGGTCGGCTGGTCCAACCGAACCTGGCAGCAGCAGTAGCGCTCGCTCTTGCGTGTTTCGTCTTCCTCTGATCCCCTCCCAATCCCTAGATCCCCAATCGATCGAGCGACCACAACCATGCCGGCGCCGCCACCCGAGCTGCCGGACGACCTCCTCGGCAAGGCATTCCTGCGCCTCCCGTCGGACGACCCAGCGTGCCTCCTCCGCACCTCACTCGTCTGCAAGCGCTGGCGCCGCATCCTCCCCGACCCCTCCTTCCGCCTTCGCCACCGCGCGCTCTACCCGGCGCCCTCCGTCGTCGGCTTCCTCCGGGTCGTGAGGGACCAAGTTCCCTACTGCTCCCGCTTCGTCCCCAACAACCCTGCCTCCGGCCGCCCCGCCGGACGGGACCTCCCGGGCTGGCTCGCCCTTGACTGCCTCCACGGCCGCGCTCTCTTCGTCACCCCAGCAACAGTCCAGGACACCGAGGAGGAGGGGGTAACCTTGGACTTCGTTGTCTGGGACCCCCTGACCGACGAGCGCCACCTTTTGCCCCCGCCCTCGCCCCCGCCCAATTCCCGCAATTTCACCTTCAACGCCGCTGTGCTCTGCGCCGCCACCTCGGGAAGCTGTGACCACCGCGGCACCCTTCCGTGTAGCCTTCATATTCACTGCCTGGGTTGCCAACATTGGAGTCGTCACGTCTGCTTCCCTATGCTCATCGGAGACTGGTGTTTGGAGCAGGATGACCTCAATTCAGCGCCCTGAATCCCCTGATGTGGTCGTTCGGCCCTGTCCACACGCTAGCGTACCTGTGGGTGACACACTCTACTTCCGTGGTTGCACGAAGTATGCATTTGAGTACCAGCTAGGTGCGCAGCGTCTGTCAGTGATTGGTGGGCGGCTTCCGCATCAGACTTGGCTGTACATGGCGAGTGTGGACGGTAAGCTGGGATTCTTCAATGTGGAGAAGGAACCAAGCCTGTCCCTGTGCCTGTGGTCGCAGGAGGTTGATCCCAATGGAGTTGCACAATTGGTACGGGGCAGGGTCATCAAGCTGGAGGCGCTGCTCCCCAGTGAAGCCCTCCTGCCTCCACCACCTAATTGCCGTAGATGGTTCAAACACCCTTCTGTAATTGGCTTTGCGGAGGGCACCGATGTCATCTTATTGTCCGTGCCCACACATGGATTTGATTGCGATGTCTACATGGGCAAACTCAATTCAGGGAGGGCAAAGAAGATTATTGAGGGCAGGTCCACAGTCTTCCCATACACAAGCTACTGCATTCCAGTTCCAGGTATGGCTTGTGAAGTGATACATTATAACCCTATGTGTTGTGCTGTAATTTATATCCCTGAGCTATGAATGATCTTGAGTGTAAGTAATATGCTTGGACAGTAATACTAATACCTGTGCTCAAGAAAGGAGAGGTGTTGTTTGCTAAGTACAAGTCCATTGTCTTGAAATGCTTTTCTGGCACACGAGTGCACTGCATTATATGCGTTAGTGTATTTTTGGGTTACTAAGGACTTGTTCATAGTTGTGGCACACTCTGTATTATGTGATATAGTGTATTTATGGGTTGCTAAGAATATGTTTGTGCTTGTGGCATACGGCAAACTGTCAATGACCCAACTGATTTTATTTCCTTTGTTTTTGTCATTTGTGCAGTAATTGATTCGGGTTTTACAGACGAGGGACCGCGAAAAAGGCGCTTCAAGTGCTAGGGCTTCAGAATCAAGCAGCATGGAAGTCTTGATGTTTGCAATTTGCATCCGTGGGTCTCTTTGGTGGACGAGTCTTCGGTGTCTATGAATTGATATTGTGGCGAGGGCAACTCTTTGTTGTGGTTTTTTGTGTGAGCTCGATTCATCAAATTCGGTGTTGAACTCATGTTTTCTCCTCTTTATGGCTTATGGATTAGTCATGTTGTAGCTATGTATCTCAGACTTCATAATTGAATTGACCTGCAAGGTTATTGAGACCTGATTTTGGATATTGCATTTGTGAAGCTGCTCCATTCAAGAGATTAACTAGTTCAATGCATGAATACATATGATGTATACGACGAACACATATATGATGTTAAATTGCTTCAATTCGATGTCGCCATAATATACGATGAATACATATGATGTTGGAGACATTGTGTTAAATTTTTATCTATCAATCATGTGTAGGTCTGTTTAATATATTGCCCAGCTGAAACTTTAGGCCATCTTGATTGTGTAATGAGTGCTATGCCGAAACTGTGATGTATACAGTATCAGCACATGACCATACGTATCTACCTGAGATGGCTGCTGAATTTTGCTTTTCTTTTATGTGTGGATATAGCCGAGTATGACCTATCATTTTCTTTTTCGATCCTGCCGTAGGCTGGAATCAAACTTTTGGTTGCCTGTCAGGTTCTTAAGTGACGCTGTTGTGGATGTAGCTCCTTTCAGATTCACTTTTGAGATTTCCATTGAGCATGCAGGGCTCACTGGTTCAGTTGCCGCTGCAAGCGAAGTTCAAAACACAAATGGTAACACGGCAGTAAGCTTGAACTCATATCTTCCCACGCTGTTCCAGGAACATATCTTACTTAACTCTTGGCGGCAATTATTTATTCATGTTTTTTTGGTTTAATTTGAGTTATCTTTCAGTTCACATAGGAGGACAGGCAAAGTCAAAAAAAAGGCGACAGGCAAGTTTGTTTAGCGAGCACACAAACTTATAGAGCTAAGTGTACATACCTTAGCCATATATAATTTGTCAATATCTGAACCTACAGTATTAAGATCTGAACCTGGGATTTACTGGGTTACCATCTACTTGTTGATCCTTTTACATGGTTGTTCTCAGTTCACATTCGCCAAGCAATTCTACTGATTAGGCACTACGAGAAGGCGTTTCAAGTGATGAAAAATTCAAAATTGTTGATGCAAGGGGTTGAATCAAGCAGAAAGTCTGCATTGGATTTGATCGTAATGGTAGCAGTATTTTTAGTTGAACAAGTAGTGGTTGCAAACTGCATCTGTGGGATTCTGCGGTGCCACATGTCTCTAGGATTGTGAATGGATTATTTTTCCTTTTTTGGTGGGACAACTCTTTCCAGTTCATCCGATTATTTGGTGAGATTGTGCTTTCTCTTTCCTTTTTGGAATGTGGATTGCTTACTAGCTGCACATGATTCTGAGCTTTTGTTGGTTATCTGAAACTCTGAAGATCTGCACGGTGGTTCCGTAAGAATATCTCCAACAGTTTCCAATACAACTCTCCCAATACAGTCGGCAGCCTAACACTGCTTTTTAGTTTTGGGGAGAGGTGCTCCAACAGAAGTACAATATTTTTCCCTAATACAAAGGTCCACCTGTCAGAATGTAAAAAGGGCGTACCCAGTGCCGTAGGCTCCCGCACTGTGCGGGGTCTGGGGAAGGGATTTCAGCGTCAAGCCGTACCCGCACATAATGTGCGGAGGCCGAGGCTCGAACTCTGGACCTTTCGGTAACAGACGGCAAGACACTACCAATGCACCAGGGCCGCCCTTCGTCCACCTGTCAGAATGTATTTTTTTTTATTTTTTTCTGGTTCTTTCCTTGCCTCACGGACGAACATCTCTTCTTCCCCGCGAGTCCGCGACGGATGGACGCACGAACGATGGCGGCTATAGAGCTTCCTCGGCTGCTACCCTCTCTCGAGAGCGCGGACCACGATGCCGGCAGCGGGCGTCTTCTCTATCGCCACCGCGTCTCTTTCTCACGCGCGGGTGGAGCTCACGGCCCGGCGACGGACGGCGTACGCGGGATCTCGCCATCTCCATGTCCTCCGACACCGAGGAGCTCGCGGCCTGGCGGCGGGCAGTGTACGCGCGGATCTCGCCATCTCCAAGTCCTCTGGCATCGCGGAGCTCGCGTCCCGGCGATGGCCGGCGCTCTCGCGGCATCCGGCACCGCGCGGATCTTGACCGCCATGGCCGCCACCTGTGAGCTCCCGGGTCCCGTCCACGGCGAGCAGTGGATACGGGCTGGGCACGGCCGCGGCGCACGCGAGCCCCGTGAGGAGCGCCCCCACTGCCATTGCCGGCGGCAAGGTCCATGGCCGGCGAGCTCCATGGCGAGGAGGACTGGGAAAAGTGGCAGTTATTCGTGGGACCCAGCATATTGGGGGAGGAGGAGTTTTCCTCGTTTTCGAGGGCTTGGAGGATGGTTTTCGAGGGATGGAGAAAAAAAATTTTCTCCTTGGGGTTAGAAATGAGAAACTATTAAAGGCCTTAAATCTCTTAAAATACGATTTTTTCTTATTGGTAAGAAGTATTAGAGGATTGTTGGAGATGCTCTTAGTGTCCAACAGTTCTATTTGACACTTCAGTGCATCGTCTCTGTGGTCTTATGGTCTTGATGTAAGCAACCGAAGAAACGGTGCTTGAGGCTTGAGCCTAGCTCAAAAACATGTGAAACTCTGAAGACCTGCAATGCTGCACGGTACCGGATATCTGGTTCTTCAACATTGCTCCAAGCTATTCCTGCTGTGAGGCGTGAGCCGTGACAGATGCTGCAATTCAGCCTTGATTTGCACTGGGGATACACTGGTTCTTCAACATTGCTCCAAGCTATGCAGACAAGCTGCAATTGAGCCTTGATTTGCGATGGGGATACGTGACTTGTGGAAGTGTTTGTGAAATCCGGGCGTGTGATTTTATTAGTAACTAAATCCCTCCCAGTTCTTCATCCTAGTTGGGTGTTGACTGTTGAATAGTCAGGTTCTGAAACCAGATTCAGGTTCAAATCTGCCAGTTTTAAGATTTCCATACCCTAAACAAAATTTATTGAGAAGAAGGCTTAGGTTTATACTTAGCAAAAAAATATGTTCTTTTTTACAAACTAAAGTATGCAACGCTTCTGGCTGTAAGATCAAAACAGGTGAAAGAACTAAAGTATACAAACTAAAGCCTGCAAGAGTTTGCTAGTTTGCCAAAACATGAAAGAACGACTCTTATCACTTTACCTACATTAATGAATAGAATGCTCCTGTTTGATAGACACTATTAACCTCTTTAAGGGGAAAAAACCACTTGGCGATCTGCTTGTCAGATGCAAGAAGCAAAGAAGCGTAGACCCATCACTAGGCATACAATCGACTCAACCAAGAGAACATCACGTCTCGGTTCCCACAAGTCCATTCAACTGAAGCAACCAAGCATGCTCAGAACAAACGGTAATAGGCCAATCACGAACTTCACATGCTCAGAACAAACGGTAATAGGCCAATCACGAACCTCACATCTTCCATACCACAGAAACGTTACCTTACACAAAAGGTGATGACACAGCGTACTAAACTACAGATGCAGTTCGATGAACCACAATGCTGTCAACAGCATGACCGAAAATTTCATCCATGTTTATGCACTTACTGACGCCTACCACCACCCAAATAATAATACCTCCGCCTAATTGACACTACCCAGCATCAAAGCTCGAATCCCTGATGAACTTCCCAGGTGCAAAAAACTAGTTTTAACCGACACGAATAAGATAATCAGTGAAGACGTGACCCCATTTATGCCCCCTGACAGCCAAAAGACAATCCCCTATTCACGCTCAACCTGAATGGTCACATGGCTGATATTGTACTCCGTCTTGATGTACCCAATTACATTGTCAAGGATCTGATCAGCATCAGCTTCCCTGGTGATTGTCACATGACAAGCCAGGAGCACCTTCCCCACTGTGATGGCCCAGATATGCAGCTCATGGACAGCAACCACGCCTTCCATCTCGCAAAGCCCCCTCTCCAGCCTGGTGGCATCGATCTCGCGGGGTGTGCTCTCCATCAAGACTTCAAGGATGTTGCGCAACATTCTGATTGTGGTGAACAACACAATCACCGAGAAGATGAGGGTGCAGATAAGATCAATGATCTTCCACTCAGGCTTGTACCAGATGATAGCCCCACCAATCATGACCCCGATGCTTTGGATGGAGTCTCCCAGCACGTGAAGATAAGCACTGTGTACATTTATATTGCGGCGAGGCTTCTTAGCAGCTTTGGCAGCAGATTGGGTACCCTCACAGTCAGCATCATGCTTAATCAGAGGTTCCTCAGCATCATGATGTTGTCCAGTGCCTGAGTGGTGGTGGTGATGTGTTGTAACAGTAATAGAACTTCCATGGCCGTGCTCGTGGTGATGAACATGGCCCTGTTCGTGTTCTTCATGGTGGGAATGGTCATCGTCTGAATCACCATGACCATGGTCATGTGAATGTCCATGGCTGTGACCATGGCCGTGCCCGTGGTCATGGCCTAGCAATACAGCCATTATAATGTTGACAAACAATCCAAATGCCGAAACAGCAAACATGAGGGAGCCCTGAACATCACCACTCTCATTAATGAGCCTTACAATAGCCTCATATACCAATATGCCAGCAAGTAGCCATATGAGCTGAATGGAGACCAAGGCACCAAGAATCTCAATCCGAAAAAACCCATAAGACTGCTGCGGTGTTGCTTCCCATCCAGCAGCCCAGAGAGAGAATAATGATATGGCAAATGCTGCCACATCAGAAAGAAGATGTGCTGCATCAGTTAGGATGGCAAGACTGTTTGCTTTGATGCCCCCAACCACTTCCACTGCCATGAATATGATGCAAAGGATCACTGCAATTATAAGCTTCCTCATGGACACGGATCTCTCCTTGGCATCTTTTGAGGAGTTGCTAGAATCAGAGAAATCACAGGCAGCGCCTTTGCAGAATTTGTTCCCTACTGCTCCAGAAGCTGATGCTGAGATGTCCATTTTCACTTCAGCAATCTGAGAATGTGATGGATTATGGCTTTCCATCTGAAAATAAGATAAAAATCAATACACAATTACAAAGATGATGGTATATGCACAGCTGAAATGACATATAGCATAAGAAAACTTTTTTAGTTGTTACATGCATTTCAATTCCTGCTACAGCTAGTGTGGAAATTCAATCCATTTGTTGTCACTAATAAAGGAGAAAAATTATAAGAAGAGTAGCAATGCCATTGTGTGAGTAAAAATTTCAAAACAAGCTAAAGCTCAATACTGGAAAACATCCATTCATGTATGACCACGGCAACTGCATGAAGGAAAAAGAAACTCTCCAAGAAAGACTCCACAAGAATGGTACTCAATAACACGATATGCAGACCGTAGAGAACTCTACAAAACTTTAACGAGCTAAGGCTATGATAAACCAGGAACCAATCGCCCCCCTTTGTGGTCCATTAAAACATACAGTAGTGGCACATCATTGTTGATCATATCAAGTTCCAAGGGATTCGAGAAAATAGCAGAACAACAGCAAAAAAAATATTTGTCTTTCCCTTCCCTCCCATTTTTCTTTGGCTCCCTTTCCCTTTCCCAGAAGTGACATCATCTCTAAGTGCAGACAAGTCACCCTGATTAGTAAAACCCACACTAGTCGTCACCACACAATGGCACAAACCAACCTAGCTAGAAGATTCAAGCAAGTGCATGAAAAAAAAGGATAGATGATTCAAGCAAGTGCATTTAAAAAATGGTCAGAAACAGAATATCCAGACAGATTCATGGCCTTGGCCAAGGTACATTACACTACTCTGAAATCAAACCAGGTAAACCTCACAGAACAGATTCCTACCATCACTAGATAGGCATGCGCAGGATCAAGACTGGCTGAGGATATCAGATTTATCCCGAAAGCACCAAAAAAAAAAAAGTGGATTCCTCAAGCATCTGTAATGTTATCCCGAAAGCACAAATTAAAAAGTAGATTCCTCACGCTCGATATGGGAAAAGAAGATGCGGTACCGAATCAAGATCGATCGAGCGACGGCGGTGTGATTCTCCAACCAGCCCAAGGTTTGGAACCCAACTCAACTCGGCCTAAACAAAGGACAGTGGGCTGCCGTCTGGAATCAACCGCGCGGCCAGGTGGTGGTACTTGTAGGCGGACGGGCGCCACAGGTGGACAGAATTAGACGAGCATCATTGGCTGGTGGGCCGGACACCTCCACGGGCACACAGTACCCGGACAGTCACCGTGGCATTTGACGCGACGCCTAGGAGTCTAGGAACAGGATGATGAGAGGACGGAAGACGGAACCCAATCAGGCAGGCGAGCCGGCCCTACCGACGGCACCCATCAGCCACGCCGCTCGCTCGCTCGCTCGCTGGCGGACGAGCGGGGTAGGACGACTGACTGACTACCTAGACTTGAGACCCGAGAGAGAACAATGAAATCGCGGTCCCCGGCGGCCCGGCGAATAAACACGGCGCGGAAACGGACAAGGCGACGCCCTATTGCCATGGCTGGCTTGGCTTTGGCTTTGGTAGGAAGGGGAGAAAGCGACGGGGGGCAAAGCATGCGTGCCTACTAGGGGGAACGGGCACGTCGTGGTTGTCGGATCGGAGGAAGGGGAGATTCGTTTTTGATCCGTCGCCGCCAGCCAGCCCGCCGGGCCGGCGGTCGCATTCGCGCCACGGCGTTCAACGGCCTCATCATCATTAATCCATCCCGTCTACCCAGCCAGCAAGCAAGATTGATTCGGAGACGAATTCCACGGCCGCGCGACAGCGATTGTCCGCGTCAGATCGGAGGCGGACGGCGTTCCCGGTCGGTCGGCGTTCCCGGCCGAACGAACGAACGAACGAACGCGGAGTCAGAGAAGGTAGGAAGGAGGGGAGGAACGGGGGGCCGTGTGCGTGCGTACCTCGTGACTGCGACCTCGCCCGGCCTGCCGGCCGCCGAGAGGGGCAGGGGAGACGAAGGGAGAACAGGGGATGCGCGGCGGCGTCTGGCGGCGTGGAGACCCGGGTGGAGAAAGAGAAGGCGCCTGGTTCTGGTTGGGTCACGGGCACGGCGTCGAAGGCCGCGCGGCGCGGCAGGAGTGGAGGAGGGGGTCGCGGTGTCGTCGCAAGGCGGCGGTTATATCTGATCTGAATCTGATGCCGTGGCGCGTCGTGGCGACGCGAGAGACGAGACGAAGCGGGAGGAGGAGGCCGGGGTAGTCTTGGAATTTCGTTGGGGAGGTCCTGGCCGGTCCGCGGGGCAGAGGAGCGGGCGGCTGTTGGTGTTCGGATCGAGTGTTTGCGTGCATCACGTCTCGACACGTTAAAAAAAAAAACAGTCTGACAGACTGATTATGTTTTTTTTTCCTTTTGATATAAAATTAATATTAGGATCAGTTTGTTTTAAAATTGGAAGCAGCGCGCGTACAGTACACTGCTCTGGTATCCGGACAGTTAGACCTTTGTTGGCATGTGGGTGATTCTCGCCACCGGCTCGCATGCTTTTGTTACAATACAATTTCCACCTGTTTAATAATAAATACCTCATATCAACCGTGAACGATCGCTTGTCATGACAGAATAAGTGTACTTATCGGCTTTTGAGTACTCAAACATTTTATTAGTTTTGATAAAATATATTTAGAAACATACTCACATTTGCTGTGCGCAAATATTGACACTACTTTCTATATTGGTTAACTTGGAAATGTATGACTCTTGTCAGCACACAAAAATGTAGGTTTACTTCGTGACCAAGGAAGGAGCAGGCAAGAGAAACGGCTTCTAAAAGTACAGCTATGCAATCGAAACCAAATAGTTTTCTCTTGCTTCACCGTCTCTTATTTATTTATATATGAAGAAACACAGAACATGTTAAAAGAGGCTATTATAGAAACGTCGCTCATCAAGACCAAGAGAAAGAAACGACATGCATGCGGTCAGGACAGCTGAGCAAATGCGCCGGGGAACAGGGAACTGGTACTGGTACAGCTCAAAAGGCAATTAATTAAAACAGCAGTGATGAGTGGAACGCTCGGTCAGGTGGTTATCGTTACTATACAGTGAAGAAACGTACGTACGTTTTTGGCAGAAAAAAGTTAGTGCTTTTTTTTTTTTAAAGAAAAATGTAACCGGCAAAAGTTAGCGTTGGTGGGCTAGCCGTTCATCACGTTCAGCCAAGATGATGCTATTCTCATTCTCAAATCAAGTCCCCCGGCCCTGATCCTTGTGTCCCTCGCTGCGACCATGGATCGGAGTAAATTATAGAAGATGATCTTGTCTCGTGAGGGTGTATAGATGCACTTGTAAAGTAAAAGGCACATATATAGTGAATTTTTAGTTATAATCACTGTTTTTTCAAAATTTCAAGGAGGTGCGTTTGCACCCTCTAAGAAGTGAGGAGGGCCTCTGATTCTTAGTCTTCACGTATATTAATTCTTTTTTATGTACTACTCCCTCCATGTTTAAATAAGTTTGCATTATCTCTCTTGTTTTTTTTTTTAGAAAAAAAAAGATGGATCTTTATTTACCTAGGACGAGGATTACAATCATGCTTCGAGAGGTCAACGACGCACGCATGCACTTGTCTCAACCATGTCGCGCTATGGACATGCCGCCTAGCTAGATGAGCAAGTTCATGAGTAAGACTATTGCAACACCTCTTGACCACTTTAATCTTCCATTCGGCCAGCGGCTGCAGATATTCTTTGGCCTCAAGGTTGGTTCACCGAGCTCTGTCATGTCCTTCGTAGCGTCTCCCAAAAGCAGTGACCAACCTTGCTGATTCAGACTCCAAAATAGTTGGACCAGGACACCACTGTGAAGCCAGTCGTAGAGGCACATCGAAGCAAGACACGCTATGCCATTAGGAGGACATTGCCATTGTGATTCCTAATCACAACTCCAACACTGGATTCACCAAGTAGCGTCCACAATGGAGGCATCATTATTCCTAAATAAGTTCGTTATATAAAAAGTATATTCCAAATTTATCTAATTGTACTCACGCATCATATACATAGTAATATATTTAGTTGTTTTTAAAATAACTCTTCCAAATGAGATATGTTGTCATTTTGGGATGACTATATAGGAGTATACTTTATAGGAAAATTCTACTAGCCAGTACACATCTAATATCGTTGAACCCAACAAAATACGAGCACCATATGCTAAGTCGAGGATTTAAATCTAGGTGGGCAAGTTCTACCACAAGAGACCTGACCAGCTCATCTATGATAAGTTCATTTATGATGAGAGCGCTGCAACACAAACCCAGACGAACAATGACAATGAAATTTGGTTAAACACACTCATCCCAATAAAAGCACGTGCAAAATAATGTAAAGAAATATCATGTTCTTACTAGATTATTAACGAAAAAAACAAAATTTTAACGTTTCTCCTTTTCTGATGGAGACGTTAATTAAGCGTTTCCACTCTGCCGCCAAGTCCAACCACGTACACATGCATGCTTACCACGCGGGGGTTCCATCTCACAAAGTTTAAATTCCGGCCTGCTGGTACATTTCTGTAATGAACTGAAAGTAATTGCCCCTGTGCCTACCAATTCTAGGAGCAGCGACAATACGATCTTGCTGACATTGACGCGTCGACGTGTGTACTCGCTAAAGTCTCAAAAAGACAAACGAATATACTGTAGTACATATGCATCAACGGAAAGATACAGCTGACGACGACAAAAAGATAGTGTACGTAGGTGTAGTAGTAGGAGAACGATAATTTTTTTTAAACACACGAAAGAGCTTATATTTCATCATCAACAAGAAGAAAAAACTCTCTTGCTAATCTGACCTAGAGCATGAGCCACTCTGTTTGCACTTCTGTGGCATTTTGTAACTTTGAAATCTTGAAATAGACTCAATTTTTCTTTTGCCTCTTCAACAATGGTACAGCTAGGCGAACGATTCAGAGACTTGCAATTCAGAGCCTGAACCGTAGCCATGCTGTCCGATTCCACCCATATGGGTCCTGTAAAATTTGATAGTGCATTTCGAATTCCTGTTAGAACGGCTAGATTTTTAGCTTCTTCAACTTAAGTACAAAAAGATTCGCTACTCCATCCTGAGAAGATCACCATACCCAAGTGATTTCTTGCGACATAGCCAATCCCTGTTTGTTGAGTGATAGGATCAAAGCCTGCATCCACATTAAGTTTAATCCATCCTGGAGGAGGGGTGTCCATGGAAACCTTCTCTGCTCAGGTTTTGGTTCAAATTGGTGTGAGGTATCCATATTAGATGGCTAGGGGGCTTTCCCTTTTATATCAGCTTGAGATGTAGTAGCACCTTCAGACTTTAGGGAGATGAGATAATTTTCCAAAAAATCAACTGAAACCGAGATGGGGCATTTGCCATTCCCAAAAATATTATCATTCCGGTGGTGCCAGGTCCTCCAGAAAAGAAGCATCAATTTTACTTTCATGTCCTTGTTAACGCTATTGAGAAGAACTAAAATCCATTCAGGTCCAGTATACATAAAGGCCGCTTCATCAGGAAGGTTCCACGACAGTCGAAGAGCATGTCTTAGTGCAGAGGCATAAGTACATCGAACCATGGCATGATATCCATCTTCAGGTTCCATACTGCAGATAGAGCAAGTTGCATCTAAGATCAGGTGGTGCCTCAGTCTATTTGATTGAAAACCCAGACCATTACGAGCCAATTTCCAAATGAAAATTTTAACTTTTTGCGGCACTGGTGTTTCCCATTTTGCATCAAAAAATTTTCGGCCAGCAAAGTTACTAGTGCCACAACTATTTTTGAAATTGTCTTCCACTGCAAGTCTGTATGCACTTATAACAGAGAAGATGCCGTTCTTTTCAAAATGCCAAGCTAGAATGTCGTCACCCTCATTATCTGGAATTTTAATATTGAGAATTTCCTCAGCTTCGTGAAAAAGAAACGTTTTCCTTATTAGAGGTTCGTTCCAACCCCTCGGATTTTGAATGATCAGGTCAGCCACTTTCCTCACTCTTGATCTGTTTGGCGGACTTGATATTTTGAGTGAGTCCTGCCTTGGTATCCAATTATCCCTCCAAATTTTAATATTGTTACCACAGTTAATTCTCCAAATTACGCCTTTTTTTAGGAGCTCAAGGCCATGCTCTATGCTCTTCCAGACTTGTGAGGAATTTTGAGGGAAGCTGGTATCAAGCAGATTACCAAATGGATAGTATTTCGCTTTGAGCAGCCTTGCGCAGAGGCTGTTGCGATACAGGAGTAGGCGCCAAGCTTGCTTCGCTAGTAGAGCTTGATTAAACATTTTCAAATCCCTAAAGCTAATTCCTCCCCTCAACTTTGGCACAGTCATTTTCTCCCAACTTAACCAGTGAACCTTTTTCCTTTCATTTTCATCGCCCCACCAGAAGTTTCTTATCATTTTCTCAAGATCTTCACATAGACCTGCAGAGAATTTAAAAACACTCATGGCATAAGTGGGAAGACTCTGTAAAACTGATTTGACCAGAACCTCTTTAGCCCCACTTGAAAGGTATTTCTCTGACCAGTCATTCGCCCTCTTGCTAAATCTCTCTTTTATGGTTTTGAATTTCCCATCGATCATTCTACCTTCTGGAACTAGAAGACCCAAGTACTTATCATCAAAACTTCTATTCTGAATATCCCAACATGAACTGACTGCTTCAATGTTGCTATCAGAGCATTTACGACCAAACATGACACTGCATTTGTTGTTACTAATTAACTGTCCAGTGCTTTTCTCATAGATGTTCAGAATGTTCTTTACAATATGTGCTTGCTCTTCATTTGCTTTCACAAAAAGGAGACTGTCATCTGCAAACAAAAGGTGGGAAATACCTGGAGCGTGCCTGGAGATGTGGAGTTCCTGTAGGTGACCATCAGCAATTTCCTTATTTATCAGAGTAGATAGACCCTCAGCCACCAGAAGGAAAATATAGGGAGATAACGGGTCTCTTTGTCTGAGGCCCCGAGAGGGAGAGAGAGAATCTAGCACCTGCCCATTTAGTCTGACAGAATACTTAACTGTTCTCATACATTCCAGAACCCAATCAGTCCACCTTTTTTGGAAGCCCAATTTTTGGAAAGCTTTCTCCACATAGTTCCAATCCACATGATCATACGCTTTTGCCAGATCAAGTTTATAAGCAAAGAATCCCCCTCTTTTGTCGTTGCACTGTTGGATGACATGGAGGCACTCAAAAGCAATGATAGCATTGTCCGTGATCATCCAACCTGGAATAAAAGCACTTTGAGTTTCGGAGATGATGTCCTTCAGAAGAGGTCGTAACCTATTGACCAAGAATTTTGAGATGACCTTGTAAATGACATTGCATAAGCTGATAGGTCTATAATCCTTTAGTTCCTTGGCATCTTTCTTTTTTGGAATCAGCACAATAACTATATCATTTATTCCATCAGGCATTTTACAAGTAGCAAAAAAAAGATTTACTTCTTTGATTATATCATCTTTTATCAAACCCCAATTCCTTTGGAAAAACCTAGCTGGGAAACCATCAGGTCCAGGTGCTTTTAGAGGACCTATTTGAAATAAGGCATCGCTAATTTCCTCATCTGAGAAATCCTTACACAAAGAGAAATTCATGTCATCATTTACTCTCACCTGCAAGTTATCAATGATTGGATCAGGAACCACTGAATCATCTTTTGTATAGAGATTAGTGAAAAAGCCTTTTGTTACTTTGCCAATAGATACTTCATCTGTCACAATTTGACCATTGTTGTCCTGGATGCTTAGAATTCTATTTTTCTTTGCTCTCCAAGAAGCACAATGGTCGTCGACTTTGCACTCACATGCATGGCACAGTCCAGGTCAGCTTTTACTTATCCAACTGCAAGTCATGCAACAGTAAGTAGCACGTGCTTTGTGTGTCCAAATACCAAGTCGAAGGTAATAGATGCACTTTCTTTTTTACTGAGCATCGTGTATATGAAGCTGCAAATTGTTCTTCCGCCTTATAACTATCTAATGGAGCAATTGGTTTTGATGAATAATGGGATGCGTTCTATCTTGCACCCCTTGGGGGGGCAGTATCGAATGGATTGATCCTCCACTGACCTGTTCAAGCGCAAGCTAGAATCAAATTCAGGTTGAATAAAACACTCCACCTGCAAAAGTTAATAATGATTTTATATTATATATCAACATGAGGCATGCATGGAGTTGTCAAGTACCAACTTTTACAGTAAAAACTCGTGGTGTCCTCAAACCAAGTGCGTGGCGTGTAAATTTGGAGAAACAGGGGTAGTTGCATAAGTAGTGGTGCGCAGTCGACAAAGGGCACGATTCACAATTCGCTTTTGGAATATCGATTCCTACACACATAGGATGGTGGAATCACAATGTTAGCTCGAATATATTTACTTTATTTTAAATTATAAGATGTTTTAACTTATTTATATATATAAATTTTATTATATATCTAGACATAATGTATATTTAAGTATATTGTAAATGTTACGTATGTAAAAAAAGCTAGAAGATCTTATATATTTTGGAATGGAAGTGTTATACTCCGGCGGATAAGAGTAACATCGTCGTTTGCTCGATTAATTTCACTGCTAGAATCAGCTAATAATTAAGAATCCGATCCAAACAATGCCACGTGCAACAAGTACCTTCGTTACGTTTCATATTGCCCCTTTTATTTTGTGGACGTAGGAAGTGGTACATATAAAACCGAACTTTTTGCTCCCACCACCTCTTAAATTACTACTCCTAGTTTACTACTGCCTTCCAATGTGAATTCGCCAGATGTTCATCAAGTGGAGGTAGGCCACGAATAAGACCTTGCACTAAATCTAAGTCTTGCACTAAAATACTATAATAGTAAAGATATGCTAGCTAGACAGATTGAAACCTTGTGTTTGTTTACGGTGGACCGGAACTGACTTATACGCAAGACCGATGCGGATGTGATGCATCGGCATAATTACCTGCTTGTCATGTCCCGTGGGGTTGCGATGTTTCTTGCTGCAAATTCGACTTGCTTACGTTTCTATTTTTCTGCTTGAAACATCATATGTAACTGGGACAGTAGCAGTGCTTGTATTTCTCTGGAAGCTACTCTGGGGACGATGTCTGACATGTGACTTGAGAACAACGAGGGTTTGCAGTGTTGACCTCTGTGACAGAGCCATGTTAGGATTTTTGAGAAGCTTTACCAAACAAATCCATATATATTTGCATGTACTATCATTGAGAATATTATATTGGTACCATGGTGACATGACATAAGGGAAAATTCTTAAGTCTTGAAGCACAAATGAAAAGGTACCATGGTGGCATGTATTCCACTGATCTAAAAGAAGCATGGAATTCAAGTTTCTTGCGGAGAGAAACAAGAAGAAGAATAAGTGAACATGAAGCATATTATACATCATGTTTGTGTCAGTAACCTGTAATGTGTAACCATCGATGAAGTTGTAGCTAATCAAGGTGTTGTTGCTAATGAAGATGAAGGCAGCATGAAGCTGGTCGACCAGGAAGGAACCAGAGGAATGAGGAGGCCCAACGCAAGAGTACCAGACCCAGCCTAGACGAAATGAATCAAGGCCTTGCGTGGAGGTGGCCTGCTGAGCACCTTCTTGTAAAAAACAGTGAGGAAGAGAATGAACTTGAACCCGGAGTAGACTCTGAAGTGTGCCCGGTGGGCGACGGCGGCGGCGGCGAGCTCGGCGATCTCATTGATCGGGCGGAGTTACGGGCCGTGGTCCCTTGTATCGCTACTTATCCTCGATCCTTAATACAGTTCGTCGTAGTCCAGTGACAGTTTGGCACAAAAGATAGTATCTTGATTAGGGGCCTAAGATCCAAGAGGTGGATCATATCTTCCACGAGTAGCCTTATCCTTCCGAATTCCTGACTAGCTTATGGATTCCTAGCTGACTAGTGTGTTTGGTGAAAGCCCTTTCTGCACGGGAGAAGCTAGCAAACCCTGGAAACGTATGCTTGCTTGCATTGCATCCTGCCCCTCAACAGATCAATAACAGAAATTATGGGTTTCTTGCTCGGTCGGAAATCGCCGGTTGAGTTGGTCCGACCAAGAAAGACAGAGAGATACTAAATTGAAAGAATAGCTCATTTTGTTTCTAACTAAGGGTTTGCTTCGTCTTAAAGACATGTCTAGAAATGAGGAAATCGAATAAAATATTGGTGGTGACAGTTGGAGTTACATGTGATGGGGAGACGTGATGACATGTTTTGTCATCACGTGGTTGGTGGCGGGGGAGCTTATAAGCAAGTCGATTTATGGTTTAACAGTGGTCACATTTGGACTAAGTAAAATAATGTCATTAAACTCATGATGTCACTCTGTAACCACGGGATATTTTGACTAAGGTTAGAGAGGTAGAACATTTCTCCTTGGGGCACGTAGTATTTTTCTATTCTACTACTAACAAACTTAAGCTGCAGTGGCCCAACAAGAAGAGGAACAGTAAAAAACCTGCAGCCGCTGTTAGCACGGTGCTTCGATCCCTTAGAAGAGGGACAGAAACTGCAGCCGGCCAATGGCTTAAATCAGAAGCAAATGGCCCAACAAGAAGTAGTATCAAGATCGTATACTTGACACTGACAGCGTATAGGAAAAAATATCTCCAACTATCACGAAAGTTTATTTTTGGTCCCTCAACTTTAAAGCTACACAAAACACGTCCCTCAACTTTTAAAACAGTACAGATTACGTCACTCAGCGGTTTTGGATGGTGGTTTTACTACAGTAATAGAGGTTTTGCTACATCGACAGTGGTTTTGTTTTTCTTTTTTTCATTTATTTTGATCGAAACTTTGAAAAATTATAGTAGATCACAGAAAAAATCATAAAATAAAAAATTTAATTTTGTTGGATTCCACCTGAATATATCTACACAGTGAATATATAATATGGTATGCTTTAGTATAAAGTTTTTGCTATAAAGATTTTATCTTTTTCTTTTTAGAAAAAATATTTATAGCAAAACTTTATACTAAAGAATACCATATTATATATTCATCGTATATATCTACTCATGAGGAGTCCAAAAAAATTTGATTTTTTATTTTACGATTTTTCTGTGATTTACTATGATTTTTCGAAGATTCGGTCGAAATAAATAAATAAAAAGAAAACAAAATCACTCTCACCATAGCAAAACCTCTGTTACTGTAGCAAAACCGACATCCAAAACCGCCGAGGGATGTAATCTGCACTGTTTTAAAAGTCGAGGGACGTGGTTCGAAAACGCTATTCGGCGCACGCGCGCCAGTATGCTTACTGGCGCACGCGCCGCGTCCGAAGAAGAAGGGGACGGGAGGGGGCCGGGGTGGCGGGCGGAGCGGCCGGCGGCGAGGGCGCCTGTAACATCCTAGATGTTAATGACAAATAAAACTTGATTAAGTGCATTGTTAAAGCATAATCATTGAGCATCATATCATAAATGCATTCATGTTTTAAATGATATCTTTTATGTGATGCTTAGTTTTATGCATTAAATGATGATGCTTTCTGTTTATTTAAAGTTTCTTTATCATTTTATGTTATTCTGTAAATGTTTAAAATAGATTAAAATTTGTTTTGTCTTTTTTTACTTTGCTAATCTTGTGTGTTAGGTCAACCTAGATATGTCTCAACTAAAAAAATTTACTTTCCTTAGGTTGCTTGTGTTTTTATCTGATGAATGACATGAAATCATAAAACCCTAATTTTAATGTCACTTTTAATCCTTGATTTATGCCTTATATGGATTAAGGTGTAAAGTCATGCTTTACACTTGAGTCATGTGTAGGGGATAAGTTCAAGAGCAACAATTAAAAATTGGGCTTCAAGTTTGAGTTTGGAACTGGATTCCCAAAACTTGCTTCAAGTTGGGTAATTCAAGTTTAACTTCAAATTGGGGCAATATTAAAATGTTTTTAAAAAGTCAACTTGGTCTACCAAGGGTACTATTGGGTCATTGACCTAAAAATGTCTTTGGATGATGTTTGTGATCACTAATGACCAACCAATTAATTTAGAAACCAAATCGAGTTGAATTCGCTTTCGAAAACCCTAATTTCAAAACCCTGTTTTACCCCTCTTTCTATATTTCAAAATCTATAAGAAATTTTGAGATACTCTCAAAATATGGTTTGTAGATCTTGAGCTACAATTATGGTATTCAAAGTTCTTTAAGTTTCCAAAAAGAATTTCAAATGAATTTAAAAATACAGTTTACCAGCATTTATCTCCTTTTGATTTTAAACTTATGATTCACAAATTATACATATTTTGAGAAAACTTTATATATGAAAAATGTTTGGTTTGAAAAGTTAAGCATTACATAGATTTGAAGATTTTCAAGTTTTATTGAAAAATTAAAAGTAATTTTAAATATTTGTTTCTAAGGTTTTGTTCTCCTTTTGAATTTGAATTCATATTTCAAAAACTAAGCAGAATTTGAAAATATTTTTTAAATGAAAAATGTAGCTCTTAAAAGTTATGCAAATGATATTTTGGGATATTTTCAAGTTCTTATGTAAAATCTGGAGTAATTTGTAATTTTACCGAGTGACATCATCTGCTACAGTGGTTGGTGACGTCATCAACACCGATTTCCCTCACTGTCGTTGTCGCCGCCGTGTCCTGCCGCCCATGCCGGTGTGTCGCGGCCGTGCCTTCTCGCACCCATGCGAGGGAACACCTGGCCGAGCTCGCGAACCCGCCTACCACCTCATCACCCCGTCCTCTGCTCTATAAAAGCCGAACACTAGCCATCGTCGCCCTTTTTCCTCCTCTGCAGTCATCACCGTCGTCCTTCAACTGCCACCGTCTAGCCTCGCCACCGAGCCGCCTCTAGCCAAATTGAGTACACCGTCGAGTTCGCCCCGTCCTTGCGCTTCTCATGAGCACGCTCGCGAAACCTCGCCTCCTTGTAAATGGTCGTACGCTGCCATCTTGTTCCCGGTCGGCCACATCGCCGTCGCAGTCCGCCTTGCCGTCGTCATCCCTCCACGGTGAGCCACAACCTATTTTACCTAGCGCTATAACTTCGCCTTGATGTCATTTTAGTGGTCAGCTTGATCTTTTCCGCCGACGAGGTTTAGAATCGTCAGAACGTTGCCGCACCGTCGTGTGCAGCCGCATTGAGCCGCCAACGCCACGGGCAAGCTCGCTTTAAGCTCTAATCCGGCCATCTAATCCCCTGGTTTGGGGCGCGTAGTCGTCAGGGGCACGGCGGTGTCCTTTCCGTCGCCGGAGTCCTCGCCAACGGCGAGTCCGTCGCACGGCCGCGCGTCCAGAGCACTCGCTCTGCTCGGGGGTCCTTCGTGGACCGGTGTTTGTGAATTCAAAGAGGTGCAGGGGGGTTAGTGCAAATTATATGTCACATTTGAATAGTGACGAATAGTGTTTGTAAATAGGTATAACTACGAGGTATTTTCTACAAAGTTGCCAGGCCAGGCCGAGGCAAGCCACGCTGGGCCGGCCTATTCACACTCTGGGCCGACCCGGCCACAATGTTGGGCCAAGTTGGGTCAGATCAGGCCCAAGTGACCTTTTTCTTTTTCTAAAAAGCTTTTCCATTTTCTCATTTATGAATAGTTCTTATATTTGTTTTTTTATATAAAAATAATTATAGCTCCTAAATTTCTAAAAATTTATATGTGTGTTCTTTATGATGCCCTCTACCTAGAAAAACTATAATATACCAATTTTGAGTAACTTTTTGCATAAGTTAAAATTAGCCCTTTTAATTGAAAAATGCTACTTCTATGATTTTTAATAAATAAAATAATTAATTTTTATTTTTGACAATTGTTTTGTCATCTAATTAGACCAAGATCTTTTCAAAATAAAATTTTGAGCTCAATTAAATAATTTAATTTTATGCCTTTATTTTATGCTTTTTAATTAATTAATTAACCCCTTTAATCATGCTTAATCATTATAGGATTTGTTTGACTTTGGGATTGATTGATGACCTTAGGTCATTAATCTTAATGACCTTTAGCACTTTAATTAATTATTTGAGCTTACCTTAATCATGTCATTAGAGCTTAATCAATATTATTTCATGTGTTTAATGAATTTCTTTAATGAAATAGTTAACCCTAATGAACTTAGTAAATAAGTTTTGTTGACTTGCAACTTTATAATGAATTAGAGATATTCTTAATGTAATTAAGTTGTTATGCTTTCGTCCATGTATCATCATGCATCATGTCATACATTCCATCATGCTAAAGCATGCATCTTTTATATACATGTAGTGTATACGAGAGTGAGAAGGTTCGTGTTGAACAAGTAGTGGAAATGGTCATCCATCCATGGTGCCGATATCGTCGATCTATGGTGTCAATGTCAAGTCTGACAATTGGAAACTAACTTCTCTGCAACACAGGTAAGCCCCGGATGCATTCAAACCCTACCCTTATTTTATAAAAGTTTTATCGCTTCAGTTATGAAATATTGTATTAAGTAATAGGAGTTGAGTAATAACCCACC
The DNA here is from genome assembly GCA_023333625.1 of Bothriochloa decipiens. Taxonomy (NCBI): domain Eukaryota; kingdom Viridiplantae; phylum Streptophyta; class Magnoliopsida; order Poales; family Poaceae; genus Bothriochloa; species Bothriochloa decipiens. The sequence goes on along the minus strand of CM041641.1, from coordinate 42,314,603 downwards.
AATTTTATTACCTGTCTTATTTACATATTCCTTGTTACCTGATTTTGGAAGATGCGCAGTAATGTTTAGTCTTGCTTAATTAGCTAGGTTTTCAAAAAGTAAAAGAATGAAAAAGATGAGAATGGCTTTGTTTATGGAAACATGATGATAGTTAATAAATCAAGTCCGGATGGGTAACTTGCATTGGGAATGGAGTCCCTCTGTAGTGTTTTCGTCTGTTGATGCCCTAGGTCCCGTTCGATGGTGAATCGGTGATATCGAGAAATTAGAAAATCCACATGCATGAAGTGATATACAGTGGGCTAGAGTCCCCATGTATGTCATGGAGTGATATATAGTGGGCTAGAGTCCCCATATATGTCATAGTGTGTTATACTGTGGGTTTAAGTTCCCACGTATATCGGTACACTGGGTCTAAGTGCTCACGTGTATCATGTGGTGATATATGGTTGCGGTTGTTACCCAGTATATCTGTGATCTGGTATGCATCGGAGTTAGAGTCTCCGGTATCCCAGTGATCTAGGTCCCAGCTGGGTATGAAAATGGATTCGAATCGCCGTTGCTTCTTGGAGAAGAAGACTCGATCGGTGTTCATCATCGTAGTAACAACTTGAATGATGATAAGATATCTAAATGAAGTTGTTTGGTAATGTTGAGCTAGAGCAAAACAACTTTTCTTTCTGTTATAATAAAAAATAAGTAAAAATTTGATCCATAAGAGCTTTTCTGCAAAAAAAAAATTCCTTTTCTTTGAGTCTTATCTTATCCCACTAGCCTGCATTTCCTGAGTCTTCACCTCTCTTTTTTGTCGGGTCAGTCTTGTTGAGTACTTTTGTACTCAGGGTTTGTTGAACCCCTGTTGCAGGTGCTAATTGGTGTTCAAATCAAGTTCATGTCGGTGGGCTCGACGTGATCTGGTTGTCCTCTCCTGACTTAGTCGCTCTACCTAGGTTGTCTTCTGTAGTTATACTCTGCTTCCGCAATTGAAGATAAGTTTATAAAAGATAACTTATTTATAATTTGTAAATTTACTTTTATCTTTTCTTTGCACTCTGATTCTTATTTTGTAACAAATGTTGTAATGTTGCAGCTACTCCTTTGTTGATCCTGGTATGAGTTGTAAAACGTGGTTTAATCGGGGTCCTTTGAGGGCACCTGACAGGGTTTTATAAGTTGTATGGGATGCATGCATGGCTATTAATGGGATGCATGCATGGCTATTAGAGGTCTTTGAGATAATGATGGGTGCATGTGGGCCATATAATTTAGGAGGTTCTACCGCAGCGCCGCGGCTGGGGCGGCGGTGGACGAGGCGGCGGCGCTACCTTCCCCTGAGATTAGGGTTCCGGCGAGGTCGAGGCGGCGGCGGTGGCAGCGGTTAGGGTTCCGGCGAGGTCCCGAGTTCGAGCTTCCCCAAATCCGGCAACTCCCCTGAAATTAGGGTTCCGGCGAGGCCCCCCGTGCTCTCCAATCCTCCCCGGCTGTAGAATATGGCCGGCCCGCCTGGCGGCAGCCGCGACACGGCGGTGGTGGCGGTACGGTCGGCGGCGCCGCCGAGCCGGGCGGGGCAGGATGGCCGGATGGGTTGGGTAGGCGGCGGGGGCGCACTCCGGCGAGCGGTGGCGGGGGCGCGGCGGGGGAGGGGTAAGAAGGAGGGCCGCTGCGGGCGCGCAAGGGCTCGCCAGAGCTCCGGCGAGCCCTTGTGCCGGGGGGCGGGCGGCAGCTGGGCGGCGGATGCGTGCAGGGGAGAAGAAGAAGGGGTGGGGTAGGGAAGAAGAAGAACAATGCATGCACTCTTAGTCTCTTAGAGGGGTTGCTGCGTGCGCCGGTTCGCGTCCTGGCACGTGTGCGCCGCGCAGAACCCCCTGACGTGGTTTGTCTGGTTTTAAAGTTGAAAGACAAAAATAAACTTTTACGGTACTTGGGGATCAAAAGTATACTTTTTCCCTGCATATAACCGCATAACTAACTGGGCCGTCATCCCACCTGAGCAAATGATTCCTGTTGTACTGGGCCAAGATAGAGTCAGGCTGTTTGGCACGACTGCTGGTAAGCCCAAATACACAACTTAACACGGCCGGCACAAAGAAATTAGGGCATTTCCCTTACCTAACATTGGCAAATTATCAGTTCATTCGTTGAGGCAGTTGTACTTGCTTGCCCACTTCCATTTTCTTATATAATGGAACACACAGTCTGGATTGGCCTCGTCCATATTGTTTTAGAAAAAAGAAAAAAAATGGCTTATAACTTTGTAAACAACAAAGTCATCTAGAATTTTGTGAGAATTAAAATTTAACTAGATTTATAAAAATGTTAGCAGCATTTGTATATACTGTATAATCAATCTTATATATAAAAATATATTTAAGAATTTATCTACTATATAGGAGTAGATATTAATAATTTTTAATATATTAGTTAAAGTTAAAGATTGCTTTCGAGAAGAGTAAGGCACTCGGAACAACACCTGCAAAAAGATTTTGGCAGGCAGGTTGCAGCGGCTCGTATCCGCACGTGGCAAGCCCATTTGTTTACCGTTGTTGTGCCGTAGGCCTTCCATGTCTGAAAAAACTAGAGTCTGCAGCAGAGCCCACATGCTCCTCCAGGCTCCAGCTGATCTTGATGCTCATCATGTGCTCGCTCAGGCAGGGAGAGGCACCTGCTGAACCTGGCCGCGGAAATGCGCAAGGTTCACTCTCGCTCGCTGCTCACTCATCGCACGGTGGCGCACTGCAGAAGGACGGTAGTACAGCACTGCTGCAATTTTCTTCTTTAAACACGGTGTTTTTCTTTTTCTCTTGGTTTTTTTTCCCTGTATAAAAGCAAACTGAATTTTCGTTATTACTTATTGGAGTACAGTACAAGGTTTCCGTGAAATGTATGCGTTCTCTGTCTTCCTTCTCCTCCTCGGGTAGAGAGACGCCGAATCCAAATCGGAATCGAGAAGGTCGAATCGCGTGCGGTCGTCAGCAGCGACGGACGGACGATTGCATCGCCACGGTAGCGATCCCATCCCCGATGGCTCGAAACTAGCACTGTCGAACCCGGCGCTGGAAGTACAGTTTGAGAAGCCACGCCTTCAAATTCGAATTCGAGACGAGAAGGTCGTCGGCGTCGGCATCAGACTGTTGCGTGCCGGCACCCACAAGCATCTGATCTGATATCTCAGGTGTGTCCCATTGCGTTGCCACCGCAGAGGATCCTCGCGCGGGCAGCATCTCATCATCGTCTCCGTCATCAGTGATGATTCATTCCAGTGGTCACTGACTAACTGCAGCAGCATCAGTAGAAGCATCGTGTGAGCCCAGCACTCCCCACTTCCGCGAATTAAATCGCAGGATCATTGTGTGTGTTCCACCACTACAAAAAGGTCCCCGGCACACTAGTAACGACCGGCAGACGCGCCCACGCGTCGGTGACCAAGACGCCGCCGCACCCGCACGCACCCTCGCCGCCGCCCGGCGGCTTCTGCTGCCTAAGTATGCCCCTCGCTCTGATAGGGGCCGCGCGCCGTGCTGACGTGGCGCCGGCGCGGCGCTGACTTTCGGGCCCCACCATACCGCTTTATAAGTAATCAGCGGAGCACCCTCCCAGCCCCCGTCTCTTCTTACTCCATCCCGCAGTCGTACTGCGCCCGAAGCAGCGCCGCGGCAGTGGACGCCGACGAGCCCTACCCTAGCCTCCAGGTGCCGGCGCGGAGAGGTGAGTGGCTAGCGGCTCACTTCGACGGCTGGCGTATCGGATTCCGCGATTCCCGCTGACTTCGTTCCCTTTTCTGTGTGCGGTGGATTTTTGGCAGGTTAGTTGGCGGTTGGATTCGATGGCGGTGGCGTCGCGGCTGGCGGTCGCGCGGGTGTCGCCGGACCCGGCGGCGGCAGGTAGGAGCAGGAGGACGACTGGGCTCGCGGCGGTTCGGTTCCCGCCGGCGGCCGACGGTAGGGGGAGGAGGAGGCGCGGCCGGGCCGTCGCGGCCAGTCCCCCCACGGAGGAGGCCGTGCAGATGACGGAGCCGCTCACCAAGGACGACCTCGTCGCCTACCTCGCCTCCGGGTGCAAGCCCAAGGAGAATTGGAGGTCAGATAAAAGCTTTCCATATGCTGCTCTCCTTTTCTTATTTTATTTTGGTTCCTATGCTGTGCCAGAGTGCGGGAATGTTTGACGTGGACGCGTAATTCTTTTGGTTGTTTGATATGATACGTGCTATAGCTCTGGATTCGAGGTTACTCTCAATTGCGCTGTCTAGCTCCAAAATTGAGGTTACTTTCAACTGCTCGCTACAGTGCTAGGATGAATTCATTAGTGTGATGGTCATCTTGTAATTATGTTCAAGTTTTTTGAGTACCCATAATTTGGTCTGGTATTTATTGAATCTGTCCCTGTGTTTTCCCCTTTTAAAAAAGGAAAATACATTTCAGTTGGCTGTTCAGTTTATCCCTGAAGTAAACGTCTGTCCCTTTACAGAATTGGCACCGAGCATGAAAAGTTTGGTTTCGAAGTCGACACACTACGCCCTATAAAATACGATCAGATTCGCGACATACTGAACGGGCTCGCTGAGAGATTTGACTGGGACAAGATAGTGGAAGGAAACTATGTTATCGGCCTCAAGCAGGTACTGTTCCATTTTGCTCCTTCCCTTTTGTATGAATGTGGCTGCTATACATCATCTACCAACAATTGAAATTTGACGAAAAGGGCATTGTCCATGCATTTTGGTGGGTCGTTCTCACTCGTATGCTTTAGATGCCACAATCAATAGAAGTTTATGCAGGGTTTTTTTTTTTGTTTTTGTTTTTTTGTTTTTTTTTTTCTGATGGCTCTAGTTTATCATTGTAACCTGACTTATCTGTATGGATGTAGGGAAAGCAAAGCATCTCACTAGAACCCGGAGGCCAATTTGAACTTAGTGGTGCTCCTCTTGAAACATTACATCAAACCTGTGCTGAGGTCAATTCACATCTTTATCAGGTAACTTCTCTTACTAACATTGCATTCCTTGTACAGCATCTCGCAGAAACTATTATCTTAGCTCTTGTGTGTTTTTGTTTGACATTATTATATAATAATGACCATTCTTTTGCCAGAGATTATGCATTAGCAAACATGTATTGCAAACCAAATGTTAACTGACACCCCTGCATGATAATCCTGTTGAGAACTATACCTTTAACTCAAGCATCTTATTTGAGTTTATTTTGTAGTTTTATTAACACACTGAGTCGCTGACTAGGGTCGCATGAGAAAATGTTGAAATGGATGGCACCACACTGTATTGTTTCTGCAAGACTCATGCATTTTCAGTGCAATTATGCTATGACCTCAAAGTTTGCCTGTTCTTGCAGGTCAAAGCAGTTGGAGAGGAAATGGGAATAGGATTTCTTGGGCTTGGCTTTCAGCCGAAATGGGCACTGAGTGATATACCGATAATGCCAAAGGTATTTCTGTCCTTTAACCTTGTAAACTAAACTTTGTTTTGTTCCTGGACTGTTAACTGCTGCTCGCCAGTGACCTCAACCCATCATACTTGTTTTGACTTTTAAGCATAGTATTCTTGATACTTAAATAGTTAAACAAGATGCTATCATTAGAAATGCTGTATTCTGGTACATCTCCCATTTCTGACATAACAATATAGACTTGCTAGTTACCACCCAGCTTATATTGAGCACTTAGGGGAAAAAATGAATGATAACATGTACCCTTCTTCAGATATGCCTTAGACAACGACTGCTTCTGTTTCCTGTAAAATCTGACAAAAACAACCATTGGTTTGTAGGGAAGATACGAAATAATGAGGAATTACATGCCTAAAGTTGGTACTCTTGGCCTTGATATGATGTTCCGGACATGTACTGTGCAGGTGAGCATATTTCTATTTTTATTTGTTGAGTGCCGTTTTCAGAATAACATCTCTCTCCATTTGAGCTCATCTCAAAGATACTTGAAACTCCATCTATGACATAAAGTTGATTCACTAATGAAATTAACTGATTTGTATTATGATAATCTTGACGGAAGTTCACTCTTCTGTGCCCAGGTTAATCTTGACTTCAGTTCGGAACAGGATATGATAAGGAAATTTCGCGCTGGCCTTGCGTTGCAGCCTGTGGGTATTTTTATTGTCTTCTGTGATAATTTATTTTCTGTTCTCAAATCATCCTGGATTGTTCATTTAACAGATTGCAACTGCAATATTTGCCAATTCTCCCTTTAAAGAAGGAAAACCAAATGGATTTCTCAGCTTAAGGAGGTATTTACTTGATAACCTTCAGGGCATACATAAGTTAATTTCATTGTCTGCAGTTGAGGGCGCTAGAACCTAGCACCGGTGAGGGCGAGTAGCACCTACTCGACCCTACCCTCGAGCTCTTCCTTGGACCAAGGAAGAAGACGAGCTGAGCTCTCTGGCACACGGTAAACACACGCAGCGGAATGAAGAGTGGCCAGAAAGTCTGCTTCTTTCATTGCCTTGTGTAGCATATTTATACAAGTTTCCTACCTACTACAAGGTACAAAGGGGTGTGGGTCTCCATATCCCTCAACTACTCCTAGCACTATTCACAGCACTATGCATACATCAATGTACGTTTACCTACTCCCAACCATGCTGCTACAGCACGAGTGGACCAGGCCTCCCCCTCGAGCAAGCCCCTTGAGTTGACTGGGGGAAGGAAAAGCCGGGGTGAAACAACACCCCCTCGAGTATACTCTCGAGCGTACCCTTCGAGCGTACCCCTCGACAGTCGAGGTAGCAGCAGATTATGTTTAACAATCTTCCCCTAATCCTGCTGCTAGCTCTTGATCTCCACCATGCCAATCATTTTCCTCAGCTCCTGGAACCGAGGACGCCCGAGTGACTTGGTGAGGATGTCTGCGAGCTGCCAGCCAATGTCGACGAACTCGATGACGACCTGTCCTCCATCGACGCAGTCTCGAAGGAAGTGGAACTTCACATCGATGTGCTTGCTCCTGTCATGGAGGACGGGGTTCCTTGCCAACGCGATTGCTGGCTGGTTGTCCACCTTGAGCGCCGGTGGCTAAGCCTCGACACCGGTGAGCTCACCCAGCAATCGTCGCAGCCAGACCACCTGGCACGCCGCCACGTATTCCGCCTTATAGGTGGACAGGGCCACCATCTTCTGCTTCAGCGACTGCCAGGCGATGGGCGCTCCACCGAGAAAGACGAGCACACCCGAGGTGCTCCGCCGTCCATCCACGTCGCCCGCCATGTCTGCATCGCTGAATGCCATGAGCCTCGGCGCATCCTCCTCGGTCTCCGGCGGTGCTTCGCTGAAAACGGACAGCTGAAGCCCACCGCGCTTGGGGAAGACAATTCCCCACTCCGCCGTGCCCTGGACGTAACGCAACAAGCGCTTGACCGCCGTCCAGTGATCCTCCCGCGGATCCTCCATGAACCTGCTCACATAGCCCACCGCAAATGCGATGTCCGGCCGCGTGTGAGTTAGCCAGCGCAGCCCGCCGACGATGCTCCGGTAGAGCGTAGCGTCCACCTTCGCCGCGGTGCTCTGCTCGAGAGCTTGATGCGCTCCTCCATTGGCGTGGCCACAGCCTTGCAGCCCGCTATGCCTGCCCGCTTGAGCAGTTTCTACGCGTAAGCGCGCTGCCCCAGCCTGATGGCGTCCTCCCCCTGCCTCACCTCGATGCCGAGGTAATAAGACAAGGCCCCCAAATCACTCATCCTGAACCGCGCAGCCATCTCCTCCTTGAATCTGGCGATATCCTGAGCCCGCGCGCCGGTGATGATGAGGTCGTCCACGTACACCCCGACGATGAGATGTTCCTTCCCCCGTCGACGGGTGTACAGTGCGTGCTCCGTGGCGCATCTCCCGAACCCGAGCTCAGCCATGGTGGCATTGAGCTTGGCATTCGACGCCCGCGGTGCCTGACGCAGGCCGTAGAGGGCCTTGCGCAGCCGCAACACCTTCTTCTCGGCGCCCTTGACGACGAAACCCGGCGCCTGCTTGACGTAGACCGTCTCAGCCAGGTCCCCGTTGAGGAACGTTGACTTGACGTCGAGGTGGTGAACCTGCCACTCCTTGGCAGCAGCGAGGGCGAGCAGGAGTCGCACCGACTCCATTCGAGCGACGGGGGCGAAGACCTCCTCGAAGTCGACCCCTTCGCGCTGCACGAACCCTCGAGCAACGAGCCGCGCCTTGTACTTTACCACAGCGCCGCGCTCGTCCCGCTTCACCTTGAAGACCCACTTGAGTCCAATCGGCCTACAGCCCGTCGGCGGATCAACAAGCTCCCAGGTCTTATTCTCCTCGATGGCCTTCATCTCTTCCAGCATCGCCTTCCGCCACGCTGCGTCGCGCTCCACAACGGTGAACGTGGGCGGCTCCTCTGCACTCATCAAGAGCAGAGTAGGATCGTTATCGAGGTTCGGCGCCGCCCGGCCAGGTGCCTCAAGGTCTCTGACGATATCGTCGACCTGGCGGAACCGCACCTCCTCTCCTTCGTGGTAGGCATCCACAAACTCCGAGACGTTGGACGGTGGGGTCGCGTACTCGATGGTTCGCACCGTCACTGTTCCTCGAGGTGGGGTCGTTCGCAGCGGAAAAGTTCCGTGCTCGACCCTCCTCCGTGGTCGAGGGTCCGCCCGCTGTTCCTCGAGGTGAGGTCGTTCGCAACGGAAAAGTTCCGTGCTCGACCCTCCCCTCCGTGGTCGAGGGTCCGCCCACTGTCGAGCCCTCCCCTCGAGCAGTTGGGGTCGAGACCTCTGGCGAGACCGAGGGCCGAGGCCCTGTGGCCGGGTCGCTCGAGGCTGGGTCGTTCGCAGCGGAGAAGTTCCGTGCTCGACCCTCCCCTTCCGCGGTCGAGAGCTCCCTTCCGTCATCCACTGCCGAGCCCCCGAATCGAGGGGTCTGTGATCCGGCTCCGCTGGGTGGTTCCTCCGCAACACCTGCTGCCGATGCCCGAGCTTCCCCCACTGTGGGTTCCACTGAGCCAGCGCCCCCGGTCCTCGGTGTATCCAAAGCCTCGCCAGGGCCGTAGATAACCAGCCGCTCGACGGTGAACGTGTCGCTGAGTCTGCCGCCGCCTTCCTCGAGGCCTCCTGCTTCCGGTCTGTCCCAGGTCCACGACGCAGCCTTGTCGAAGACCACATCTCGGGACACGACCACCTTGCCACCGAGGGGGTCATACAGCCGATAGGCTTTCGACCCCTCCTCGTAGCCGAGGAACACCATACGCGTGCTTCTGTCCTCCAGCTTTCCGACGCCTGGCTTGGTGATCTTGGCGTGGCCGATGCAGCCGAAGGTCCGCAAGTACGAGACATTAGGCTTGCGCCCGTGCCACGCCTCGTACGGTGTCTTCCCGTCGAGAGCTTTGGTCGGCGACGGTTGAGGATGTGCACGGCGGTGGTGACAGCCTCTCCCCAGAATGCCGTCGGCATCCCCTTGGCCTTCATCATCGACTGCGCCAGGCCGACGATGGTCTGATTCCGGCACTCCACGACGTCGTTCTGCTGCGGCGAGTAGGGTGCGGTGAGATGTCGACCCACCTCCTCCTCGACGTAGTACTCGATGAAATTGAGCGCCGTGAACTCTCCGCCGCGGTCGGTCCGGAGCACCCGCAGCCGCTTGCCGCACTCCGCCTCCGCGCGAGACTTGACCCGCTTGATGGCGTCCGCCGCTCTTGCTCGTCAGGAGCTGCAGCCACATGTAGCGGCTGCAATCATCCACGAGCAGGAGAAAGTACCTCCGACCGCCGTGAGTTGCTGGCGTGATTGGGCCGCAGAGGTCCCCGTGGACTAACTCGAGGGGTTCGGCCGCGCGATACCTCGAGGTCTTCGGGAACGGTAGCCGCCTCTGCTTCCCTACCAGGCAGCTGTCGCACAGCTCCCCGACATGCTCGATTCGAGGTAACCCGGTCACCATCTTCTCGAGCCGGCCCAGAGCGTCGAAGCTCAGGTGGCCAAACCGGCCATGCCACAGCCATGGCTCCTGCGTGCACGCCGCCGCCAAGCACACAGGGTGCCCCACCTTCAAATCAAGAAGATAGAGACGATTCCTGGAGCGCGTTACCTTGGCGAGAAGACGCCGCTCCTTGTCCCTGATCCACAGAACACCGTCGCAGATCAGCACCTCCGCTCCTCGCTCGTCAAGCTGGCCCAGACTGACGATGCTCGAGCGAAGCTGGGGAATGTAGTACACGTCAGTCAACGCGCGCTGCTCCCCGTTCCGACACCTGAAAATGACTGTGCCTTGCCCGCGGATATCTACCCTCGAGGCATCCCCGAACTTGACCGTGCCGGTCTTGTTCGTGTCGAGGTCGGAGAAGGCGGCGCGGCAGCCAGTCATATGGTTGCTCGCACCGGAGTCGAGGTACCATCGTTGCTCCTCCTTGTCGCCGAGTGTGCCCAGGTGTACCTACGCCCGCGGCTCGTCGAGGTCGACGGCCCGCGGCACAGTCTTCTGCTCCGCCTCCGTCTCCCCTGCTTTGCCTTCCTGCAGAGCGCAGTACTCACCCATCAAGAGCGCCTGCTCGTCATCACTGTCGTCCTGAGCCAGGTGCGCCTCCTCCTTCTCCTTCCTCTCCGGGCACTCGCGTGCCCAGTGCCCCACCTTGCCACATTTCCGGCAAGCGATGGGGGCAACGGTCTTCTTTTTCCCGTTCCTCTTGTCTGCCGGAGCTTTCCCTTGCTTCTTACCGCCGTTGCTGCTACGGTCACCACCGTCGCGGCTGGAGCCTTCCCCGGACAGACGCTTCTCTTTCATCCGCGCCGTCCACTCCTCCTCGGTCAGCATCAGCTTGGGCTTCTCGTTCTCCGGCGTCGCAAGACCACGGCTCTCCACTACTCGTAGCCTCCCCTCTACATCCTCGAGAGTCAAAGTGGAGATATCCAGCATTGTCTCGATGGACATGACGAGCTGCGAGTACTTGGAAGGTACCACACAGAGCAGCTTGCTGACGAGATTCTCGTCCTCCAGCGCTTGCCGTAGGTGGCCAGCTGGGTCGCGAGCGACTGAAGACGCAGCGCGAAGTCCTCCACCGACTCCTCGGACTTGAACCGGATGTCGTTGAACTCCCGGCGCAGTTGCTGAGCCTTCGCCCGCTTGACTCGATCCGAGCCAACGCGGAAGGACTCTAGCATCTCCCACGCCTCCTTCGCCGTCTGCTTGGCTCCGAGCGCCTCGTGGTACTCGCTTGGAGTAGACGCCATGAGCGCCTCCATAACGCCCACCTCCGCATCTTCTCCGGCGTTGCCAGTCTCCACGTCCGCCCACCATTTCCGGGCGCGCAGCTTCCATTTCATCTGCACGGCCCACTCGCCGTAGTTGGTGCGGGTAAGCATCGGCCAGGAATTGCTCCCGCCGTACTCCCTTACCACGCGCACCTCCACCGGCTGCGCCACCGGCTGGAGCTGCCTCCCCGCATGTCCACCGCCGGCGCCCTGCAGTACCGCGTCCGCCATCGCCGGTCGGACCTAAATGACGGTGTACGGCTCCGATACCACTTGAGGGCGCTAGAACCTAGCACCGGTGAGGGCGAGTAGCACCTACTCGACCCTACCCTCGAGTTCTTCCTTGGACCAAGGAAGAAGACGAGCTGAGCTCTCTGGCACACGGTAAACACACGCAGTGGAATGAAGAGTGGCTAGAAAGTCTGTTTCTTTCATTGCCTTGTGTAGCATATTTATACAAATTTCCTACCTACTACAAGGTACAAAGGGGTATGAGTCTCCATATCCCTCAACTACTCCTAGCACTATTCACAGCACTATGCATACATCAATCCGATTTACTGATGTACATTTACCTACTCCCCACCATGCTGCTACAGCACGAGTGGACCAGGCCTCCCCCTCGAGCAAGCCCCTCGAGTTGACTGGGGGAAGGAAAAGCCGGGGTGAAACAACACCCCCTCGAGTATACTCTCGAGCGTACCCTTCGAGCGTACCCCTCGACAGTCGAGGTAGCAGCAGATTATGTCTAACAGCAGTTAATAACACAGTAACCTTATGTGCAGCCATATCTGGACAGATACTGATAACAACCGTGCAGGGATGCTCCCTTTTGTCTTCGATAACTCATTTGGGTTAGCATTCCCTTTGAACTCCCCCTCTCCTCCACCTTGAGTTCCATCGAATGATTGCATCATTTCATTTAAAGATATTTTCCATGTGAAACAATCCTGATTATAGTTTCTGTTCGGGATGCAGGTTTGAGCAATATGTGGATTATGCATTAGATGTCCCAATGTATTTTGTGTATCAAAATAAAAAGTATATTGACTGCACTGGAATGTCATTCCGGGTATATCTCTATCCTTGCTATCCTTTTACTTCTGTAGTAGTGTATTGTATTTTATATATTTAACCCTCCATTTACAAGACAGTTCTTGGTTGTCATTCATAAAACTCATTTGATATGTATTTACTTTGCAGGATTTTATGCAAGGAAAGCTCCCACAGGCTCCTGGGGAGTTGCCTACTCTTAATGATTGGGAGAACCATCTAACAACAATTTTTCCTGAGGTTTACCCTTTTTTATTTCTTTACAAAATGTCATATCTGTCATTGCTAGGCATCACAATAACTCTTGTCCTTTGTATTCTGCTTGCAGGTTAGGTTAAAAAGATACCTTGAGATGAGAGGTGCTGATGGTGGCCCATGGAGGCGATTGTGTGCGTTGCCTGCATTTTGGGTTTGTGATCTGCTTTCCTTTCAATTTGTTTTGTATTTCTGTGCACCGCCTCTGACAGCCACTAGTTAATATGAATATGGGCTCTCTATGGTATTAGTTTATTTCTAGTTTTTGCTAGAAGTTTGAATCAGATTTCTGCTTTATGTGAGTCTACAGGTTGGGCTGCTGTACGATGAGGAATCGTTACAAAGTATTTTGGACATGACTTTTGATTGGACAAAGGAGGAAAGAGAGATGCTAAGACGGAAGGTATCTCAAAATAATCGTGCACCATTCTTTCTGCAAAATGTTGGTTTTTTCTTTTCTGTTTTCCTCTTTTTGTTGGTGGCTCATTTTGGGTTTCAGCTCTAACCTACCCCTACTTGCTTGGGACTAAAAGGACCTTTTTGCTGTTTGGCACAATAGAAAATATTCTTGATAGGGAACTAAAATTTGGTTTGCCTCACAACTACAATTGTCAAATAGAACTTTACCATATTCTTGTGATTTGAAATAGTCTATATTATATAGATAAGAATAAAGTCCAGCAGATTTAATTAGTTTTGCTGTGTTATATTGATCAGGTGCCGGTGACTGGTTTGAAGACGCCATTTCGTGATGGATATGTAAGGGATTTAGCTGAGGAAGCTCTAAAACTGGCCAAGGTTAGTAAATTAGAGCACTTTGCTATGATTAATTATCTTTCCCCCCGAAGTAAGGCCAAGTTGAGAGAAATGTTTGTAATAATGTTTAACCCCAGAATGGACTGGAAAGAAGAGGATACAAGGAGGTTGGTTTCCTTAGAGAGGTTGACGAAGTGGTCAGAACAGGTAAGGCTATTCATCATCCTCTCGTGACTGACCATATTTTAGCTTTGCTGCCACCAATCAAATTGTTCTCTTTTCTCAAGATCCTAATGAACTTTCCTTGCTACAGGAGTGACACCTGCTGAGAGACTTCTGAATCTGTACGAGACGAAGTGGCAACGCAACGTAGACCGTGTTTTCGAGCATTTGTTATACTGATGATGCAGCAGCGAACGCTGGACAGAGCTTTGTAGATGTACCCTAATACAAAAACTCATCTGATTCATTCAACGCCTGAGTCGGAAGGGCTCAGTTGAGGCACAGGAGCACAGCTTTTGGTTTGTTTTTGACGGGGAACTGGAACCGCGGCACAGCCCGGTGCTGTGCCTACAAATAACTTCGCTTGGAACGGATCACTGTGCTTTGACTTCACCCCCTGTGTCTCCAGGGAGATGGAACAAACCACTGTTTGTACCGTCCCTTTTTGTTTTTCTTCAGTGATGAAAATGCCGTATGGAAAATAAGTCCATCTTCTGTACGATGGGAACTGTTTTTTTCCTTCTTTTCCTTGATTCAGGATTGTTGGGATGTTTGTCCGGGGTTAACATGCTAAAGCAATTTCACCGACGATAAATAAACTGATGGTTTGATCCGGAATCTGCAATTTTGCAAGTCTTTTTCTACCTTTTTTTTTTCTAGCCGAAATCACTATTGGGCGTCCGTGTTTTTGCATACGCACGCGACGCATGAATTAGACGGCGGCAATTGAGCTCTCAGTGCCCAACTGCTCAACTTGAAGACGAGCTTTGTTACAGATAGCAACGTGCATGTGCCTACAATGAGCCCTGTTTTTCTAGCATTTCATCCCCCCGGCGCGTCAGTTGGGGGTATGCTAGTCTCTGCACTTGAACAGCTAACCTAAGAATAGCATACGTAGACCCATTCATGGTCCATCCAGTCTGACCCGCCCAAAAAAACCCAACCTGAATTGACTCACCAATGCGTCGAGTAAATCCGAGCTATGATTTTCGACCAATGACTTGACTCAATCGAAAAAAACCTGATTCAGAGTGCAAAAAAATTGACAAAACTTGAGAAATAGCCTGACATGCTGGTGTGTGAGTTGGGCTTGAGCCAAAGGTTTTGGTCCAATCATTGTTTTCCACCCAATCTAAAACCTGACCTGACTCGATGTTTGATCAGGTCTAGGCATACACGATACATTTTTATTTAACAGCTGTGCTCGATATTTCCCTCCACTCTCTTCATTCTAAATTGTAGTTCACTTTAACCAAATTGTAATTCACTTTTACTTTTTTTGGTACATTCATTTTTGTACATATCACTCGCTGCGTCACAGTAGCCGCGTCGCTGCCAAAGCCACGGACGGTGGACGCCACCACACAGGCCCGGATCGTGTTGCTGAAGAAGCTGGGCATTGCTGTCGAAGAGACTGCTGTCGGCTTGGAGATCGAAAGCAAATTTAAGGTCGCCTTCCAGAACCTGAAGGAGAAGAAGGAGGAGGCTTTGCAGATCTTCTCTAATGGTGGACTCAACCTAGCAGTCATGGAACTTAAGTTGACTAGGTTAGAGGATGACAGGGTGTAGTCCCATGTCTATCGTCTAGTCACAAAATCTATTTATGTAATCACAACCTCGTGTAAGTTGGTGTCGGAAGGGATTCGATAACCTCAGGTTACCGTCCCCTCTTTTTTATTATACTGCTTAATGAAATACGTGTTTAAACGTGTTTTTAAAAAAACTACAGTTTAAAGCGAAGGGAGTAGGACTTATTCGAAACGCAAAAATCATGCAAGAATCCCACAAACCACAGACCACATTCGAGTTGTTCGATGGGCAGAAAACGTTCCACCCAATTACATGAAAATTTCCAACCATAATATGAACTAATCGAACGTGTAATCACACTGTGCCTGCAAAATTCGAGTTTGAACAAAAACTTGCACGAGGACAAGATAAAGAGAAATGAACGTGTGAGTTCTTGTTCAAGCTTAAATTTTGCGCACATATATTATGTCCACAGTTCACCTGAACTCGTGTGTACGTATGCGTGTGTAAGATGTACGTATATACTGTATAGTGTATAATGTATAGATAGAAGAAGATGGAATTTTTTTTTGACCGATTTCGAAACGGTGTCCAATCCGATCCGAACGATTAGTCGCGTATACTTGCCTATAAATTAAACTCGCGATGTCATGCCACCCACCTTTCGTGCATTGCATGCGTTCTTTTTTTTTTTCTAGCTCCGTCCGGGCCGGGAGATCCTGTCCATCGATGGCTCCACCACGCCGCGCTGCCGCGCCGCCGCCGCCGCCCCACAACACGAAAGGGTGGCTATCCCGTTGTCGCCGCCCACCAAAAAACCGAAAAGGCAGCAGCTGGCGCGCCGTTGATCCTCTGGCCACCGTGCCCGACGACCAGCTCTTCGACGCAATCTTCTCCCTGGTGTTCTCGGACGCCGGCGACGTCGCCCGCTGCGCCGCCGTGTGCAGGCGCTGGGGCCGCATCGTGGCTGCGCACGAGGCCGCCATCCTCTGCGCTCTGCCGCCGCCCGATCGGTTCCTCCCCCACCTCGCCCTCGGCTTCTTCCTCGGGGGGCAGCGTGACCTCAGCAGCACCAGGCGGAGGCAGCCGTCTGCCCAGGCGTAGACGGACCCGTGCTTCATCCCGACGACGTCCGCCTCCGTCCTCCTAGGCTCGCCGTTCCCGGGCCTTTCTGAGGGCGGTGACGCCGCCGCCAGAAGCAGCGGCCTCTTCCACTACGCGCGCCCGGTGGCGTCCCGCGGCGGCCGCGTCGTCTTCGAGCTCCGGAGCAACACCCGTGCCGACGGCGTCGCGCTCAGTGTGTGCAACCCGATGACGGGGGACGTGGCCCTCGTACCATCCCTCCCCGGCGAAGACTTCCCCGGGCACGACTACGCGTGCACGGTACTCACCGCCGGCGACCTCGACGACGACGCACAACCGGGATCGTCCTTCTTCAGTCTTGTCCTAGTCTACAACCGCCGCAGCTTCACAGCTGTTCGGTGCTACACCTCCGATGACGCTGGCGGCACCGGCGGCTGGGGCCCAGAATTCAGGAAGCCCGGCGCCCAGATTAGCGGCCACGAGCTTCACCGACTAGGTCCGGCCGTCGTGCTCCGTGGGGTGGTCTTGCCCATCATGTTCGCCGCAGCTCTGGCCGTGCGGCTAGACGGTGGCACCGCGCCGGCGGTCATGGACGTGCACGTCGTGCCTTACATGATGCGGAACACTTTACCGCCGGACTGGAGGTTGCTTGGCACGACGCCGGACGGGATGCTGAGCTACGTCAGAGCCGGCGTGGCGGGGGACGAGCTCAGCTTCAACGTTGAGACCTTGGACGTGAGCGCGGCGGCGGGTGCCGAGTGGGAGCGGTGCGAAACCATCAGCCTGGCCCAGCTCACGGTGCCGACGACGACGGAGCTCGAGCTCAAGATGCGGTGGCTCGGCGAGAAGAGCGGCACGCTCTTCTTCACGATCGGGGAAGGTTGCAGCACCAGCGGCGCCTTCGTGTTGAACCTCGCGACAAGGTCGGTCGACAAGCTGGCCGACGGCGTCGAGTGCAACTCCTGGAGGAACCTGTATGGGTACGAGATGGACCCCACCGCACTCCTTGCGTCCATCACAGATCGCTTCAACTAATCAGCAATCCGCGCGGTCGACCATCCTGGTGTTGCTCAAGAATATCTGCTACCGGAGACGACGGGATCGGGATGCACTGCATCCAATCCATCAGTGGTTTTATGTTTCATTTTCTTGTTTTGTTGCAAACTCATGTAACTATTTAAAAAAATAGTTTCACCATTTTATGCACATGTGTATGTGTGTATGTTGTAGACGTTTGTATTGTAACGTGTCATTCTAAAAAAAATGGTTTCCCCGATGATTGGTTGGAATTTTTTTAAGAATGTTTAGAATTTCTCTAACGTGACAACGTGCAGTGCAGGCCTGGCCGCCTAGCGCCGATCATCGTCGTCTTCGTTTCGTTGCAGTGCAAACTCTCCGATCCGGTGGAAGCAAATACTGCTAGAGGCCGGCACCTGCTGCATGCTTGTCCACTTGTTACAACTCGACGCTGGTACGTTTGTTTGCCACGTCGGCGGGGTTAGTTTATGGACACGCGTGTCGCAACTGGCAGAGCTCAGTCGATACGATCGTCATCAGCTCGAGAATTCAAAGCTTTGCATTGAGCTTTCCGGTCATCTCTTTTTGGAATCAAAGACAGCCATTTCCAGTCTTTGATTTTTGGCCTTAACCATCCGATCTATGAGCTCGTGCTGTATCATTCGATTCCTTCGGTGAAGATGACCAGCACGTACATATCCTAGCTCAAATCAAAATAACGGCAAAAGTACAAACGCTGTGAATCAAAAGATCCCGTGATTTCAAGAAAAAAAAAGATCCCGTGATTTCAAGAGAGAGGGGGAAGAGGAGAAACAAAGAACACTGAACAAACGAAAATTACACACTATCAATTTTTGTCCAACCAAAATCATGACAAGGCAAAACATAGACTTGCCATTCTTTTTAAAGAATGACAAAAACATATTTGTGCATTGGTAGATTGACAAAATAAAGGCTCGCCAAATTTCTTTTTTATATGTAGTTATAAAAACATTCTAAAGACTTGTTAAAATTTTGGCATAAAATAAAACTGGTGGTGCTAATTCTTTGATAATGAATTAATTGATGACCATAAATTTTGATATACATGATTTTGGTTTGACAATTGGATGCCAACCAAGCAGGTTCAAAACAACATCACTTGAGCCACCATAACACCGGATGGACGGATGCTTAAGGCCACCCTTCCCGAAAATCATAGTTATACATAGGTGATGAATCTGCGGATCACTCTGCAAACCGGAAAATCTAGAACGAAAACTAGAGCAATAGACGGATTAGGGCAGCCCACCTTTTATTTATAGAGGCATCACCCAAACTCAAGGCCATTAGGTTCAACTCCCAATCATTAGATGGCTAGGCGTCCTTCATGATTTAGCTTTGCCTCTACACAAGCTTTGTGATGATGCCCATGGGCGGACCTAGCGCTAGGGCAGCCCAGGTAGCTGCCCTAGTCGCGGCCTAGGCAGCTGCCCTAGTCGTGGCCTATGTACACGGCGAATAAGTTTTAGTTATTTTGGCTCACTAGGATTGCAGCTCAAGCCCAAGAAAGAGGTGTAGGGCAACTCGCCAGCGTCGACTCCCTTCACGTCTTTGCAACTCGCGCGAGTGCTCCGCGCCGTCGCCCGTCGCCCGTTCCCACACGCCGCCAGTCGCCCAGTCCTGCACACGCCTCCCGTCCACACACCATCGACCGCCGCCTTGGCCGTCGGCGCCGCCCCCTGCTGGCCTGCCAACCAGGACTGCTCCGCGGCTTCGCCTCCCGCCTGTCCCCATAACGTCCACGCGCCTCCGCAGTCCGCACTCGCGGCGGCGGCGACAAGGATTGGCTGCCAGCACTGCCAGTGACGCGCCACCGCCTGGGGCCTGTTGGAGCTCGGCTGTCGGTGCTTCCTGCCCTAGTCTTGTCCAAATGTTGAGTCCTCCACTAATGATGCCACATATCACTTCGAGTCCCATCGAAAGAGCACTCGAGCTTTGAGACCAAAATCTGAAAACTGTCGACCAGAGGTTTTGAGGCCCAAACCACGCACCAAACTGGCTGCGAGTAGCTAGCGTACTTCATACACATTCCTCGATCTTTGACCGCCTAGCTGCCAAGTCTCCTAGAGCCTCTACTCAACTCGCTCGGCCGCTGTATTGACTTGGTCAACCCGGTCCATGATGTCAGCCACCGCAACTAGTCATCAGGCCTCCTGCCCCCCTTGATCTAAGAATCTGGCATATTCCTCCATCTCTCCTGATCCATCAGCACGAACCCACCTAACCTTCACCTTTACCGTCAATCACCGCCTCCGAGCTCAAACCTACGCATCGACATGAGGTTTTGGGATTGTTTTCTCAAAAAACAATTCGGAGCCCACCGAATTGGAGGAAATTAAAAAAAAATGGGCTGGTATTGATCCAAAGTTTGAATGAAATTTGAGTCGATTTGAACAAAGTTTCTCCAAACTATCAGGAATGGCAGTGGACTTGGAAAGGATGCACGCGGTGTTGACAGGGAACACGCCGGTGGCAGAGAGGGCAGCGACTATGTGGTATTGACAGTAGAGGGTGAAGATGGCACCAATGATACATCAGATGCAGTGATAGCACGACAAAGAGTATCGAGGAGTGGCCAAGGCACGCTGATGGTGGCGAGGAGTGAACATGGCATGAGCTTGGACGTAGGGAAACAACCATGACACTCTCGCAGTGGCTGCAGTAGCGCTGGCGCAAGCGGCGAGGTGCATAGACGAAGCTACCGGCGATGACTCAAAGGAAAGTATGACTCTATTGATGGTGTGGGATCTTGTTGGTCCACAAAGCGGGCTCAAATTTTCAGAACAAAAATATCGCGAGTATAAGCATTCGTGGAGTCTATTTCAAAAATTTAGATATTCATACTTAAAAGCTTTAAATTTTTTTAAAACATTACACACCAATAGTACCAAACTAGATGGGCATTTTCCCAAAATTTGAGATTCAAACAAATTTTATAAAAATTCATATGAAAAAACACTAAAATTTTGGGACATGTACATTTAGTTTGGTAGTATTGGTGTGTAATGTTTTAAAATTTTTTAAAACATCTAAGCATGATATCGTAGGCTTCGTGGGCGCTTATACTATATCGTAGGCTTCGTGGGCACTTATACTCGCGAACGTGCATTTCACCTTGCATTACGCATTCGGGTCACGACAGTAAAACACACTTGACACAAAGCGCACTCGTGATCAATAAACACCTAATAGCCGTTCAATTTGAGTCGGTTCCTATTCCATAACATCCTTCAATTTCCCACTTCTTCTTCCCCCTCCTGCTTCTTCCTCCCCTAGCCCCCTTGCATGTTTCCACCTCCTCCGTCTGGCTCCTCCATAGAGATGGAGGTCGACAATGCCATGACGATATGGGGGTTCGACAAGCCCTGCTCGATCAGATGGTTCTATTCAGCTTGCAGAGGGAGGACGTGCATCATATGCTGCCCAGATCACGTTGCTCGGCACCATGGCGGTGATGCCGCCGGCGTCAACTTGGTTGGTGTTGGTGTCACGACCCCGGGGGCCTAACACCAACAAGTAACTATGTGCTGCGTGCTTCCTAATCCGGATGGTGATGCAAGAAGAACACACGATTTATCCTGGTTCAGGCAAGAGAAGGCCCTACGTCTAGCGGGGGGGGTGAGTTTGTATTATCTTGCACCGAAGTGCTTGTATAGGGGAGATACAAGCGAGGGCGTGCGAGAAGAGGTGGGGAGCAAGGCCTAAGCCTAGAGCTGCTAGTCCTATGCCTTGCCACAAGTGTGGTGGTGCTAAGTGAGTTTGAATGAGTCCAGATGAGTTCTCCTCCTTAGCTAGCCCTGCGCCCCCTTTTATAGTCCAAGGAGGGGCATGGGTGTATAGAAAACTCTAATGGTGCTGTGAGGGCAATCGTAGGCGATGACGTCGAGGACCGATCATGTCGTGCACACGTAGGGGTGTGTGCAGAAGTGAGGTCAAGCCTTGTAGCAGTGTGCGTGATGATGAGATTCGCCCTCCTGAGCCGTCACGGTGAAGTCAGTGATTGCTCGGTCCTGATGACACTGGCGTGCCTCAGCAGCGACATGGTGAAAGACGTGACCCCCTGTTAAGGGCATACGGCTTGCAGGAGATGGCGTACGGGAGTGGTTGGATCGCTGACTGGGGCCACTGAGAGCTCGAGTCGAGGGGTACCCAGGGGGCCTCGAGGCCGTGCGGATAAGAACGAGCCCCGGGATTCCCGGTGCAGATGTTGACATTTGCGTCTTGAGGGGGTGCCTGACGAGGAACAGTGTTTAGTACAGAGGAATAGTGGTCTGTACGAGATGACACTTACCCGGGGATGGGCGGTAATAGGTAGACTAGACCTCTACACTCGCCCATCATCATAGTCATTGTAGCCACGGGGGTTGGCAGGAGTAGGTGAGATATAATAACTGCTCTGGGCGCCGTACAGGGAGCAGGTGGTCGAGGGGTGCAGTACTCGATGGGGGGTCATTCGCCCGAACGGAGGTCCGTCATTCACCGAGGGGTCGACCGCCCGCTGTGCGTTCCACTCCGACGGGGGGTCGTTCGCCCGGATGGAGGTCCGTCATTCGAAGGGGTGTCGCTTGCTCAGCTGGAAACCCATCACTCGAGGGATCCCGCTGTGCAGGTGCCGGTCTGGGTCGTCAAGGCCCGTTCGTGGGCTAGCCTAGTGCGGCTTTGTTCCTGAGCCTTATACTTGAATGATTTTGGAGTTTAGGTTCATCATGGATTCTAACTAGAGATCATGGTGGCGGGTTTTGTACATCGGGATTAATATCCTTGATCGAGGATTTAGGGTACCCCATTGTTCAGGTACCCGACAGTAGCCCCCGAACCTCTGCACGAGTGCTAGCACTCACGTAGAGGTTCATGAGCTGTAGTCGCTTGGCACTGTATGAAGGGTGCGCGTGAGCGCACCCTTCGGGTGTAGCCCCCGAGGCGTCGGAGGGGTGAGTAGAACTCCTTCGAGGACTTTATTTGGCTTTTGTCGAGGAGCGCTCGTTCGATCAGGCGTAGTGGGTGCTTCTGAAAAGTTAGATTCTCATGAACTGGAGTCATAGCGCCTGATCGAGGGGTATTTCGATAATTCGAGACCCCGAGTGTATTCGAACCTCGGGTGCCGAGCATAGTCGAGCCCCCGGGCCTCGCACGGCCAGGGCTTTACTAGCTTTTGGCAAGATACCCCACGAGCCCTTTCGACCAGATGCGGGGCGAGGAGCGCCATACTACCCTCGATGGGCGAGTTTCGGCGTCCTCTCGTGAGCTGTTACCGGGAAATCCAAGTGAGAACTCGTGCCTCATTCGATAAGGGTCGACTAGTGGCCGCGGAGGCGCTCTCATTAGAGCCAAACAAATTGACACTTGGGTACCGTCCCCATTCGTTAGGGACCGGTGGTTCGAAGCCTCCCCTCGAGGGGATCCCATGAGCGTCTCTTTGTTTTGGCCTTGAATATGTCCGAGGTGGTCTCGAGAGTTCGTTCTCGAGCCCTCGGATGGTTGGTTCCTCTTTCATCAAGGCCACCCGATTGCGAGCGAGCCCCCGAGCCTCTTTCATCGAGGTCGATCAGGAACAAGCCCGTCTTTTTCTTTTGACCCTCATGCTCCTTTTCGCTGGGAGGAGGGGTGAGGAGCATCGTGCTACCCTCGTTTGGGCGAGCTCCGACGTCCTCTGGTGAGCTGTTATCGGGAAATTCAAGTGAGAGCTCGTGCCCCATTCGATCGGGGTCGACTAGTGGCCACGGAGGTGCCCTCATTGAAGCTAACAAATGGACACATGGATTCTAAACCCATTCGATAGGGTTCGACGGCTCGATGCCTCCCTCCAAGGTGATTCCATAGTTGTCCTTTTGTTTCACCTTGAATATGTCCGAGGGGGCTTTCGAAAGTTCATTCTCGAACAAGGGACCCGTGTCGGCTCCCCCCGGTCATCCCTGACTTGGATACTAGAGGGCAGCTATCGAACCCTAATTGAGGGCCAGCCTTCGCTCCCTTGAGATTTTTGTGGGGCCAGGGCCCGCGTTCCTTACCGTAGAAGGAATCATCCGTGAATAACTCCTCTCGTCCGTTGGGCGCGCTTTTCGAGGTAGGAGTCATAACGACGCAGTCGTGGTGGGCGGGGACAACGGCTAGAGGCCGAGTATTCGACGCGTATCCCTGTATCCGAAAATCAAGGGAGTGGTTAGGTTCGGGCATTAAATTCAGGGATTTACATGCCCTTTTCACCAGATCTGTCCATTGCCCTTCGACCTGCCTATAAATCCAGGAGGTGGGGTTTTGTCCGTCCCCCATTTTGCCTTCCTGCTTTCGCCGCCGCTGCCGCCGGAGAGAAGAGTAGCCCTATTCGTTAGCGCAAGAGAGAAGAGGGAAGAGATTGAGGGATCAGAAATCTTCCCTTCCTTCCACCCGCCGAGCTAGCCCATGTTGTTGCTATGGCGCCAGAGCTTCTCCCTCCGGAGGACTGGCTCCCGTCGGCCGTGACGGAGCAGGAGTTCGAGGAGTTGGTGGTCCAAGGCAAAGTTGACTAACACGCTCTGCACCTCGATCACCTCGGTTTGTGTTGACTTCAGTGTTGACCCTGAGGCAGAGGTCGAGGGAGACCAAGCTCGCAGGGCCTCCCTCATCAGCCGGTTGTACGAGCCCAGCCGGGTCACAAGGGAGCAAGTCCGAAACGCGCTCCATGTCGGTGTGAAGGGGTGATGACGGTCGTCTGCTCTGGCTTCTCCTACGACATGGGGGTGGTCCCCCACGGCTTTGTCTATGACCCCAGCAGGACTAACGCTGAGAACGAGGAGAGGCACAGGGCCTTGATCGAGGCCGCTGAGGAGCCCGGTGGTCGGCTTGCGAAGCTGTTCGAGCCCGAGGTCCTTCCTCTCGGTGTTGACGACGAAGAAGCCGTCTTGTGAGCCAAACTGGGCAAGAAGGCCCATGTAATAGGTTAGATCTGACTTGTGTCGATGTGGCCTCAAGGGCCTTAAAACATGATGTTTGTATGCATTTTGAATGCTTTCGAGTTTGAGTCCGTCATTCCTTTTCTGCTCGAGTTGAGTTTTTATGCAGTCATCTTGGCACACGGTTGCGTCCTTCGGTGTGGGGTGTGAGTGGAGGTACCGTAGCCTGGAGGCGTAGGAAATCTTGCGGCTCGACGACCCCTCGGCCTCAGGGTGCCCTCATGGCCTTGTCGACTTATGTAAGAACTCATATCAAAGCATATAGGAACGTTAGACATTGATTTTTTGACATCGTGTGCTTTTACTAAGTCAGAGTTCGAGTCCGTCATTCCTTTTCTACTCGAGTTGAGCTTTTATGTAGTCATCTTAGCGCACGGTTGCGTCATTCGGTGTGGGGTGTGAGTGGAGGTACCGTAGCCTGGAGGCATAGGCGATCTCACGGCTTGACGGCCCGTCGGCCTCAGGGTGCCCTCGCGGCCTTGTCGACTATGTAAGAACTCGCATCGAAGCATATAGGAACGTTAGACATTGATTTTTTGACATCGTGTGCTTTTACTAAGTTAGAGTTTGAGTCCATCATTCCTTTTCTACTCGAGTTGAGCTTTTACATAGTCATCTTGGCGCACGGTTGCATCCTTCGGTGTGGGGTGTGAGTGGATGTACCGTAGCCTAGAGGTGTAGGCGATCTTGTGGCTCAACGGCCCCTCGGCCTCAGGGTGCCCTCGTAGCCTTGTCGACTATGTAAGAACTCGCATCAAAGCATCTAGGAATGTTAGACATTGATTTTTTGACATCGTGTGCTTTTACTAAGTCTTCTTAGTGCGTGGTTGTGCCCCTTGGCGTGAGGGAGTGAGTGGAGGTACCATAGCTTGGATGCGTGGGTGATCTCACAGCTCGATGACCCCTCGACCTCAGGGTGCCCTCGCGGCCTCATCGACCATGTAAAAGAGTTGACGTCGAGTTTCAAAAAATGTGCGAGTTTTTTAGGAACTTTGGGGGGTCCCCCCTGTAGCCCCCGAGGGAGGCTCGACTCTGTTGAAGCAAAGTCGAGGCTACCTTATGCATGTGAACAAAAAGTTGAACTTGTAAACGAAAGTACTTTTTATTCATTCATGATATGAGAGAATGTAAAAGGCTTCGAAGCCCTAAGGGTAAAAGCGATGTAGCTGTTCGATGTTCCATGTGTTGGTGAAGGTTTTGCCTTTCCCGTTGGCCAGCTTGTAGGTTCTGGGCTTCAACACTTCTGCAACGATGAAGGGGCCCTCCCATGGTGGAGTTAGCTTGTGGCGTCCCTTGTTGTTCTGCCGTAGACGGAGGACTAAGTCATCGACTTGGATGTCCCGCTTGCGCACATGCCTGTCGTGGTAGCATCGAAGCTTCTGCTGGTATCTCGCAAAATTGAGGACGACCATGTCTCGAGCCTCCTCTAGTTGGTTGATGGCGTTTGCATGTGCTTGCTCATTCGTCTACTCGTTGTAGGCCTTCAGTCGAGGGGACCCGTACTTGAGGTCATTGGGTAGGACGGCCTTGGATCCGTAGACCATAAAGAATGGGGTGAACTTCGTGCCTCGACTCGGCATCGTTCTCAGGCTCCATAGGACCGAGGGCAGCTCGGCGGTCCATTTCTTTCCATGTTTGTTTAGCCGGTTGAAGATCAGAGGCTTGAGGCCTTGTAGAATCATGCCATTGGTGCATTCGACTTGGCCGTTAGTTCAAGGATGGGCGACTACGGACCAGTTCACATGGATGTGATGGTGGTCGCAGAAGTCCAGGAACTGCTTGCCGGTGAACTGCGTGCCGTTGTCGGTGATGATGATACTGGGGACCCCAAAGCGGTGGATGATGTCAGTGAAGAACAGCACCGCCTGCTCGGACCAGATGTTGGTGATGGGTCAGGCCTTGATCCACTTGGTGAATTTGTCGACGCTACGAATAGGTGGGTGTAGCCCTCGGTTGTATTTTTTAATGGCCCCACGAGATTGAGCCCCTATACTGCGAACGACCACGTAATGGGGATTGTCTCCAGAGCATAAGCCGGGAGATGGGTCTGCTTGGAGTAGAATTGGCACCCTTCGTACGAGCGGACGAGGTTGATGGCATCAGAGACTGCTGTTGGCCAATAGAAACCTTGTCGGAAGGCATTTCCAACGAGGGTTCTCGGGGCGGCGTGATGGCCACAAGCCCCGAGTGTAGGTCCTTGAGCAACTTCCTGCCCTCCTCGATGGTGATGCAGCGCTGGAGAACACCCGTGGGACTTTGTCGATAGAGTTCTTTGTCGTCACCGAAGAGGACGTAGGTTTTGACCCATCAAGGGATCCGTCAAGCCTCAGTTCAGCCTTCTAGGAGCTCACCTCGAATAAGATAATCGAGGAAGGGCGTGCACTGTTAGGCCCAGGACTCGTCAGCGGGGGCGCCCCCTCGATATCCATGACCTTAGCCCCAGTTGAAGGGGCCTCTATCGAGGGGAGAGGTTTGACGGTCTGCGAAGTGGACTCAGCCCCCGTGCCCCAGCCGACGTAGGGTTCGGATAGATCCCTTGAGAAGATGTCGGGTGGGACGGTGCCTCGAGTTGAAAAAATTCTTGCTAGCTCGTTGCAGCTTCATTGTATCTTCACGTGACATGGTTGAGCTCTCGGGGTCGACCGCTTGCGTCTTCCCCTTTTCTTGGGCACCACCAAAGAAGGCACCCACCGCCTCCTCGCCGGCTGCATAGTTGGCGATGATATCCATCAGCTCGTTGGGGGTCTTGGGGGGTTTGCGTACCCCAGCTCCCGAACCAACTCCTTGCAATTCGTGCCCGAGAAGAAGGATGACGTTGTGGTTGGAGATGTGGTGGAGCTCGTTGCGCTTCTTGGAGAAGCGTTGGGCCTCTACTTGTAGTTGTGGAGGTCCCAGGAGTTACTGGGGCACGTAGGTTCCCTTGAAGTTACCCTCGAACACCCTAACGAGGTCAGGCCAGTTGTGGATCTGACAAGACGGGAGTTCCTCGAGCCATCTACGAGCGGTGTCTGACAAGAACAAAGGGAGCTGACGGATGATGGTGTGGTCGTCGTGTGCTCCTCCAAGCTGGCATGCCAACCGAAAGTCGGCCAACCATAGCTCGGGGTTGGTATCGCCATTGTACTTGGTGAGGCTCGTAGGAGGTCAGAACGAAGTCAGCGGCGGTGTCCTCTGGATCGTCCTGCTGAAGACTCGGGGCCCCGGTGGCTCGGTGGACCGGTGCTGATCCTCGTCGCTGTTGTAGCGCCCGCCACGGTGCATTGTAGCCTCATCGATTGTCGATGATGCGATTTCGGACGGGGGTTGCCTTCTTTGGTCGAGGGGCATCCGCTTGATAGACATTAGCCTCGGGCCTCAGCATCATCGCTCTTGCGTCGGTGTTTCTCATTGATGTCATGGCGCGTGTCTTGAGGTTCTCGAGGCTCACGATTGTCGATGATGCGATTCCGGACGGGGGTTGCCTTCTTTGGTCAAGGGGCATCTTGTTGATGTCATGGCGCGCGTCTCGAGGGTCTCAAGGCTCACAATTGTCAATGATGCGATTCCGGAGGGGCTGCGCTCGTGAACGGGGATCGCCTTCTTGGGCCGGGGGGCATCCGCTTGATGGATGGAGCCCTTCTCTCGTGTCAGGAGGGTTCAGGAGGTGCTCCGAGGCCACCCCTCGACGTCTCGAGGCCGAGCTTTCGGCCTGCTACCTCGAGGAGGCCATGAACCTCCTGCTGGATGCATCGGGCTTTGGGATTTGAGGGGGCTGGCATGTTGTGGAGAAGCATGATCACCGCAACAACGTTCTGAATGGCGCGGTTGAAGAGGGGGCGCTCGACCTCCCCTTCCCTAACGATCTGCCGGTGGACTTCTCGGGCTCTTGCTCGAGCCCTTCTGCCGGGCTGGTGTCCACGCTCCTGCTCGAGGATGTGCTCGAGCTGGCACAGACGCTCCCAGCCCTCATCAAGCTTGGACATCATGTTTACCCCTACCGTTGGATTGTACATTGCGTCCACCCAGTCTCTATTGAGCTTGCAATGAATGGTCGAACAAGGAGCACGAATCTGAATTTCTTCAGAAGAAAGCTCTCCTTCCGCTACCCATTCTGAGCTGATCATAGCCGTTAACTCCCTAATGGATTCCTTAAGAAAAGCAAGGTCCAAGGGCTCGCTAGGCGACTTAGGGACTGGTGGTCTCCTTTGACATTTGTAATTTGAGGTGTTTTCGAATTCTTCAAAAAGTTCATCCTCGAAAATGGGAAGATCCATGGACTGTGAATCTTCCTTTTGGCTGCCTTGTTCGGACGAGGGTCTCTCTGTTGATGCTGTAAAAGCACGTGGTTGGGAATAGAAAGGTCTGGGCTGGATCTGGTTAACACCAAGAAATGATCCCAGGCTGCTCCTATAGACTCGTCACCCTTTTGCTGGAAGCTGAGTATCTCTTGTCGTAGAGAAGCGATGCGAGATATAGGGAAGAATGTGACATAAAACTTGTTTCGCAAATCTACCCAATCTCCATTTAACTTTCCTACGGTGTGGGCGTACCATTGTTTTGCCCTCTCATTTAGAGAGAAAGGAAACAACTTCCACCTCAATGTTTCTTGTAACATGCCCGAGATGGTCAGGCAAGCACAGAGCTGCTCAAACTCCCGTAAATGGTGGTAAGGGTTTTCATAGTCCAAGTCTAAAAAGCCTGTTCCCGAACCATGGATATAAAGCCCGGGCGTAGCTCATAACTAGAAGTTGTGATTGGCTTCGAAGATTGTGGTACTAAAATGAGCTCGCCCTTTGGAGCAGAAAGGTTGTGAATGGTTGGTTGCTCCATGTGAATTTTTGTTTTTGAAATAAAAAGAAAAGAAACAAAGATAGAACAAGGTACACAGACAAACTAAGTTTGGAAAAAGCTTGCGTTAACCGTCCTCGGCAACGGCGCTAGAAATGCTTGTTGGTGTTTCTTAGCAAAAGCAGCAAGGTCCGCATGTGCACGGAAATACCATTGTAGCACTTCACCTGGTGGTTAACAGGGTATCGTATATTTCACGTGGAACAGTAAGTTTAGGCTAGATCCTCAGCAGAGTCACCTAGAGGTAGGAGGTAGATAACTAGGATAGGGAGGTTTTCAAATGGACGATCCCTAAAATAAATGTAACCGAGACACTACGATCTTACTTCGGGCACCAGAGCGCACCTGGTCTACCAGGCGATACCGGCCTGTTGCTCTACGCCGCACCCGAACGTGGGGGATTACAAAGGATGGACGGGACTAGGTCACTCCCCGTCGCCTACCCCTCAACCATGGGATGCGAGGCAAACGAAGGCAACTCCTAGCCTAGACACCACATCTACGCTATTCATCATAGCTCTAGTGTTGCCAGGAACTTTCGTGTTTATCAGGAGTCCTCTACTAGAGCTCCCACCCAAAAGGACGAGCCGCAAACCCACAAGATAGTAATGAGCAAAGGTAACTTACTAAAAGGTAAAGTACCAAAAGGTAAACACGAGCTTCTTACTTCAAGCAGTAAGATGTCGCCGAGGTACTAGCGAGGAGGGAGCTGACAAGTCCGGCACTCCGCCCTGAGGAAGACGGTGCTTCCGAGAGCACTTCGCAGAACTCTCTACTCTTGCACCTCTCTCACTCCTTACTTATGACTAGCTAAGGCTAGATACAATAGCTCTACTCCTCCTCTATAATGTAGCTTGTGGGAAATCTAAAAGGTACTAAGTTGTTCTTTTTGAGAGGAGAGAGCTTAAGCTTATATAGGGGAGTGAGAGGTCGGTTTCATAGTGGCAAATGGCCAACGCACCCCTAAACTGCCTTAGGGAGCATTAATTGCACCGCCTGACCGAAGCTGGGCCCGGCTGCTGACCTGGCACGGGTGCGCACCAGGCCAGGGCCGCACGCTCCTGGTTGCCGCCTCCCTGTGACCGACCTTGGCAGGTCAGTTCCTGGTTGGTCCTGGGCTGGGCCCATGTGGTGCACTCGTGTTAGTTTGCTCCGGTTGGGCTGGTTTCTGGTTGGTCCTCTTGTTTTGCCATGGGCCAATTTGGTGGAGTTTGAATATTTGTTGTTCTTGCTTTATTTCTTGGCCTAATTTGATATATTTCATGAACAACCTGCAAAACAAGTAGAAACACCAAAACTATGAAATTTATTAGTATAAAAGCCCTATTTCTATAGTTTTGGGTGTTTCCTATACTAATATTGGCGGGGTTAGAAATGAGTTAAGGACCGCCAACAAAGTACATGGCCCTATTACCAGGAATCAAGTTAGAGACTACACTAAAACCCAAAATGATTTTGCACACTCATAAATGGGATAAGTGTTTAAGCCTCAAATAATCAGGTATGATAGCAACAACTTAGCTTTCTTACTTTCTCAAACTTAATAATTAATCCTGGGTTCTTTCTTTCACAATATTTGATCAATGTGCTTGGCATCAGCATTTGAAGTGTTGTCACTCGAAATAATACTACAACTCAATTGTAGGCCTATAGCAGTATATCAACACGTAATTTTGGGATAATATCTCTTAAGCCATATGGCCTGTCATATTCATTCTCAAACATGCCACTAACTTGAGCTCAAATTATAACATTAATTATATTTGGAGCTTTGAATGAAAATGTCCTTTTCTACAAGAGTAAGTATAATCTAATTGTGCACATTCTTATACATACTCAAGAGAATTGGCAAGAAAATAATTCTTAATTCTTATAAGTGATAGGATGATTCTTATGGTACGTCATCAACAACTTAAAATTCTTTTGCACCTTCCAGTGGACCTTTCTGGATTAAACTTATATTTTGCCAAGCATCTCAATGCCAAGTCTAGACTAGTATTGACTTTGGGCATTCTCAAAGTTAATGATAGCCGAAGCATACGAACGTCTTCCGCTTCAACCATTACTAACTTATTCTTAAAATATTTAGGTAAACAACTTACCGCATTGTGCAACAACACTATGCCAATAGACAGGCATGACATTACTTATTCAAATTCTATCACTTATGCATACATTTTATATGCCTTTGTGATAAATCCTAAGACTTATTTGGTCCTATATTGGTGTATCTTACTAGCCAAAACTTAGAGGCTTCACCAATATATCATATTAAAATTTTGGGCGAGTAATGAAAATAACTTATGTGACATTTCTATTGCCACGCATTAACTCAACTTCACCCATATAGAGTATTAGGATAGTAAAATTTCCACCTTTTCCTTAAAATATAATTGTCCACTTAAATGAAATTCTAAACCATAGTGGACTTTAAACTTAGTTTAAAATTTCCTTTGAAGTCACGCTTAAAATTGTAGACTCTTTTATGGCCTACTGATTTGACTTCATTAGGAAACTAACAGCCAAACTTTATATATATCTGATGGACAACTTAAGCTCATAAAAATTGGTTAGTTTAGAATAACATATTTTCTCATAGTTTAATAACAATAGAGGTGTACTTATGTGCCTAATTATCAATTAATAGTTGTTGTATAACTGCTGTGGGATATACTAAGTGACACTTGAAAAATCCTCAACAGAATTGTAGTAACTGAGGTATACTAATGACTTATGGCACAAACTGAGACACTTATGTCTTCTTGAATCATTGGTACATAAAATTAACTTTATACCTCTCCAAGATTTAATCTTCCTCCTTTGTGAGCTCCCACTAGCTCCCACCGATTTTTGCATTCTCTAGGAACACATGCATTAAATCTTAACTTACTAAAATAGTTATTACAGTAGGAACGCAATCCTTGGATTTTGCTCCCACTGATTTTAGTGTTCTCCAGAAACATAATGAGAGTGCCATGTGGGGGACAACTCATATACTTAGCAATAATCTTATTTCTTATCCTTAGCTTGACTATAATTATGTCTTGCAAAGGTTTGCCCAGTAGAACTTTATGTTCAAATATTCATCAATCAGCGTTGGCCAGAATGACAAACATAAGACATTAAAGTCTCCAAAACAAGCTCTATGAACTAGTCTAATCAGCGTTGGCCAGAATAAACCAGAACAAGAAACTTGGTGGACATGCAAACACTAATCAGCTTTGGCCAGAAATAGTGAGAGCACACCATACTTAAATTAAAGACTAATGTTGGGCTAAAGGGACAAAACTAATATAAATTTTTTTATTAGGTCCCATGTTTTATAAACTTATATAAACTTATTCAAATAGAACATCTCTTTCCCGATGAGACAATCCATTCTCCCCTTCGAAATATGGCTTAACTATAGTGTGACACAATTTCGACAAGGTCTCATCAACTTACTACTAATTTAATTTAAAAGTAAAACTGACATAAGAAAACTCATATTATGAGAAATAAATCTCTTTGCCAATTTATAAGATAAATTAACATTTGTTCAAAATACAAGAAGTATCTCAAACTAAGATGACTTAAGTATCATTAAGGACTAATTTTAAAACTGATCTAAATGCGAAGCTCAAAGGCTTGACTTCATCTTTATTCCATCAATGGCTCCTTAGACTTTGTTCGCCTTATCTCTCCTTATTTCTTAGGTTTGGCAGGACCTGAGGAGAAAATTAAGATGTGCAATATTGCACCTTAGTCAATCCACCATATGCTGGGAAAATATCTTAAGCAAAACTTATGAGACAACTTAAGTTACCTATCTTTGGAAGCCATTCTTACTCTTATCATCAGTTCGGTAACTTGCAAATTTTGCACACCATTGGAAACTTACCATTCTGAGCATGTTTGTTATAGTTCTCTGGCAGAGAACTCATGAGGAAACTTACCATAAAATCATTAGACACATTTAATCCAAGTGCCTTTAACTCATAAGACATGAAGCAATTGAGCAATTTCAAAAAAAATAGCAACTATTCAGGTCAAAATTGGAGATACCTATTTCTTCTAAACTGACAGTTGGACCTCTCAACCTCTGCAGGAGAGTTTTCCCCAAGCACATTCCTTTGCAAGAAATAAAAACATCACAGTCAAAAAGGTCTTTGAGCAGAATGAACTCACAAACATATTCATTCTTCCTCTCTCTCAAATTGCTTTCAACCAAGTCTAGGAAATTCAACAAAAAATGGAGACAATGCACTTGAAGATCACAACAAAGATCTTTGGACTTATTCAGGTGGGGGGTCATGCTACAAACCCAAAAATGTGTATAGGCTCTTATCTGAGCACCAGGACATTGACTCTGCCTACAAATGGCTTTGGAGATCATACTGCCAACCAAAGCACAAGGTTTTTTTTGGCTAACACAAGAAATATTCTATGGAGGAAACAGATGCATTTAGAATCCTTCAACTATGTTTTTTCCTTGCACCTCATGAAGAGACTGTGGAACATCTTTTTTGGCATTGCCTCTTTGTGCAACAGCACTGGGGAATTATAAACATCATTACAATCCAAGGTGAAGGAACCTTCGAAAATATATCAGCCATCAAGGATCAAATGCAAAGCCAATTCTTCATGGTGTCCATCATCTTGATGGCATGGACAATTTGGAAAGCAAGGAACAACATAGTCTTCAACAATAACCAGATGAACCTTCAGCAATGCAAAGAGCTCTTTTTTAATGAGATTCAGGTGGTTTCCTTAAGGGTGAAGACAGGCCTTTCTCAAGCATATGATCAATGGATCCAAAGTCTTCAATAGATTTTTGTAATAGCTACATTTTTTTGTTTCTTTCTTTATCTCTTAGATGCCTTCCCCTATAAACTATTTCTTTTTTTTGTTCCTATAAACTTGGGTTTCCCCTTTTTGGTCTTCATTTATAATAAATTCCTACAGGGGATACGGTCCCTCTAGTCTAGTAAAAAAACCTTAGGTAATATGTATCAGCAAAGGATTACGCTATCGGTTGAACATCACGACAACTTGATCCATCTCCTCATTGAGACGGTGAGTCCCCTCCATGAGGGCAGTGATTTGCTCATAAAATGATAGTGTTGGATGACCAACATAGAAACCATAGGAGTGGATCCTTGACTCATGATATGGAGGCAATGGAAGTCATTAGTGAGGCTAGGGCAGATGCATGGTGTGGTGATTGTTGGGTTTGGCAGCAGAGCATAGGTGAAAAGAGGAGCACCTATAATCAAATACCTGATGCTATGAACCTTAGTTCATATCAAGAATAGGTAGGATAACCATTTCCAAAAGATAGACTAGAAAAAAGGTCACATGACTGTGGCAGGAAGTTTTGATGACATGTTTTGTCAAACGTGTATAGAAAACATGAGATGCTCTCTAGAACAATGTTGAACATGTCTAGAAGACACAAGATGTTTTGTAGATACAGTACCAAGTATGTTTGAAATACATAAGATGCTTTATAGAGATGGTGTCAAGTGTGTCTACATCTTGTAAAGACATTTCAAATTTCATATCAAGCAAAGTTGATAAGCTTTGTATTCTTCTTCTTCTTCTTTTTATTATTGATATTCAAGTATGCAAAAATGTTTTTAATACACACATAACTATATGTGTTCATTTAATATTGGATTAAATCATCCATATACACGATGTATATATTACATATTCCTTTATTTCTTATACATTAGGATCTCTATTTAAAAATGTTATGCGCATGCAGACATTTCACACTTGCATAGTTGCACTCAATTCTGAATCTTCATTTCTTCGTTCAGTAATTTTTTTTGATTTTATTCCATAATCCAACATGTTAAATGAAAATAGGTTAGATGATTATTTTGATATAAGTTCTGGAAAACACAACAACACAACATTTTTATGATAAATTTCTGCAGGGATGGATCCACTAATCTGGTGAGGCCTGGAGGCCACCAGACCTCCTCACCAGCGAGATTCACCAAGGGCTGAAAAAATGCATAAATTCCATTTGAGGACATTTTGATAGGGCACCATCTACTTTACAACAAACAACATCTTATATTATCACTGGGCAAGGAATGAATGTCGATGATCACTAGGACAGCCCCAACCGGCGCTTTTGGTGGTCCTAGACCTCATCCTCCTCCATCTCTCTCCCTCGGCACAACCACGAACCGAGGCCGGGACAGGGGCGAAGCTGCAGTATAACCAGGGGGTGCATATACACCCTCCAAAATTTTAAAGACAATTATAGTAATGACCAAATTTTCACTACTAGTGGACCTATTGTTCCCTAAAATAGACTTCACAAGAAAGAGTGGTTAAAATAATTAAACAGAGAGTTGTTATTTTTGTATGTATATATAAGATACTAATAATAAGCATTTTTATCAGTAGACTAAGTCTTGTGTTGTACCCACCAAGACCTATTATATAAGGGCTACTCTTTGGGGTAAGGGCAACTATGCATACCCCTTTCCTTGTAAAAAACTACCAAGTCCCAAGGCATGAGGCATAAGAAGCATGGACCTCTTTGTAGTTTGTGTAACCTAAAGAGGGTGGGGAGGATGATTGTCTTTTCTCATCTCTCCCCTATAAAAAGAGCCCAAGGGACAAGAAATTGGGTGGTTCCTCACTCACACAAAAACATCTCTATTCCTCCCCCTTCTCTCTCTCTCTCTCTGTCTCTCTCTCTCTTTCTCTTTGTCTCTCCTCTTCAAGCATTTCCCAACACATCATATGAACAAAAACTATAGATAATCAACAATATCTAGATAACTCGGTCGGAGAAAGCGTCAATTTGGTTGATAATGTTCGATGTCGTAACAATTTGTTGAAGCTATAGACTGTGCATTCTATGCTTGGGCCGATGAGGAATCATCAGATTTCATAAAGGAGTT
>CM041641.1:42254875-42278762 GCA_023333625.1 Bothriochloa decipiens | reverse complement strand
CTATGCTTGGGCCGATGAGGAATCATCAGATTTCATAAAGGAGTTGTTGCGAGACCATCAATATGTTGTTTGTAAGCTAAAGTAGAGAAATTATGGTGTTGAGGAATCATCAGATTTCATAAAGGAGTTCTTGCGTGACCATCGAGATGTTGTTTGTAAGCTAAAGAGAGAAATTAGGTTTTGCTGATGAAGTTATAGATAGTACAATGTTGTATGGTCAAAGATGAACCAAGAAGGTTGTAGAACTATGACTCGAACGGTGCTTTATAGAGAATGTGTGAGAGAGGAGGTTCTCATTATTTTCTAGTGGGGTTCGTACTTATAAAAATGCCACTAGGGCTACAAATGGGCCCGTATTGAGGTTTGCCTTTACAAAAATGCCACTAAAAATACAAATGGTCTCAAAATGTTATCTTATGAAGGCTAAGTAATTGGGCCCTGGATATGATAGTGGGGTTCCCAACATATAATATACTCTCAACACTAATTTCATGTAGATTTTTAAGGGGAAATTTGCTAACGAACACTAAAAATGATCTCCCTTTGCTGTTGGATACTGAAATAGTGAGATTTGCTAGAGGACACTCTGTTTATTATCAAATTTGTTGATCCACACCATATCTAATATAATATCTTTACAAAATAGATATAAAAATCATATAAGTGCCCCAAAATTGTACTATAAAATCTTCTACACTCTATATAATGAGAACGACATAGTAAAAATATTGTTTTGTCAAGTGGATATCATGTGGAGGAAAAAGATACTCATAGAATCATGCTTAGCTCTGTTCCAAATTATGAAATGGGAGTTTTTCATGTAAAATGGGAGGCACATCACAAGATGGAGACTGCTAGATCAAACTTCTTTTGCCATCGCCCTAATGAGATGGGAGGTACCAGCCACTCCAAATCCAGTTGGAGTTTGGGTTTTACTAACACTAGAGTAATGAATCAATATGTCTCTTGTCGAAATGGATCTATAAGCTGGAGAGGGGAGTAATAATCCTTGCTGCAGTATGCTGAGAGCTAAATATATAGGGGAGAAAGGCTTTTACAGTTCAAATAATAGAGGTGTTTCTCAGTTCTGGGTAGGTGTACATGAAGTTAAGCATTGATGTGCTCGAGGTCTGGTCTTATATAGTTAGAAATGGCAAGAAAGCTAGATTCTAGATAGATGTTTGGCTGGGACAGTGTCCTCTTAGTTTTGTGTTAGCAAAATTTTTGATATATGTGATGAACAGAGTAGCACGTAGTCCATGAGTTGTTGCAAAACAATGAAATAAACCTTACTTTCAGGAGATCATTCAATGTAGATGAAATTGGGTAGTGGCAACAATTACTTGCTCAAATTAGAGATATACAACTTCAGGAGTTATCAGATACTATCACTTGGGTTCTGGACAAGAAAGGAGTCTCACAACTTCTTTGGGTTAACAAAGAGATTATGAGTATATGGAGAGCTAGAATACCAATGAAAATTTTGTTAGGCCCATCTACTCAGACCACCTTCCTTTAGCAGAGCAGTTTGTCAAGAGAAATTGGCATAGAGATGAACATTATAAAATGTATGGACAAATAGATACCTCTCAATTAACACATCTTCTTTGAAGGTCATTTGGCAATTTTTTGCTGGTGGACATATTGAGATGCTTTGAGTTGGATGCAAACACACACAAACTTGAATCAATTCCCACCTCTTAGTTGTGATAGAGGAGCTGTTCCTAAACCTATGATGATGATTTTCCTCTTGGCTTGTATCTGCTAGAATCTTTGATAATACGCGAAGATTATGTCTTTAACAACAAAGTTATATTGGGGCCTAATGATGTGATTCATCGATCAATAATTTTTATGCAGATTTGGAGCATTCTACTCAGGAAAAAGGATAAACATTGGGCTATGAAGACAATGGAAATGCTATCAAGACATTCGGAGCAAAACGTCCCAGGCTAGTGGTGTCAGAGACCTAGGGGATGCTGATAAGAAACTTTGTATCTTTGTTAAGTTTTTGTTGCTGGGACTTTCAGTAATTGCTTTTGCTTATCTGGTTTTGTGAACAAGGAGTGAGTGTGCCATGGGCGTGTCACAAACATTGTAAGCTGGTCTCCCCAACAAATTCTCATGCTTTCTATAAAAGCAGGATCAATCTGGTCTTTGGTCCAAAAAAATATTGTTTGCCCTGCAATTATCATTTTGCCCCTCTTCATCAATAGACAAAGTTAACCATGGTTAATTTCTTCATATATTCCTAGGACAATAAAAATCATGGAAAAATCATAGAATTTGTACATCATCAAATCATGACATTACTAAAAATATCATCTAAGTTTATTATATCAATTAAGCTTAACAGGAGATTAAATCTATAACTTGGTCATTATAGATATACCATTATAAAATTTATTATTTTGAGATAATATTTTTAGCTTAGTTAAGATTTGGTGGCGTATAAGCATTCTGTTATTTTTTCCAAATTGTCCTACAAACTTATTAACAAATTACCATGGTTAACTTTGTCTATTTATAGAAAGGGGTAATATGATCATTTCAATACAAACAATATTTTACCTTATAGTTCTCATCATGTAGAGTGTAGAAGATTTCATAGTACAATGTTTGGGAACTTATATGATTTTATACCTATTTTATAAAAATATTTTATTGTGCACGGTGCCGTTGGATAAATTGACAAGAAACATAGTGTATTCCAGTAAATCTCAGTATTTTTAGTGTCCACCAGCAAAAGAAGGTCATCCCTAATGTACAATAGCGATTTTTTTTTTCCATTTTTAATGTTTGTTTTGTCCTTGTGCAGATCATGCACAAGCCCAATTGAAAGAATGAAAACTTGCTGCAGGATCTAGCTATTCAGCATGGACTTTGCTGAAGAGCCGGTTTGAGAGATGTATTTTGCCTAGGCTGCTTAAAGGCATTTACTTGTGCACACTGTGCAAACCATACTCTCCACAGTCCACATCCGGGGTGCGGATGCATAAAAGGCACAACCTCCTCCAAGCCCCCTGCCCTAGTAGAGATCACGGAGGACGATAAGTGGAAGCTCATGAACGAGGACGTCGTCTGGCAGCCCATACACATCGAATGCCTTAAGGTACCTAATCTTCATTGACAACTCTAATTAATCCACATGTTGGGGTTTGAGAGGACCATCCTGATTAATCTAATGTTTCAAGTTGCAGAGGATCACCCAAACGGTGTTCAGATGGTGGCCATCTGCAGGCGCCATACTTCGTCTTTTCATGTGCCTTAGTTTGAATAATTATTTAACAAATGACAATTTCTAGCAATATTTTGAAATAGCCAATAATTTCAGCTAAAAATGTCATGTGAAACTCGTCAAGCTTAAGACTTTTATTTTGGTCATTTCTCCATCTAAGAAAGTGATAGCGTACATTGTCACAAATTCATTATACTACCACTTGATTTATGAATTTGCGACATTATATACCACCGCTTGATTTATGAATTTGCGACAACGTACTCTATCACTTTATCGAATGAAGAACTAACCAAATTAAAAGTTATAGACTTTGATGTTTCTATAACTTTGTTGTTTATGATTTCTTCACTTGAAGTCATTTACTCTTTCAAAAATATTGTTTTAAGTTGCTATTTTTTCAAAATTCAAATTTTTAAATTGATAAAAAGCAAAGTTTCCTTGAAAAGATGGTCAAAATAATAGTTGTAACAACACCATAAATTGATAGATCATGGTTTTAGAAAATTTTAGGCAAACCAATAATCAAATTTGAATTTAATATGAGGAAAAATACTAGTTACAAGTTTTAACCAGATATTAACAAGAAAAATTACTGTCCTTCAATAATTGAAAAATTAAATTTCTAATAACATTTTGGAACAGTAAATGATCAAATCTCATAAAGTTGTAAACACCAACGTTCTATCATATTTTAGGATCCAAAACTTTTATGTTGGTCATTTCTCAATCCAAAGTTGTTTGAAAAAATTCAAATTTTTGTACTTAATTTTTGTACTTAATTTTTGTACTCAATCCAAAGTTGTTTGAAAAAACTTTTATGTTGGTCATTTTATGAAAAAATCCAAAGTCTATTTATAGAGGCGCCTAATAACACCAGCAACCCCTTACAAATAGATTTATAAGGACAACTTATTTGGAAATCATTTATAGAAGCCGCTCAATATGGAGCCATCATTAAAAAACGGAGGCGCTGCTACAAATTAGCACCCTAACCACGCCCCCATCTTGGTATAGATCACGGAGCATGATGGGTGGAAGCTCACCGCCGAGGTCGTCATCGGGCAGCCCGTACACTTTGAACGCCTCAAGGTACGTGATCTACCTTGACAATCCTGATCAATCTACATGTTGGGGAGGGGGGGTGTTTAGAGAATCATCCTAATTAATTTACGTTTCAAATTTGAATTGATCACATATTACTTGATTATTATGTTCCTTGCGGTGGAACCTAGTGTTTTGACTTGGTACTAGTGCTCACATTTTCTTAGATTTATTTTAGAATTTACTGGCACTATAATTTTAGTGGTAGGTAGACGATGTCTCCGACTTCGTGAATCTTGAGATCTACCGGCTCTACACCTTTGGAGATGCTCATAGCGGTAGGGTTTGCGTGTGTTTATAAGGATGAGTATGCTTGCGTGTTTGCGTCTATGTTGTGTATTGTGTAATTCTAAAAAAAAAAATCTACGAATGTCGATATCTGTCGGCTCATATGGGTAGGATTTACGTACACGTGTTCATAATGGGGAGATGTTGAACGTCTATTAGCTTGGAATTATCAGAATGACTTTTTAGCCAAATCAGTTTATTGTCCCACAAAACACTATTAAAACAACCAGATCAATTGAAAACCACCCGCCGAACAAGATCACGTATTGTGTAATTCTAAAACAAAAAAAAAACTACTGTTTCAATTGCAATGCAGAGGATCACCGCAAACGGTGTCCTAACGGCGGCCGTCTATAGACGCCACATTTCACATATAACACTATTTGTAGGCGAAATTAACTGAAAAACTATCAGCCAAACAAGTCCATTGTGTAATTCTAAAAGAAAAAAACTACTATTTTAAATTGCAATGCAGAGGATCACCTTAAACGGTGTTGAGATAGTGGCCGTTCCACATAACCAAAGTTTGAAACGTGCTTTGTCTCGACACTTGTTACCAGGCCCCAGGCCTGTCACGCTTAAGACTTGTAACCAGACCTGTCACGCAGCTACTCGGTTACTCCCCTCTCCGTCCCACTTCCATGCGGGCCCGACCGGCGCACGTGATACCCCAGGCAATTAGCTGCCCACACACAATCCCCTTCCTTCCTGATATCTTCTCGAAACCGTACTCCCAAACGGAACCCGGGTATTTCAATCCTCACGCAAAGAGACGCACGCGTCCCGCACGCCGCCCCAACTCCAATCCTTGCAATCCGCCATGCCTTCGCTCCAGTCCTTCCTCGCTGCCAAGCCGTCCGCCGGCTGGGCCGCGGGCGCGCGGCCCGCCGCTCCACAGCCCCGCCAGGCGCGCGTCTCGGCCTGCCTCGCGGCGCCGCTACCGCCCCCGACCACCGCGGCCGGAGTGGGGCCGGCGCGGCGGGAGCTCTCGGCAGCGAGCCAGGCCGTCATGGACGACGAGGCGCGGTACCTCGTCGGCACCTACAAGCGGTCCAGCGTCGTTATCGTTCACGGCCGCGGGTGCAAGCTCTATGACAAGGACGGCCGCGAGTACCTCGACATGGCCGCCGGCATCGCCGTCACGGCGCTCGGCCACGGGGATCCCGACGTGTGCGCCACCATCGCGGAGCAGGCCCAGAAACTCATCCACGCCAGCAACGTCTTCTACACTACACCCCAGGTGGGTGCACCCGAGTCGTTCCCTTCGATCCTCCCCCTTCCCTCTCCCCCGCTCACCATATGTTCGACGCATTGCTCCGTCCGGCCAATTTTCTCCGGTTGCTTCACCTGTTGAAAACTGCTCGATGTCGCACGCAGGCGGAGCTCGCCAAGCGGCTCGTGGAGGTGTCCTTCGCGGATCGCGCCTTCTTCGCCAACACTGGCACGGAGGCCAACGAGGCGGCCATCAAATTCGCCCGCAAGTTCCAGCGGGTCGCCCACCCCGACAGTGACGATCCGCCCATGGAGTTCTTGGCGTTCAGCAGCAGCTTCCACGGCCGGACCATGGGCGCGGTCGCGCTCACCAGCAAGTCGCAGTACCGGGAGCCCTTCGCGCCGGTCATGCCTGGAGTGACCTTCGTGGATTACGGCGATTTGGAAGCGGCCAAGAAGGTCATACGGTCCGGCAGGGTCGCTGCTGTCTTCGTCGAGCCCGTGCAGGGTGAGGGTGGCATTCACAGTGCCACCCAGGAGTTCTTGCAGGGGCTGCGGGAGGCCTGTGATGAGGCGGGAGCCCTCTTGGTCTTTGATGAGGTATGGTGTACTCTGCCACGTCTCTGTTCTGTTGATATTGAGAACGGAAACCCATGACACTGCTAGTAATTCATGTTTCGTTCATGAAGTTCGGAACACGCACAATTTAGTCGCAGCTATGCGTTCCATTACCGACTTTAGGCATACCACATATACAGGAGCTAATGTTTAACCGGGATATGAAACTATGAGATTCTGCATTTCTGTTCTTTACTCTGATCAGACTCAACCTGTTACTCTGTTCTACATTCCTATTGTCAAATCAGCAATACATCATGATTACATTCCAAAGTCTTCATGCTGCATGAATCTGTGAAGTGGGCAGCCATCAGATGTAATATTAGCATATGGTTTCTAAACGCAGGTGCAATGTGGCTTCGGGCGCACAGGTTACCTCTGGGCGCATGAGGCATATGGAGTAGAACCAGACATAATGACCTTAGCGAAGCCATTGGCCAATGGTCTTCCCATCGGTGCTGTCTTGGTCAAGGAGAAGGTTGCTACAGCCATAAACTACGGCGACCATGGTACAACATTCGGTGGCAGCCCTCTTGCCTGCCAGACTGCGATAACTGTGTTTGACAAAATCATGAAACCTGGTTTCCTGGCTGAGGTGTCCAAGAAAGGGGAGAACTTCAAGCAGCTTCTCCGCACCATGCTGAGTGGAAACCCGCATGTAAAGGAGGTCCGTGGGGTTGGCCTTCTTGTCGGCATCGAGCTAGATGTACCAGCTGGTCCTCTGGTCGACGCATGCTTGGATGCTGGCGTCATAGTGCTGACCGCCGGCAAAGGCAATGTTGTGAGGCTCGTGCCACCACTCATCATCTCAGAGAAGGAGCTGGAGCATGCCGCGGACGTTATAAGGGATTGTCTACCGGCGCTTGATGTTGCTGCTGCTTAATCTAGGCACAGGTCTTATATCAGTTATTGCTAGGGTAATCCGACCTTTTGGGTCATTCAGGTAAATATATATGGTGGTATAGGTCCGCATATGAAAACCTGTTCAGAATTGAATAATTTCATGTCAGGCCAATATTGTTCTCAGATTAAGAAGTTTATTGGATGTCACTATTGTCAATTTCACAATTTGCATGCCACTATCAGAGTAAGAACTATTCGACCTGTTGACTACTTGCCTTGGTACATCTCGTTGACTACTTGTACTGTATCCAGTGTATTCAATATTACTATTATCTGAATCCAAAAAGAAACAATTACCATATCCATGATGTGTGTGTGATCCAGTTTGATCCCTAATGATCCCTACAGTGGACGTCATTGATAACTCGGTTACTCTATTTGGTGCCGTCGTGTTCCTTTTTTGCTTAGTGTTAATGGACACCGCTATTGATAACTCGGTTACTCTATTTGTAGCCGTCGTTTTCCTTTGTTTGCTCATTGTTGCCGTCTTGAGTTGTATGTTGCCGTCTTGAGTTGTATGTGTGGATGTTGCGTTTGTGTTGTGTACTTGTGTTAGGGTGAGAGGGTTGACATTGGGTCGTGCTACGCGCCGACCACCCCAATTGCCAAATCCCGCCGACCATCTCGAAATGGGCCATCTCCGCGGCCCATCAAGCATCAACCACACCCGGCTTCTTCTTCCTCGACCCTTCCCCGACGCTGCGCCGTTCTTCTTCCTCGCGCCGGCACCACCTCGCCGCTCAGCCATCCACCGCCCCGCCACGGGGGCTAGGGTCCGCCGAAGCCCACGCCAGAGCTCCGGAGGACCTTAGCCCCCGCAACGGCCGCCATCTTACCCTTCCCACCCCCATTCCCGCCGTCGCCACCATGGCCATGCTCGCCCCTGCCCTAGCCTGGCCCGGCTGCCGTCTCCCCGCTGCCAGGGCACCCTAAGCCGTCCGCCTGCATCCCCACCGCCTGTCTTCCCTTCCTTCCCCAGGCGGCCAGCCATTCTATACCCGGGGAGATGGAGATGGAGGTGGGGGTGAGATCACTGGCGAGGGATGAGCTCGTCGAAACCCTAGATCACCGGCGCGGTGGAGGTGCTGGGCGTGGGAAGGAGAGGAGCTCGGTGGTGGGCCGCGATGGGCTGAAATCACATCTCAAGGTTGAAGAAGAACATTGCATGAGCGGCAAGGAGGGGGGTGGTCGGCAGCCGGCTGGGCGCCACCCAGGTCGGCGCGGAAGATTTCCCGTTGACACTGGTATCTCCATGTATGTTGGTTTTTGACTTATTTTTGACCTATGCTTTTCTTCTAACAAAACTTTAGCAAAAGTTCTAGTTGTCCTTTTGAATAATAATGAAAAAATATTAGGTTTTGATTGGACTTTTGGAGTGATTTATAGA
The DNA here is from genome assembly GCA_023333625.1 of Bothriochloa decipiens. Lineage (NCBI taxonomy): Eukaryota > Viridiplantae > Streptophyta > Magnoliopsida > Poales > Poaceae > Bothriochloa > Bothriochloa decipiens. The sequence continues at coordinate 42,270,012 of CM041641.1, read as the reverse complement.
CTGGTGCCTTATATGGCCCTTGAAAGAGATTTTGGAATCGAATAATTACATGGCGGACCGATGCTAGCTGTTCTGAGAGCAAGTGATTTTATTGGATATATCATTTGTGGTCAATTTACAAGATGGACTGAGAGTACAAATCAGAATGATTCAGCATATTTATGTCGCCAAATAATCCTGTGAACACAAACTCCTCCTGGCTCCTGCTAAAAGGCGGAGATCGATGTCTCACTCTCAGTTCACTCTCAGTTCCGCTGCGAAAGCCTGGCAAGCACTCCGACCATGGGCGCGACGGTGACGGTGGATGGCTCGGTCTGCTGGTAATTCCGCCGGGAATCGTCGTACCAGTCGCTGCCATCGGGCCCTCCGACGATGGCGCCGACGAGCACGTTGGGGTTGGGCGCGCCCCTGCTGAAGTAGCCGAACCCTCCCTTGCAGGTGATCTTGCCGGGGCTGGCCTTGATGGACGGCACCGACGCGCCGCGGTGGTGCACCTGCTCCGGGAACCTGACGCCGTACCCGACCATGTAGCTCATCCTCTCCGGGTTGGCGCCCAGGATGTAGTCCGCCTGGGACCGCGCGAACGCCAGCAGCTGCGACGGCGGAACCGTCGCGCCGCCGCACCGGAGCGAGGCGCCCCCGCCCGCGGCCGCCGCCAGGTGGTCGGCGTGCGATGTAAGCACGAACGCCGCGGAGGTGACGTACTGCAGGTTGTTCCACGGCTCCAGCCACAGCACGCCGCCGGGGCTCAGCCTCCCGACGTCGCTGTTGTGCTCCAGCACGCCGCAGAGGAACTCCTCCAGGTGGCTCTTCATCGCTGCCGCGTTGCCGGCGTCGGGAAGCTTCTCTTCGAGGATGAGCTGCAAGCAGCAAGCTGAATTAATGGCGGATTATTTGTCGCGGCGTTTAGTAAGTATAGTATCGCATCGCTATAGATGCGCGCGTTCGATCGCTTGCCTTGGCGACGAGTGCTTGGGCGCCGACGAACTTATTGTCCCATGAGAACGAGGTCTGCGCCCCGCCGACGTTGCCGTCGCCGGCGATGAAAGCCTTGTAGTCTTCACCGCCGCCGGTGGCGATGAAGAGCCAGACTGCAGTCCAGATCAACTCGTCCTGTCCCATTGATCGTCGACATTGATCCAAACAAGAACATTGTTGCGTTATTCCATTGTATGACATGAACAATTTTCACAAACAATATTTGGATCAAAATTTCCATCGAAATTTGAAGTAAAGTACCTCATCGCCGCTGCTGGGATAGAATTTTGCAGCCCCTAGCACGCTGTTCTGGTAGAGGCCACGGTGGTTCTTGGCGAAACGGAACTGCTGCATCAACCACAAATCATCAGATTCAGATACAATAACAGTGGTCAACTAATAATGCACACTGCTATGGTAAATGACCGTGTCGTATAGGTTACCTGCTCGGCGTGGCCGAGGAGCATGGCGCTGTAACCAGCGTCGAGTGGTCGGAACGCGACGGAGGCGGCGGCGAGCGCGGCGGCCGTCTCGCCGGCAACGTCGGACCCGGGGCAGGAGGTGTCGACGCAGTAGGATGCGCGGGGCGTGTCCATGTCCTCGGGCCGCTCCCAGCATGAGTGGTCGGAGTCGCCGTCGCCGACCTGCACGTACAGCGCCTCGTCGACCGCGTGCGCCCGGGCCAGGTAGTCAGCGCCCCAGCGCACAGCGGCAAACGCGTTCCGGAGCTCCCCAGCCACGGCCAGTGTGCCCCCGTGTTCCACCACGCTCCACGCCAGCATCGTCACCGTGAATGCCAGTGGCAGCCCGAACATCACATAGTCGCTGGAGTCGTAGTACCTGTCGATGAAACCTCCTTGGCAGTCTACCACGGGATACCCGAGGTAGTAGATTGCGGTGAGGCCGGGACCTACAATCTAGATGTGAGGCGCAAGGCAAACAACCAGGACAACCAGAGTTTATCCAGGTTCAAGCCGCTCGGAAGCGTAATACCCTGCGTCTTGCGTCTCTGCTGCTGTATTTATGAGTATCCAAGTACAAGGGTTCCGATCAGATGAAATCAGATTAGACCCCGTCAAATCAGATGAAAGAATGGTTTTTTGTTCTAGGGGGGTCCTTGTCCGCCTTATATAGCCGGGGGACAAGGTTACATATCTAGGGTTTTCCTATGGTCGATTACATTACGCCGTATCCTTGCAGTACACGAACAGATCTAGCCGACTAAGACTCCTTGCATGTGAAGCAGGCTTCAGCACCCGTGCGGCCCACCGACCTGGGCGGTAGTAGACCACGGGCTCTGTCTTGTCGTCCGGCCCACCGATCAGGATGATGATGGACCAGCCTTCGTCTTCTGGTCTGGGCCGTCTTGGACCGAGCAGCTCAAAGTCTAGCTGGGAGGGTATATGGGGTCTATACCCCCACAGCTAGTCCCCAAGCACCATGTATCTTGAGGGAGTCGCCGTCTTGACCTAAACCGAGCAGTGAAGATGCAGACCACGTGATGCCGTGCAGTACTGATGCATACCACATGATGCCGAGCAACGAAGATGTAGAGCACATGATGCCGAGCAGCGAAGATGTAGACCACATGATGCCGACCAGCACTGATGCTGACCAATCAGCACCTGTCGATGAAACCTCCTCGGCAGTCTACCATGGGATACCCCAAGGTAGTAGATTGTGGTGAGGGCGTGCTAAGATCTACGATCTAGATGTAAGACACAAGACAAACAACCAAGACAACAAGGGTTTATCCAGGTTGGCTGCTCGAAAGCGTAATACCCTACGTCCTGCGTCTCTGCTGCTGTATTGATGAGTACCAGAGTACAAGGGTTCCGATCAGATGAGATCATAAGGTTAGATGATAAGAAGGTACGTTCTAGGGGGTCCTTGTCCGCCTTATAAGTCGGGGGACAAGGTTACATATTTAGGGTTTCCTTATGGTCGGTTACATTGCACCGTATCCTTAGAGTACATGAACATATCTAACTGACTAAGACTTCTTGCATGCCAAGCAGCCTTCAGCACCCGTGCAGCTCACCGACCTGGGCGGTAGCAGACCACGGGCTTCGTCTTGTCGTCCGACCCACCAATCAGGATGATGATGGACCAGTCTTTATCTTCTGGCCTGGGCTGTCTGGACCGAGCAGCCCAAAGTCTGGCTGCGAGTGTATATGGGGTCTATAACCCGATAGCTAGTCCCCGAGCACCATGTATCTTGAGGGAATCGCTTTCTTGACCTATGCCGAGTAGTGTAGATGCAGACCATGAAGTGCCGACCAGCGAAGATGCCGACCACGTAGTGCTGACCAGCATGGACGCTGACCACATAGTGCTGATCAGCATGGATGCTGACCACGTAGAACTGACCAGCGAGGATGCTGACCACGTAGTGCTGACCAGCATGGATGCTGACCACGTAGTGCTGACCAGCATGAATGCTGACCACGTAGTGCCGACCAGCGAATCTTCATCCCGAGCAGTTTTTAAGTCTGCTCCTGACCACAGCTTCCGTCAAGGAAGGTGATCTATCGAAAGATGCATGATGTTTCAAGAAAAAGAAAAAAATTTCACGTCCTGAGATGTGGGCCCACGTTAACACGTGACACAAAGTATCACTGTTATGCTAACATGAACAGTCCGTAGAGGTAAGAGCATCGAACCAGAGATAAAGGATAGGCCCAAGTCACCGCGAGGTGACGTGGGCCCACGTAGTCCCCAAGCTCGATAGAAGATAGAAAATGTTGTATTGAGCTTTTTCAAGAAAAATCAACAGAAAAAATACCAACCAAGTGTAGTAAATGCTAAATACCCTTTCTAGAATCTAAGGACAGAGTTGGCCCAAGTCACCGCAAGGTGACGTGGCCCACGTAGTCCCCAAGCTTGATAGAAGATAGGATATGTTGTATTGAGCTTTTTAGGAAAAAAGTCAAAAACAACACTAACTTAACCGAGACCAGTATCAAAGGACTCGACGTGTTCCACCTGTCATGCAGTCCCCAGGTGTGGTCAGAACAAGCTGCAGGCTCGACCGGGCCAAGGACACCGAGAGCCCGTGGTTCACAACCAGCACTGGGTGAGAAACTGTCGCGCAGTCCCCAGGCGTGCTCAGAACAGGTCACAGGATCGATCGGGTCAAGGACACCGAGAACCCATGGTTTGCAAGCAACACTAGGTGAAGAACTACCAAAATTAGTCCCCAGATTTTAGAAAAAATCTAGGATAAATGCGGAAGGGAATATAATTTAAAGCAAATCTGAGATTAAATCCCCAGATTACCGGACACGTGCACAACAACCGAGGTTGGATACGCAATCGTGCACATGGGGGAAACTAAAGTATCTCAGCCCATGCGCGCACTTGGGACCAGGGCGGCCCATCAAGTCTCGTCCACATGAGTCAACCGGGGTCCAACCCTAGAAGTCAAAACGACGTCATTCGGTTAGTATAAATAGCGAGCACCGCCGGGGGAATGGCTTCCGTGTCACATTCATTTTGACTCCCACTCTCTCCATCTTTTCGAGCGTTCCGTCTGCCTACTCCCAGACAACAACTGCCGTGCTAAATTCATCATAGCGAATCCACCCGGTGCCGCAAGGCAACCGAGCAGATCTAGCGCATTTGCTCCGCCGCCATTTTTCGCTCTCCCCCGCAACCAACCACCCTCGGAGGAGATGGCGAGGAAGAGAGCCAAGAAGACAGGGAAGGTGACCAGGTCCGATGCACCGGGGCCTCATTGGCAGCAGTCGACCTCCACACGGGAGTCACTGCAAGCGCTCGCCGAGGAGGGCTTGCTGCTGCCGTACGAGATGGAGGCGTGGCGTGAGCCGCGAGGTGAGGATTCCCCTGTCCCTGAGATAGGGAATTTGTAGTTTTTGAAGATATGGTAACACAGGGATTAGGGGTACCCGTGAATGGGTTCCTCCATGACCTGTGCATCTATTGGATGATTTTGATCTGCAATCTGGATCCCAACTCCATTCTTTCCATCTCCATCTTCATTTCCTACTACGAGATGTTCCTAGGCATCGACCCCCACTGCAACCTTTTTCTTCACTTCTTTCTACTGAGGAAGAAGGGGGCTAAATCAGGAGGGTCCCAAGTTGCTGGTGGGTGCTATGTGCATCTTCGCGACAGGATGAAGGCGCACTGTCTAGGGAGCCGGTACCAATCAGCCACCAAAGGATGGAATACTCGCTGGTTCTATATGTGCCAGGATGTGGAAGGGAAAAGAGTGCCCTGCGATGTGACACAGGTGTCAGAGTTCAACTCAAGGTGGTCAGATCCACCAACTCCAGATGAGATACATCAGGTGAACGAGCTGCTGACCTTGATTGATAACAAGATTGTTAATGGAGCACTGGTGGCAGGGACATGGTTGACACGTTAGATCCAGTCGTGCAAGGAGCGGGTGAACCGCTTCTATGAGTATGCTGGCCGGGCTGACCCTGCACGAGAGACCCAAGAGAGGAAGACGCCAGAGGCGGTGACCTCGCGTATGTCCTCATTTTTTGAGAAATTTGACCTGACCACCAGCTTCCTAGAAACACATGCACTATCGTACGACCTTTCCCGACCACCACCAGAGGTAAGCCGACTAGTTGCACACATTGATTTGATTAATGTACACTGGTATGTGATGGTGTCTGTATAACATGGATCGTTGAACTATCAAACATTGCTTTGGACAGGATCGGAAGGTCTTCGTTTCTGCTGTGTCGGTGGAGCCATGGCCTCAGGGTGAGGCGTAGGCCAACCGGCGCAGAACTGATGAGTCTGACTATCAATGCAGGGCTCAAGCTAGGCAGGAGACGACTGATGTCTCCAGCCCTGATGATGATGAAGTCCCCACTATTCAGGCCAGGCGCCGAGCAGTGGCTAAGTGGCCTATGGTAGAAGCCACTGAGCCGGAGAAACCCTCTACTCTACTATCCGGGGACAAGTTGAGCCTGGATGGCAGAGCAAAAAGGGGTAAGAAAAGGGATGCCCCGGCCACCCTGGAGTCGTCGGATGATGACCTTCTGACGCTGAACCAGCGTCAAAGGAAACATCAAGCCTAGACGCCTCCGACGGGGAAGACACCAGGGCCTGCATCCACAACAACACCCAGGAGGTCTGTACGGGCCGAGCCGCCACCACCTTCTTCCCCTCAGCGGAGAAATACTGTCTCAATCACTCGGCCGGAACAGGCCGGGGCATCAGCACCACCACCACCATCGCTGCCGCCTGCGCCACACAGGACGGCCACGTCTCCAGCCAGAATGGCTTCGTCCTCGGGGCACCGAGAGGAGGCAAGGGAGCCAACTTCTCTGGTAAACCCCATCAGAATGAGCCGAACCAGCGAGACATCAGACCGAGTCCCCAGGCGTGGCAGTGGGGTGATAGGTGAGGTCCCAGGTGCTCCAAGTGGGGGAACAACCCCGCAGTTCAGAGAAGGGTTCCGGCAGTCAGCCAAGTAAGTGTCATTAAGCTCGCATATCTTGCATTTCATTGATTTTGTGTTTGTTGTGAACAAAATATGACTGTAATGTGTCCTACAGCTGTGTTCCTCTGTCCACGATGCCAACACCGCTACCCAGCCAGACCACCACACCATCCACCGAGCTAGTGAGGACTGGAGATGTGGCACAGACCACAGGGCATGCGGATGGGGCCAGCAGCACTGTGACGCCAACCAGGCCAACCCCGACGCCGACTCCACATCCAGAGGGGCGGGTGGTGCCGTTCAGGCCGGTTACTGCCATGACGGGTCATCTGCCAGAGCGCATGCCAGGCCAGGAGGGACCGAGCACATCAGCACCTCCTGAAGAAGTCGAGGAGGTGCCTAGGGTGCACCGACCTGGCCACACAATGCGTCTACACGTCGCGCAACCTGGGGAAAGACAACTTCTTGTCATATGAGGAGATTTTGGACGATGAAATCGACGCGAGTGTCCAAGACGCGGTGGAGGTGCTGCTGGACAGGATCAAGGTAAAGTATGATCGAGATTTGCTCGTATGTTCTAAGCGTGTCGTTCGGACACTAACTCACTGAGTAACCCATGGTGTATCCAGTCACTGCAGGAGACCAATGCACAGCGTGGCAAAACCATTGATTGGTTTGTGGCGACCTGGGAGGAATGCAAAACCCTCCAAGCAGCCAAGGCCGATCTGGGCACCGCAGGACAGAGGCCCTGGAGGAGGACAACGAGAGTAAGTAGACCTCTCTCTCCCCCTCGTTGATCATTGCTGTGTATTTATGGGTGCTTCTTGTAGGATTGAGCGGCCAGAACGATGCTATGGCTTAGGAGCTAGCCGGCCTACTGGAGCAAAAGGAGGCCGCTAAGGAGCAGGCCAAGGTGGACCAGATGCAGATTGCCGAGCTGACTGGTAAGTAGAACAATATAGAATTGTTGTGTGTAGTCTGCCGCATACTGGATGGACCAGGATATGCTAACCACAATTGCTTTGTTGTTGTAGATTTGCGAGAATGCTATCTGGCCCAGTTCCAGGTGCTGGAGGACTCCATCTCTATTCTCCAAGGAAAGATGCGGTCCATGACTGACCATATCAAGCCCATATTAAGGGCCATCTTTCGAGGAGAAGAGCACCCTGCCAACCCCGTGGGCGAAGCGGTTGTTGTCGCTGACCAGTGCAGGAGACTTTGGCCGGTGGTCCAAGGTTTCGAGTAGAAGCTGGATGCTACGCAGTTGCAACTACGCTTGCCGTGGTCCGCTCCAAATATCCGGAGGTGGAGCCAGCAGAAGTCGCACTCGGGATCGCACCAGAGCTATTGGAAGCCGCGGCCGAAGACCTTCAGGCTTCGTCGATGCCTGCTGTCGCCACCCTTGTCGATGACATGATTCTTATTGAAGATCTTGCACAAGGTGATGGTGGTCAGTAGGCTGTAAACAATGTTTGTTTGTAAAAAACATTGTTTGTAAGTTGTACCGAGAAGGTGGTGCTCGGAAACTTTTTAGCCTTTTAATGCAGACAAGTTAGGCAAGTTTAAGCGGGTGGTAAACATTTTGTTGTTTGCTTTTTTAGATGTGTATTTTGTGCGTAGTTCATTTTTTTTGAAAAGATGTCATCAATTAAGTTTTTCCCCCACCCTCGAAGCAGGCTAACTCTGTCAGATAACTAGGGATGTACTAGTGAACAGCGTAGGACCGCCTGGATCACTAGGTACCTAGCACCGTTAGAGAGCGACTGCTGAAATCTCCTAGTGCCATGTAGCGCGGAGCTGTAACACATCGTAAGAGTTCTCGGGATAGTACGTTGTCAAGCCGTTCTCATCGGGCAGAAACAAAGTTTAACTGAGACCTATGCAGGGCGCATGTATGATAGATGTGTGCATAAATATAGGATTATGATAGAAAAAGAAAACAATGACAAAAATTGTTTTAAATATCTGAATAACAAAGATCTGGGTACATATCTTATTCTATGGATAGAAGCGTATGAGCTGGTCGATGTGCCATGAACTGGACTCCTCGACACCCTTCATCGTCTCCAGCCGATAGGACATCAGGCGTGTGACAGCCTTAATCCTAAATGGCCCTTCCCATCTGGATGACAACTTGTGCAGACCATCTGTGTTCTAGATTCGTCGTAACACCATGTCGCCGACCATGAATAGCCTACCTTTGACGTTGTGGTTATAGTAACGTCGCACTGAAGCTAGGTATTTAGCTGTCCGAGCATAGGACTTGAATGCTATCTCCTCCTTGGCGATGATATCAATTTCCCTAGCTTCGTTCGAGGCTGCTTCGTTATAAAGCTGGACATGCGGTGAAAGGAGTGCGACGTCAGCTGGTAGGATAGCCTCGGATCCAAACACCATGAAGTACGGGGAAACTCCAGTGTTGCGACTGGGCTGGGTACGCAGTCCCCAGACCATGGCGGGTAATTCCTTGAGCCACCGACCAGGTTTAAGGTCCTTGTCATCGCGGTATACCCGTTTGCATAGACGTCGATAATCATACCGTTAGCTCATTCCACCTGTCCATTTGCTCGAGGTTGAGCGATGGAGACGTATTTGACCTTGATGCCATTATCATCACAATAGTGAAAAAACTCGTCGCTGGTAAACTGAGAGCCTAAATCAGTGATGATGGTATTGGGTATGCCAAAACGGTGGATAAAATCATTGAGGAATTGTACCGCTTTCTCGGACGAGGCCTTCTTGATGGCTTTGTACTCAATCCATTTGGAGAATTTGTTGATGAGTACGAAGACACACGTGTGTCCACCAGGAGCCTTCTTGAAGGGACCGATCATGTCGAGTCCCCAGCATGAGAATGGCCAAGCAACCAGGATGGTCTGAAGTTCATGTGCAGGGACATGAATCCTCTTGGCAAACATCTGGCAGTTTTTGCACCGGCGCACATAATCTTCTGCATCAGAAATGGCAGTCGGCCAGTAGAACCCTGCTCGGTAGGCTTTGCCGACTAACGTCCGCGATACCGCATGGTTACCACAAGTGCCTACGTGAATATTCTTCAGAAGTTTCAAACCCTCTGCCTGGGTGATGCATTTCTGGTAAATCACAGACCTTGGAGCATTGCGCATTAGTTCGCTGTTAATCATGAGGTAGGCACGGGCTCTGCAGATCAGCTGTTGAGCTTCGATCTTATCCTCTGAAACAAGGTGATTATTCAGGTATCTGACAAAGGGCTTTCTCCAGTTGGGCTGGGGAGGCGCTGCCTGCTTGGCTGACTCACCAACTGACGGCCGCTCACTACCGTCATAAGATCCCCACTGGCCGGGGTAGCTATCTTGTACCTCTTGTGCCTTACCGCTGAGCGTCGCTATGAGCTGGTCGGTAGCGGTACTAGGTGCAGGTGCTTCATAAGCCTGATCAGGGATCAAAGGCTTAATCAGATCTTCAACGAAAACACCAAGTGGTACCTTGGCTCGAGATGATCCAAGCTTGGATAGCTCATCAGCACCTGTGTTCTCGATACGAGGTACGCGGGTAAATTCTAGTCCATAGAACTTATTCTCCAGCTTGCAAATCTCAGCAACATAGGCATCCATCTTTTCGTTGACTATGTCCCAGTCTTTGTTGACCTAACGGATGAACAGAGTAGAATCACTGTAAACCAGGAGCCATTTGATGCCCAGCTCGACTGCAATGCGGAGGCCATGTAGGGCCGCTTCGTACTCAGCCACATTATTGGATGCCTTGAAGTGTATGCGCAAGACGTAATAGAGTGTGTCCTTGGAAGGAGAGATGAAACAGAGCCCTGCCACAGCGCCATCAATGTCCAGGGAACTATCGAGGTACATCTTCCAGTGGTCAGCAGACGTATCAGCCAGGGGCAGGTTGAGGTCCGACCACTCCACGATGAAATCGACTAGGGCATGAGACTTCACAGTGTTGCGACTACGGAAGTTTAGCGTGAACTCGGAGAGCTCTAATGCATATTTGAAAATATGGCCACTAGCATCTCTGTTGCGGAGAATGTCGCCAAGTGCAGCTTCTGTGACCGCTGTGACCTTGTAGGCTTGGAAGTAATGGAGGAGCTTTCGTTTGGTAATTAGGAGCACATATAGAAGTTTCTACACATGGTTGTAGCGTTGCTTGGTTTCGTTAAGAACCTCGCTAACATAGTAGATTGGGCGCTGCACCACATAGATGTGCCCGGGCTCCTCGCGCTCGACCACCATCACGGTACTGACCATGTTAGTTGTGACGGCGATATAGAGGAGAAGCTCCTCGCCCTCTCGCGGGATCGTGAGTACTAGGGGAGTCACAAGGTACTCCTTGAGCTGTTTGAAGGCTTTGTCGGCCTCCTCCGTCCACTCGAATTTCTCTTTAGCTTTGAGCAGTTTGAAGAAGGGAAGTCCTTTTTCGCCCAAGCAGGAGATGTAGCGGCTCAGGGCCGCCATGCAGCCGGTAAGTTTCTGAATGTCTTTGATGCTTCTTGGTGATTGCAGGTCCAGCACAATTTGAACCTTCTCAGGATTTTGCCGTATGCCGTCCTGGCTGATGAAGTTGCCGAGCAGGATCCCGAAAGGAACGCCAAAGATGCACTTGTTGGGATTCAGTTTCCACTGAAAGTTATTGAGGGCCGTGAAGGTCCGCTGGAGATCAGCAACCAGTGTGTGGAACTCCATGGTTGTAACACCTGGTGTTATATTAACTAAAACATGCCATGTCATCATATGCATTGCAAAGCATTCATGTTTAAGTCAATCTTGATGTGCATCAACTAAAACAAGTTTACATTTCATAGGTTGATTGAGTTGCTTGAATGTTTTGTCACATGAAATCATAAAACTCTACTTTTGAATGAAACCTAAAATACTTAGTTTATATTCTATGTACTTGAGGTGTAAACCATGTTTACACCAGTGTCAAGTATAGTGTATAAACCTAAGTCCAAACCTTAAAATAGATTTCCATATTTGAATTTAAATTTGGGTTTCAAAGCTTATTCCCAAGTTTTGTAATTCAAATCTAAATTCAAATTGCAAAGTTATAAAATGTTTTTCAAAAGTCAACTTGGTCAACTAAGGGTGTCATTGGGTCATTGACCTAAAAATGTCCTTGGATGACGTTTGTGATCACTAATGACTAAACAATTAATTTTGAAACCAAATCGAGTTTGAATTCAGTTTCAGAAACCCCTTATTTCAAAACATGGTTTTATCCCCTTTTCAATAATTCAAAATCTAAAAGGAATTTGGGGATACTCTAAAAATATAGTTTTGTAGATATTGACAAGAGCTACAAAGTTGGTATACAAAGTTTTTCAAGTTTTCAAAAATAATTTCAAATGAAATTGAAAATACAGTTTTTAGAATTTGTTCCCTTTTGATTTTAAAACCATAATTCAAAAATTCTGCATAATTTGGGAAAAATTTATATATGAAAAATGTTTGGTTTGACAAGTTGAGCATTTCATAGTTTTTAAGATTTTTAAGTTTTATTGAAAAAATAAAAGTAATTTCAAATATTTATTTCTAGGGTTTTATTCCCCTTTTGAATTGGAATTCATATTTCAAAATATAAACAGAATTTGAGGATGCTAGTTAAATGAAAAGTGTAGCTCTTGAAAAGTTATGCAAATTATATTTTTGGAGATTTTCAAGTTCCTATATAAATTTTGGAGTAATTTATTATTTTCAACGAATAGCATTTCTGTAATTATCAAGAACAGTACCAAGACCTATTGTCGGCCGCCATTGCCAGCTTCTCAAGCCGCGCCGCCATCCATGTCGGCCGTGTCGCCAGCTCGCCTCTCGCTCAAAGGATCACTGCCTGTGTGTCGACCGTCCGTGCGTCGGCGCCGGGCTACAAAAGCAGGCCAGCCAACTCTAATTCTCTTCTTCTTTCCCTGCTCTCCTTTCCGCCGCCGCCAGCTTCACCGACGAAATTCGTCATCGTTCTTCCATCTTCATCCAATTGCTCTTGCCAATAGTTCTATCTCGTCCTTGTGCTCCATTTGAATCCACTCTTGCCAGCTCTCGCTGCCCGAGTCGCCCAGGCCGTCGCTTTCTTCTTCGCGACTGGCAACAAGGCCGCCGTGAAATCACCTTCGTGCACCGCCTGCTTTGGTGAATATTAGGTTCATTATCTATGTTTCTAGACAAGCCTTGATTCCTTGGTCATGGTCGGCTCTTTGGTTTGCGCAGCGCATCACCGGAGTTGCCGGAACGCCGTCGTCTTCACCGGCTCACACCGCCGCCATCACCGCCGTCGTACCCAGCCAGACCACAATGCTAACTGCCGAGCAGGTGATGACCGGTGATGTGGCACAGTCCTCGGGGCAAGGAGAGGCGGCCAGCAGCACTGCGACACCTGCCAGGCCAACCCCGACACTGACTCCACAGCCAGAGAGGCGGGTGGTGCTATTCAGGCCAGTCAGCACCGCAACGTGTCGCCTGCCGAGGCGCACGCCAGGCCAGGCAGGGCCAAGCACGCCGACGCCACCTGAGGAGGTCGAGGAGATGCCTAGGGTGCCAAAGATGCCATGCACAAACCTGCCCATTGTTGGCGTTTCTTAACATTACTACTAAAGACAGACTCATAAGTCCATCCTTAAGAATAATACTAGAAACGTGTGTTGACATTCCTAACCACCATTACTTCAGAAAGGTAACCCTTGGCCCTTAATGGCACCGGCTTAGGTAATGCAGTCTGGTAATAACAGTTAGAAGTGCCAAATTAGCCTTCCTAACCATCATTACTTACGATATGCAAAACTGTGGCACCACACCGTGTGGTGCAACAAGAATTATAATCCTTAAGTAACGGTACTTAAGTACGCCAATCGATAGCTCAGTAAGAAATTAGAATAAATCTGCAAGCGCACAGAACTATCATTGTAGCATTTCAACCTATGAGTATTCAGGGGTGTCGTATTTATAATTTCCCGTAGGAGGGCAATATGCATCAAGCGTGGTGTAAACATGATTACTTATTAAGTGCAATGGTAGGCATAAATTACACAGGAATAAGACATGATATTCAAGATAGTGGACACATATCGGGGTCAACCTCAAGGATAAAAGAGAAATGAAGAATAAAATAATATAACTAAATAGAGCAGGCATTGGTCACATATAACTATGCAAAGAATTGTTAGTAAAAACATCTAATTAGTAAGTCTAGCATCAGGACTAAGTCTGGGATGATAGGGAGATCCCCGCAGCTGGTCTGCCAGCCGATAGAGACTTTACGAACTCCTACTCAATATCTAAACATGGGGGAATGCTAGGGATGGACAGGGCTGTCACCACCTGCCCACCTACCCCTCTGCCCGTGGGATACTAACATATTTGTCGATCTCTGCATACCCGAGCACCATGCCCGTGTAATATGAAACAACTCCTAACCCCCGCGGACTCCAACCCTTTGGATTGACAGGCTAGGTTAAGAGCAACCAAGAAGGCATGATGAACCATCACCTCATCCCTAGTTCTTTCGCTATTCATACTAATTTGATGAACGATGAAGAACTATGATGAACAAGTCAAGAACATAATACATAAACTATATACTAGATCATATACTATGCTCATAACATGATCATAACTATACTCTAGTTCATATGCATGATTATATAAGTTAATAAATCAAGTCCGGATGGCTAACTTGCATTGGGAATGGAGTCCCTCTATAGTGTTTCCCTCTGTTGATGCCCTAGGTCCCGTGTCGATGATGATCTGGTGATATCGAGAAATTAGAAAATCCATATGCATGAAGTGATATACAGTGGGCCAGAGTCCCCACGTATGTCATGGAGTGATATATAGTGGACCAGAGTCCCCACATATGTCATAGTGTGGTATACTGTGGGTTTAATTTCCCATGTATATCGGTACACTGGGTCGAAGTGCTCACGTGTATCATATGGTGATATATGGCTGCGGTTGTTATCCCGGTATATCTGTGATCTGGTATGCATCAGAGTTAAAGTCTCCGGTATCCTAGTGATCTAGGTCCCAGCTGGGTATGAAAATGGATTTGAATCGCTGTTGCTTCTCGGAGAAGAAGACTCGATCAGTGTTCATCATCATAGTAACAACTTGAATGATGTTTAAGGTTAAGAATGAAGTTGGTTGGTAATCTCAAGTTAGAGCAAAACAACTTTACTTTCTGTCAAGCTTTTCTGCAAAAATCCTTAACTCTGCAAGCCTTACCTTGTCCCTCTAGCCTGCATTTCCTAAGTCTTCACCCCTCTTTTTCGTCGAGTCAGTCTTGTTGAGTACTTTTGTACTCAGGGTTTGTTAAACCCTTGTTGCAGGTGAGCCTCATGGGCAGGAGTGCTTTGCATCCTGCTGCATGACAGTCGTTGCATAGAGTGACGATGAATAGGTTGTCTGGCTCTTGGGCAGAGCATGTCTCCAAGGTTTTTAGTAAGTTATATTACTACTCTACTGCTCTTATGGTTGTAATAATAAAAAAACATCTAGTTTGTAAGTTTAAACTAAATGGTTTGTAAACTTATTATTGTAATCCTTCCTCTATTTTACTCTGATAATATCCTATCTGTACAAAACTGTTGTAATACTGTAATGCCTCTTTATAATGATTGATCCTGCTCAGAGAATCATGGATGATTCGGGATTTTACCCGATAGATCTTATAAGTCAGATGGAACACATTTATGGTTATTTGGAGTCTGTTTAGACAATAACAATGCATGTGGGCCATATGATTTAGGAGG
>CM041641.1:42205103-42219003 GCA_023333625.1 Bothriochloa decipiens | reverse complement strand
TCCGACACTGTGGATTTCCCTTCGCGGAAATCAAGGTCGTTTCAGCTAGGTTAAGAGCAACCAAGAAGGCATGATGAACCATCACCTCATCCCTAGTTCTTTCTCTATTCATACTAATTTGATGAACGATGAAGAACGATGATGAACAAGTCAAGAACATAATACATAAACTATATACTAGATCATATACTATGCTCATAACATGATCATAACTATACTCTAGTTCATATGCATGATTATATAAGTATGATAAGAACTTGCTCATGGAGGAAAACCAAATTGTATTCATGCCAAGATGATCCTTTTCCTCCAAGGAGACAAGCTCTCCTTGATAGCTCTTGCCTTGCTCACAAACTACTAATACTACTCTAAAGATACAAGTGAGAGGTGTGAGGTGAATGACTCCAAAATAAGTGTGTGTTTAGAATGAAGGAGATCCCTCTCTTTTATAGCTACACTAGGATGGTTTGGCCTCCATAGATATGGAAGCAGGTGAAATCGCCTTGAGGGAACCGCCTTGAGCACCGTCTGAGAAGGCTGGGGCCGGGAGGGCCCACTGGGACTGCGGCCGCCCCCGGGACCAGCCACCCCCCTGGTGGGGCCATCTAGCCACCGCCTTCGGGTGGTCGGTTCCTCCCTGGGCCTGGACCTCTCCTGTGGTTACAATCAGGCCCAGGTATGTACCTAAGGTGGGCTCCTTTTTATTTCTTGTTTGCACATTTGCTAAATTTGACTTTTGCTTTTTTTTGTGCTTTCTCCATTATGTTGCGTATTTCCACTTGTTGCACCTTAAACCTGTAAAACATGAATACTAGAGGTACAAGTGGAACTTGTTAGTGGTAAAGGCATATGTGTTAGAATATGTTTGTCTTTCTTCTTTTTAGTCTAAATTGGTGGTTTAGAAATGATCCATAAGGACCGCCAACACCCATGCAACGCATCTACACATTGCACAAGCTGGGGAAGGATGGCTTCGTGTCTTACGAAGAGATTTTGGATAGAGACATTGACATGAGTGTCCAGGACATGATGGAGGTGCTGCTAGATAGGGTCAAGGTAAAATCTAACCAAAATTTGCTTGCATGTTCTGAGTTTCGTGTTTGGCCACAAACTCACTAATCAATCCATGGTGTATACAGTCACCGCAAGAGACCAATGCTCAGCATGGCAAGACCATTGACCGATTTGCGGCAACCTGGGAGGAATGCAAAACCCTCTAGGTAGCCAAAGCAGAGCTGGAGACACAAGCCCAGGTCTACCAGGAGCGTGAGGTCTAGCAAGAGGAGGAAATTGCTGCTCCGCGCCACAAGGTGGAGGCCCTGGAAGAGGACAACGAGAGTAAGTAGACCTCTCTTACCCGTTCCACGCTTATCCTTGTTGTATACTTATGGGTGCTTCTTGTAGAACTAAATGGCCAGAATGAAGCCATGGCTCAAGAGCTGGCTGACCTGATAGACCAAAAGGAAACTGCTGAGGAATAGGCCAAGGCGGACCAGGCGTAGATCGCCGAGCTGACTGGTAAGTAGAACAATATAGAATTGTTGTGTGTAGTCTGCCGTATATTGGATGGACCAGGATATGCTAACCACCATTTCTTTGTTGTTGTAGGCATGCGAGAACACTATTTGGCCTAGTTCTAGGTGCTAGAGGACTCCATCTCCGTCCTTCAAGGAAAGATGTGTGCCATGACTGACCACGTCAAGCCCATGTTAAGGGCCATCTTCTGAGGAGGAGAGCACCCTGCCAACCCTGTAGGTGAAGCAGTTGTCATCATCGACCAGTGCAGGAGACTGTGGCCAGCACTCTAGGAGTTCATCGTAGGAGCTAGACACTACGCGGTTGCAACTACACTTGCCGTGGTCCGCTCTCAGTAATCAAAGGTGGAGCCGATAGAAGTTGCACATGGGATTGGGTCAGAACTTTCAGAGACCGCCGCCGAGGACCTTCGAACCACGTCGATGCCTGTTGCTGCCACCCTTGTTGACAACATGATTCTGGTTGAAGATGGTGGTGGTCAGTAGGCCATAAACAATGTACTGGTATGAAAAACACTGTTTGTAAGTTGTGGCGAGCAGGTGGTGCCCGTAAAATTTTTAGTCTTTGGATGCAGATGGACACGTATTTGAATTTGATGTCATTATCATCACAAAGTCAAAAAACACATCGCTGGTGAACTGAGAGCTATGACACCTTGGTTTCCAAAGGAAGACCAGAGGTTGTCATATGTGTGCCCAGGAAGTCCACACATATAACAAAAATGGAAATATCAGCAAAACAATGCATTATAATATACAGCAGAAATATATTTATATCATCACTTATAAACATTAAAGTATCATGGAACATTGGCTATAACTTCTCTTCAGAGCTCCATCCTTCTCAGGGACCGTTGACTGGGGGGATCCGTACGCCGAACACTTCTGACACTCAACATCTTTATCCTTCTTCAGAGCAGCACCTTACTATAAACTATAGCAAGGGTGAATTCCATGTCAAAACTCAGCAAGTACAGGCGGAATGTCAATGACATGCATGGCTTAACAAAGGTAGGCTGACACAGCTTGACTGCGGTTAGCATTTTAAGTAGATAACAGATTGTTATAAAACAACCTATTACTAGTTCTTTTTATTAAACAACCTTTTTGTTAGAAGTGGGTAAAACAACCCAACCCTTAATTAAGGTTCAAGTAGAAATTAAGAGTGTATTTAGCAACATTATATATCATTATAGTTATATTTGTAAACAGAGATTGCCATCTCCAAAGCACACAGGATTGCCATCTTGATGCATACAGGATTACCATCCCGTAAAACAAGAGGTAGCCACCTCCAAGAACCTTCTCCATCAATTTCTTATGTGTTGTCCATTTGGCTAATCATGTGAAGATCCGGACTACTCGTGGTCGCACGGACGATATATTGATTTAAATTCTGCACAGAGGTGTACACGTTCACTCCAAGAAGCGATTCCCATTGGCCCGGGATCATGACTCCCCAAAACACTTTCAAGGTTTGCGGGCAGGGTTTCACTATAAGGTTGTTCACAGGGCATAGGCAGTGGCAACCCGCTAGAAATGAGTGCAAGCGTATGGGTGACTTCATCGTGAGGCCGCCCCCTACATGGATCCCTAGCCCCTCCCATACTAAATACTTGAAAACTCCCTAGTCACCATAGCTATAGTACCCATCAATAAGCTGCCCAGCCTATCTATGATGGTCCTGCTATAAACCAAGCCAGAGCCCATTAGCATGGAGCTGTACGAAAGTCCCATGTTGCCGCTCCACAAAAGGTCCTTAGGGGGAGGAGATACAGATACCCCTGTCGACACGGGCAACCTCCAGCATCCGTTCCCCCTTCTTCTGCTCCACCATCCAGTGATGCTTAGCACATCAACAACTTCTCCACCATGGCCTTAGCCATTAACATCATTAAGTTATTATTAACCATTATTAAGCATCATTGAAGAACATCATCATTATATTCATTAATATATGTAGAGTGAGCAGAGCAGCAAGCACAACTAGACTACCCATAAAAGAAAACCAATGGTTTTATTTGGATAGATGTGGCTAGTCATGACCTAAGGGTTTGCAGTATTAAGACACATGCAATGAAAGTAAATTATGAATTATAAGTGAGTAGGTACAATATGGTCAAAGAGGTGCCTGCACTTGCCTTAAATCCAAAGTCTAACTGCTCAGCAGACTTTAGTTGTTCTATCTTCTGTTCTCCAACTTCAGCTGCACTTGTCGGTCCTCAGCTCCCGATCTTCAACACTCACGAACTGCTCTTTGTCTATTCATAGCAAACAAATAACACAAACAGACAAAGCTAAGAACAAACATCAATCAAAAGAAACGCTAAAGAAAGAGCAAACTAAACGGTAGAGCTCGATGCTATGATTGCGAGAGCATGAGAATGACCATCAAAGGAGCTATAGTAGAGAGGGCACAACTACCGAGGTTGATCAAGAATAAACGTATTTTGAAAATAGCATTTGATAGATCCTTAATCAACTCATATATAAGTTGCATTTACGAAAGCCTAGAACATGGTAAAGGTCACTGCTATCATGTATCTTACATCGATATGATTCCAAAAAGGCCAAGATCACCTAAAACAAGACCAGGGGCAAAATTGTAAATAAACAGAGCCCTAAATCGCATTTTAAATAAATATAAAACTGTATTTTATAAAGATTTGGACCTCGGGCATAAATACCAGAGTCCACAGGGTCTAAACCGCAGGACAGCAAGGCTGATTTTGAACTGCAATGGACTAATACGTGAATACAGTAAAGCTCAGGGGCTTTTCTATAAAACAGCCAAGGCTGACCGGCTGGTTGACCAGTCAGCGCACGCGTATCATTTGCGTGGCGCTGACGTGGCATACACACGGCGCCTGCATGGCTACCACGTCAGCGGTCGACTGGGTCCGTTGACCCAAGATTGACCTGGCATCAACGGTGGATCTGGGCCACCGATCTAACGGCCAGGGATACACCGACTGGGCGGGGATCACCGGAGCAGCGCTGCCGGTGATGAGGCTCGCTAGGGCTCACCAGAGTTGGCCAGAACGGCGCTCCGAGGCTCGGCTGGCGAAGCGGAGGGCACGGGAGTGACGAGCACGGCCTCGCGGACTCGGCACAGGCACTACGGTGGCAGGGGATGGCCGGAGGCGGGGGGCTCGGCCGGGTACCATTGACGCTGGCGGTGAGCACGGTGTGGAGCGATGCGGGCACGAGAGAGCAGGCTGGGGGCATGGGCGTGTTGCGTGTGTACACGCGCACGCGGTGCACGGGACGAACGCGGCGGATGGAGGCCGGGGTCGTGAGTCAATGCGGCGGCGCGAAGCGGCTACGGTGACGCTACCTCGGCGATGACATACGGTCATGAGAGAGAGAGAGAGAAGAACGGGATGCTACCGACATGGTGCTCACCTCGATGGGAATCTCGTGCCAGGGTTCTCGTTGGCGGAGACACAACGGCGTCGAAGATCGACGGTGGCCGCTAGCTCTGCAGCGGTGGCTAATGGCGGCTAGGGTTTCGCGGTCTTGTGAAACCGAGGTAGCGACGGGCTAGGGTTCTGAAGAGGAGTGAGGCACGCTGGGCTACGCCCTTTATAGGCATGGTGAAGCTCGATGCGCGTGCAGGCACGGCGCGGCACGCGGGGTTAGAGCAAGGTCCAGCTCGGCGTCGTCTCCCCGAAGGGGATGACACTGTAGCGTGGGCCCCGCAGCTGGCGGGCCCCGCTGGTCAGCGGCATAGAGCGGGACAGTGGAGCGGGCCGGTGAGGTTATTGTTGTTGCTAGCTGCTAGGCTAGGTCACTGGGCCAAGGCCCAGTACGTAGCGCAGGCGCGGGAGATGAAGCAGGCCGGGGTGCTGGGCTGGGCTGCTTGCGGCCTGCTGTGGCTAGTTGCTGGGCTAGGTGGTGGGCTGGCCGAGCTGGGCTGCTACGCAGCTGCTTCATGTGGCCTGGTCGCTGATGGCCAGACTTGGCCGTTGTCTGGCTGTGGCCGCTGCTGGCCTAGCTACTACCTGCTGTGGCCAGCCGGAGTTGGCCATGTCCGGCTGTGGCAAGCCAAAGGTGGCTGGGGCTGGCTAGAGTTGGCCATATGAGGCTAGGTGAGGCCAGGGGTGGCCATAGCGTGGTAAGACCTGGCCAAGGCAATCTAGGATGTCTTAGAGGATGACAAAGGGTTGCTAGAGTGAGCTAGAGGATAGCATCAAACTAAAACGATCGCCAAGACGACAGAGGAAAAGAAAAGCTCTCTTTTTGAAAACAAAGGGATTATCTAAACCACTTTCCAAAACCATTTTGGAAACTAAGAACTTGAGAGACCTTTTTTGGGAACATGAAAACCTTTTTGCAAAAACTTTTCAAAATTGAAAAGAACCTAGTCGTGATTTGCTCAAATTTTAGAAATTATTTTTCACACACAAGCACAACAAAGCAAGGCACCAAGCTCAAACACACTTTTATTGACTTCGTAAAAGTTTTATAAATTCACGCTTTTTATCATTTTATAATGATAACAAATGAATTAAATCTTGGCTAAGTTTAGAAAAATCAATAAATCCTTTATTTTACTTAGTGTTTTCGGTTCACAACCCAAAATAGAAATTTTGGGGTGTGACAAGAGCCTAAATCGGTGATGATGGTATTGGGTATGCCAAACTAGTGGATAACATCATCAAGCAACTATACCACTCTCTCGAACGATGCTTTCCTGATGGCTTTGTACTCAATCCATTTGGAAAATTTGTTGATGAGTACGAAGACACACGTGTGTCTGCCAGGAGCCTTCTTGAAAGGGCCGATCATGTCGAGTCCCCAGCATGAGAATGTCCAAGCGACCAGGATGGTCTAAAGTTCATGTGCAGGGACATGAATCTGCTTGGCAAACATCTAACAATTTTTGCACCGGTGCACGTAATTTTCCATGTCAAAGATGGCTGTCGGCCAGTAGAACCCTGCTCAGTAGGCTTTGCTGACCAGCGTCCGGGATGCCGCATGGTTACCGCAAGTGCCCGCGTGAATGTTCTTCAGAAGTTCCAAACTCTCTACCTGGGTGATGCATTTCTGGTAAATCATGGACCTTGGAGCCTTGCGCATCACCTCGTCGTTAACCATGAGGTAGGCACGGGCTCTGCGGACCAGCTGTTGAGATTCGATCTTATCCTCTGGAACTAGGTGGTCATTTAGGTATCAGACAAAAGGCTCTCTCCAGTCAGGCTGGGGAGGCGCTGCCTGCTCGGTTGACTCACCAACCAGTGGCTACTCACTACCATCGTCAGATCCCTGCTGGCCGGGGTAGCTATCTTCCACCTCTTTTGCCTTGCCGCTGAGCGTCGCTAGGAGCTGGTCGGTAGCAGTACTAGGCACAGGTGCTTCGTAAGCCTGATCAGCGATCGAAGCCTTAATCAAATCATCAGCACCTGTGTTCTCAGGACGAGGTACGTGGGTGAAATCCAGACCATAGAACTTATTCTCCAGCTTGTGAATCTCAGCAACATAGGCATCCATCTTTTCATTGACTGTGTCCCAGTCTTTGTTGACCTGGTGGATTCTATTAGAAGGACCATCATGGGCAGATGGGTGGCTTATCGACGGGTGCTATTTCCATGGCGAGAAGTGTGTTACAAGTTCTAGCATGAGAGTTCTGGTGGATGCGTAGTTCGGGGCATCAGCTACGAGTATGTCTCTCATGTGCTTGGGATAGACCAGAGTAGAATCTCTGTACACTAGGAGCTGTTTAATGCCCAGCTCGACTGCAATGCAGAGGCCATGTAGGGCTGCTTCGTACTCGGTGTCGTTATTGGATGCCTTGAAGTGTATGCATAAGACGTAGCGGAGCTTGTCCTTGGAAGGAGAGATGAAATAGACCCCTGCCCCGATGTCATCGATGTTCAAGGAACCATCGAAGTATATCTTCCAGTGGTCGACAGACGTATCAGCCAGGGGCAGGTTGAGGTCCGACCACTCCATAATGAAATCAACCAGGGCTTGAGACTTCATAGTATTGCGACTACAGAAGTTTAGCATGAACTCAGAGAGCTTTAATGTGTATTTGACAATACAGTCACTAGCATCTCTGTTGTGGAGAATGTCGCCAAATGCAGCTTCTATGACCACCGTGACCTTGTAGGCTTGGAAGTAATGAAGGAGCTTTCGTTTGGTGATTAGGAGCACGTATAGTAGTTTTTGCACATGGTTGTATCATTTCTTGGTTTCATTAAGAACCCCGCTAACGTAGTAGATTGGGCGCTGCACCCCATAGACATGCTCGGGTTCCTCAGGCTCGACCACCATCATGGTACTGACCAAGTTAGTTATGGTAGCAATATAGAGGAGAAGGTCCTTGCCCTCTCGTGGGACCGTGAGTACTGGGAGAGTCGCAAGGTACTCCTTGAGCTATTTGAAGGCCTTGTCGGCCTCCTCCATCCACTCGAATTTCTCTTTAGCTTTGAGCAGTTTGAAGAAGGGAAGCCCTTTTTCGCCCATGCGGAGATGTAGTGGCTCAGGGCCGTCATGCAGTCAGTAAGTTTCTGGATAACTTTGACACTTTGTGGTGGTTGTAGGTCCAGCACAATTTGAGCCTTCTCAGGATTTGGGCGTATGCCATCCTGGCTGACAACATTGTCGAGCAGGATCCCGGAAGCAACACCAAAGATGCACTTGTTGGGATTCAGTTTCCACTGAAAATTGTTGAGGGCCGCGAAGGTCCGTTGGAGGTCGGCAACCAGTGTATGGGACTCCTTGGTCTTCACCACCACATCATCTACGTACGCCTCAACAAGGTCATCGGTGATCTCATGCTCGAGGCAGGCCTGGATGGCCCGCTGGTAAATAGCTCCGGCATTATTGAGGCCAAATGACATGGTCATGTAGCAAAAAGCACCGTCCTATCCTTGCATGATAATGTCTTCACAGCGCATGTGTGTGAGTCTGATGCCTATGCAGCCGCGGAGTTCGAGGAGCTGAAGCACGTCATAGAGCACACTAGCCTAGGTGTCAAGGAGGCGCCCCCTGCGGAGTTGAGGTTCTGGTCAGGTCAGCACGGCGACCTTCCAACAAGGTCAAGCAGCACAAATTGATCCAGCTTGACCCGAACGATCCCTCAAAGACCACTAAGATCTATTTAATGATAGCCCGAGTAGCAATCTAGGAAAGAGAGCAGCTTGCAACCTGCAGTAGAGTCTACAACCACGTCGATTCAAGGGAGATTGAAAGCCTGTTTAGGGTAGTGTTTGTTGAGATCGGTGTAATCAACACACATTCTCCATTCATTATTCTTTTTTAGTACAAGAACCGGATTGGTTAACCAGTCCGGATGATACACCTCTTTGATAAAGCCAGCTGCTAGAAGCTTGGCTACTTCTACCTTGATGACTTCCTTGCAGTCACGAGCAAACCGTTGCATCTTCTGCTTGATGGGTTTAGCGATCTTCGAGATGTCAAGGTAGTGCTCAGCCTTTTCCCTCGTGACACCTGGCATGTCGGCGGGTTTCCATGCGAACATGCTGATGTGCTCTCGAAGGAATTAGATGAGCGCGTGCTGACCCGACCCGACCCGACATCAAGGTAGTGGTCTTTGCGGGATCGTTCGGGTCGAGCTGGATCAACTTGTGCTGCTTGACCTTGTTGGAAGGTTGCTGTGCCGACCCGACCAAAACCTCGAGCTCCGTAGGGGGCGCCTCCTTGACACCCAGGCTGGTGTGCTCCATGATGTGCTTCACCTCCTCGAACTCCATGGCTACATAGGCATCAGACTCACACACACGCACTGTGAAGACGTTACCGCGCAGGGAGAGGACGCCCTACTCGGTTGTGAGCTTCAACACGAGGTACCCATAATGAGGGACCGCCATGAACTTCGGCCAAGGATGATGTGGTAGATGCCTTTGAAGTCGGCCACAATGAAAGTGATGTGGTCGATGCGGAAGTTCTGCTTTGTCCAAACTAGACGGGCAATGTGATCTGCCCGAGGAGGTATGAGGGTTTGCCCATCATGATGCCCCAAAACGAAGACTCGTATGGCTTCAGGTTTTCCTACTTCAGCCCTAGCTCCATGAGGGTCGGATAGAATAGAATGTTCAACGCGCTGCCACCGTCAACGAGCACTTTCTCAAACCATCAACGAGCACTTTCTCGAACCAGATGCCGTTTATCACTGGGTCAAGGACCAGCGGGAACCGACCAGCGTTGGGGATTTTGGCCCACATATCGTTGTAGCTAAATGATATGGGCTGCTCGGACCAGGCGGGCACCTTGACATCTGTAATGAAGTCGTCAGCCTCTTGGATAGCCACGATGGCTTGCGTCAGCAGCTTCATGTCGTGAGCATTCTCCAGTCCGACCTTGCCACTGAAAATGATGGTAGTCATATTCTTCATAGGATCCCTGTAGGCGTGTCGTGGGTTCGCACCTTGAGCTTCTTCTTCATCGGCATCCTCTTGTTGGATGGGGTTCTTGGCCTTGGCTTTGGGAGCTCCGCGCGACTTCTTGTTGGCCGTCTTCTCCAGTGCCTCTTTCAGGACCCTGCACTCGCCCAGCGTGTGGCCCTTGCCAGGATGACGAGGGCAATCCTGACTAAGGACCTTGTCAAGCTCTTCATCGTTCGCCCTCTTCTGGCCCTTTACCGCATTGACAGAGGAGTCATTGTAGTAATGTCGACCACCGTTGTAGGCGTTTCGACCATGATGCTTGAAAGAACGATCGTCATCACGGTGGTTGGGGTCGTGATTGCTACAACGATTGTTGCAAACATCCCGCCAATCTGGCCGACGATCTTGGTTGCTGTCGTGGTTGTGGTCGTCATCGCGGCGGTAGTTGCGGATGGGGGGAAAGGGGTCCTCCTCATTCAGCCCGTCGTCGTGATGAGCGAATCTGTGGGCGATGGAGAGGAGCTCTTCCATGGTTCTCGATCGCTCGAGGAGAAACTCCTTCTTGAGGTCTAAACCACATGGTTGGATCCGGCCGGCAATGAAAAGGTCGATCCCTTCTGCCGGGGTGACATCGATCACATGATTCCATGCGTCGGAGAAACATCGAATGTACTATCGCAGCAATTCCCTTGGACGATGCCTCACCTATGCCAGAGTGTACTTGGTGTTTGGCTGCACGCAGGTGGGCTTAAAGTTGACGATGAACATCTGCCTGAGCTGAGGCCAACTGTGGATGCTACCGGCACGCTGGCGGAGCAACCAGGAGGTAGCGACGTTGCTCAAGACTACCAAAGGTAGTTTGCCATGATGAATTGGTCACCTCCCGCTGCTCGGACTACCACTTCATACAGCATGATCTAGTGCTCAGGGTTGTCCTGTCCATCATACATCTTGACGTCCCCAATCCGGAAATTCTTTAGCCAAAGGACGGCCTTTAGTTGTTCCGAGAATGGGGCTAATCTGCTCATGTGTCGCCGAGCACGGTAACATTCGTTGAGGTGGCCACGGAGATCACGATCTTGGGGCTACTCGACTTCCTAGTTGCGCTCGGTGCGGCGGTTGGCCTGTTGCCGGTTGGCACGCTGGCGATTGCCGTGTTGGCGCTGGTCATCGCGCGGCACCTCTCGTGGGGCGTCATTGGCGTTGGCTTGTCGGGGATGTTCGAGAGGAGGTCCTCCTTGATTAGACTCATTGTCGACGCCACTTTCTACGGGTTGACGACGATGACTGCGCCGAGATCGCCACGACCGATGCGACGTGGTCAGCGAACCGGCAGAGCAAAGCTGAACTACCTATGCTTTGGCAGTATCAAAAAATCACGGATCGCTTCGACCCCGGGTGTGTTCGAGGGAAGGTTGTTGAGCCGATCCATAGCCACAGCAATGTTGGCCGTGGGAGTTTCATGGACGATTTGATCCCCCACCATATTGAATTTGCCACTAAGGTTGCGTTGGAGGCGGCGCGGCTGAGAGCCTGCATCATTACCCCCGTTGCCTCCGTTGTTAGCGACGTTCGTTTCTTGTGCCTCCAGGAGACGTCGGCGTACTCGATCGGTGTTGCAGCCTTCCCTTGCTTGCCTCTCCTGCTCTGTTTCATTTGGAACAAGAGGCTCATCCACGCTAACCGTGAATACCGAACCGTTGAAGCCAGGCGGGATCCTAGGGGTGTCTGGCACCGTGTCGGCAAAACGGGTCTGGTGGTCTGGCGAGGTCGGGCTCTCCTCCTCGACATTCTCCTGATTTCGGGTCTCAGGACTCTCTTCGCCGAAGAGTAGGTACTCGGTAAGGTTGAAGGAGAGGGAGGGCATCCCGTCAAGCCCAAAGAGAAGATCAGGTCCAGCGTCCTCCTTGGGGATCGTAGTGTCTGACCCGGAGGGAATTTGCTGCAAAGCCACCATGCCTACCATGGGCCTTGGATCTTCCGGGACCAGAACCAGATTGGGATCTAGGTCCACGAGGTGGTCATCACGTCATCGGGGAGCGTTTTGTGGGTTTCTCGCATAGGACGCGGCTGCGTTGCTCAACCCATGCGGGAACATGGGTATATTGTTTGGGCCGGGGGCAATTGGATCTGCCAGCCCTGGTGCAGGTTGCATCTGCTGTGCCCGGCGCTGCTGCCTCTGCTCTACTCGGGCCTGGCGAGCAGCGTGGCTAAGTGTACTGGCGTTGATGCACGTTGATGGACTCGTCTAGCCTAACTAGAGGCGAAGCCCAGGCAGCGGCCAGAGTTGGATCTGGTCGGCGCGGGTGACGAGCCTGATTGCGCGCAGGGCGCTGCTGATGGCGCCCCTGGTTGGGCGCGGGCTATCGTTGACGTCGCTCCACCATAGTAGGAGGCCCGCCTCTGCGAGCACCCGGTGGTCCTCCTCTGTGGTTAGCAGGTGATCCTCGGGCCGGAGCTAGATTTGGATCTGGTTGGCGCGGGCCACTAGCTTGGCCCGTACGTCCCTGCTGGCACCGAGAGTTGTCCTCCTAGCGGACAGGTGGCGGCCCGCGAGCCACGGGCGAATTTGGATCCACGCGGTGTGGCTGGTTGGCGCGATTGCGCCAGTGTGGTTGGACTGGGATGAAGTCCAAGTACTCTTCACGGAGCCACGCAGGAGTGGACTCCACATCCTCAAGGAGCTTGGCCAGACCTGCCCCATGCCGATCGATCATGTTGATCAGATCGGAGTGTCGATGTGCCTCCTCTGGTAGCGAGGAAGCCGCCAGTTCGCCGCTGGCGTGGCCATCAACTCCGCCCTCGCCATGGGCGGCTCGAACGCCCCCGGGGGAGGCCCCGAGATCTAGGTTGTTGGAGAAGTGGTTGTTGCGGTCGGTGCTGGGGCCGACTGCGTCACAGTCGAAGCAGGGACCGGCTGCGCTGCTTCCATGAACGTGAGGGACGTCACCACTCCGATGGTCCACGTGAGTGAATTGATGGTGAGGGAGACGCCCGCCTCGAAGTCCATGGAAGCTAGGAACGAAACCATCTGGATCGCCTGCTGATCAAATCGCACACCCCTACCTGGCACGCCACTGTCGATAAAACCTCGTCGGCAGTCTACCACAGAATACCCCGAGGTAGTAGATTGCGGTGAGGGCGCGCTAAAACCTACGATCTAGATGTGAGACGCAAGACAAACAACCAGGACAACCAGGGTTTATCCAGGTTCAGGCCGCTCAAAGCGTAATACCCTACGTCCTACGTCTCTGCTGCTGTATTGATGAGTATCCGAGTTCAAGGGTTCCGATCAGATGAGATCAGATTAGACCCCGTCAGATCAGATGAAATAAGGGTTTTTTGTTCTAGGGGGGTCCTTGTCCACCTTATATAGCCGGGCGATAATATTACATATCTAGGTTTCCCTATAGTCGGTTACATTGCGCCGTATCCTTAGAGTACACGAACAGATCTAACCGACTAAGACTCCTTGCATGCTAAGCAGCCTTCAGCACCCGTGCCGGTCACACCGACCTGAGCGGTAGCAGACCACGAGCTCTGTCTTGTTGTCCGGCCCACCGATCAAGATGATGATGGACCAGTCTTCGTCTTCTGGTCTGGACCGTCCTGGACCGAGTAGCCCAAAGTCTAGCTGCGAGAGTATATAGGGTCTACACCCTCACGTTACCCTCCGGTGAGGTCCACCTGCATGCGTCATCAAATCCAACACGATGCATGTCAGCTCAGCTACTGAGAAATGCAGGTGTAAATGTGCAGAAATGACGACGACGCCGCTTTTTCTTACGCCGTGGTCGCGTGCGTCGGCGAGCGCGGAGTCGCCGCGCCACTGGACGCGCTGGTCCGGTGGCAACCTGCCGGAGCGCTGGCCCTCAAAGTAGAGCAGCGACTTGGTCAGGGCGGCGCGGTAGTCGGGCTGCAGAAGCTGGGCCTGGCAATGGCCCAATAAGCAGAAGAGCGCCACCAGCCCACAAACTCCAGCAAGAAGCCGTGTCATCTCTCTCTCTCTCT
>CM041641.1:42030551-42204703 GCA_023333625.1 Bothriochloa decipiens | reverse complement strand
TCTTGTTTGACCTCAAATCGCCTAGCAGTAGGTGAAATGCATTTGGAATTTGGATCGATTTCTTGGTCTTACCCACTGCTATGGTGGCTAAGTAATTATAGGAAGAAGGTGAAGACGCAGTAGAACCGGCGAGCCACAGGAAAATAGACAGAATTAATTAACACACGAATTTGAATAAATGCAGCAAAAATGGATACTGCATTATTTAGTATTGGATGATTTCGTGACGTTAATATAGGATGTCTGCGCGGCAAAATGTCTCCTAAATTTACTCACCAATCATTCTGAGAATCTGTAGTCAGGGCATTTATTGGAGGCAGGGTGACTTTGCATTGATGGGGTCAGACAGAGTGTCCTTTTGACTTCTACGATAGCCAAATCAAATACGGAGTACTCCGTATTTCAAGTAGTAGCAATTAATTTTCGATTTTGATTTAAATTAGCAAAACATGCCCGTGCGTTGCACTTAGAGATTTATATAAGTATAATGGTCGAGTTATCTGTTTTAATACATATTGAAATCGATATAATGTGTAGTAGTTAGAGCGATGTATCGTAAATTGTTGATAACCTTTTTCATGGTATAACCGTATACAAGGATTGAATATTATATAGTCCGTTTTAAACATATATCATAAACAAGTAAAATATTTTACTCGACCATCACTATCGTCGTCGTCGAGCAGTTCTTGATTTTGGCCTTGAAAATCTGTGGGCTCCTAACTTTTGTCAAAAGAGCCTCTTAGCTTTCCAGACGAGGAGTTGCTGCTATTGTAGGCAGAGATGCTAGCGCTGCTCCTCTTCGACCTACTTATGTTGTGGTGGTGCAGCTTCTTGAACCTTTTCGTTGTCGCCGTCAAGCGTTCAGTCGTCGGGTGGTAACCGTGGACGAGGAACAACGGCGGTGGTGGACCTGTATGGAGTACGGATTCCTCGCTCACTTCCCTCCGCCAGCGTATCCCTCAACAAGGACAAGTCTAGAGATTGAGACAACATCTTGGGTGACGGCGAGGGCCTCGATCGGCGATGCATGTCGGCGCATGTCCAACTTCTCAGAATTTAACCGCCACAAGATCAAAGAATGGAGCATGGTCTCGTCGCAGTCGCAACCGGCTGCCGAGTCCTGATAGCTCTGACATGCCTGCACACGTGGAGTATTGACAGCACCACGCTGGTGCCTTGTGCAAGCAACGTCTTCCGCATCCAGATAGCTAGCTAGGCACGGACAACGGTGCCTGTGTGTCCACGACCTGCCCAAGTTCCTTCTAGAGGACACAATGACGACAAGCTCCCCGCGTTGGTGTAGGGCGCTCCACAAGCATGACCCTTGCTCCTAGTCATCAATGTATAGGATAGAGTAGGCAAAAGAAAAAAGGTAGGAAAATAAAAAAGTGACGCCTTATATTTTTTCCTTCTCTAATTATTTAGTTATAAATATATCTTAACCTATAGATAAAGCATAATCTAACAATATTCATAACATCTATGGATACATCATATTTTTATGGAACTAAGAACTGGTCTGGCATTTTTATGATTTTTCTATGATTTTTTGGTGATTTTTGCAAGATAATATCGAATTTAAACATTTTGTATCAATTTGAAATATAATTAAGATTCTTTCACCTTTTATTTCCTTTTTACATCTGTATATTTGGAATTTGTATTACGTTTTAATCTCTTCCCACACCTTCTAACACTTTTAACGTGAACCCGGACTTTTTTTTTTTGACTTAATGTGAATCAGGACTTTGTGACCACCAACGCACAACGTTGACACAAACGAGCAGAAGAGAATCAGGACTTTGTGACCCACACGGACACCAGGCACAAAGGAGCGGAAGAAAATCTATGGGCAGACTGAAATTTTCACATTTAATTATTAGAGGAAAGATTTGGAGAACAACAGAGAATGTGATGTAACCTTGATTGCGTCATGGACATCGGAGCAGCAGGTTCGGATCCATTTATTTCTCTTTCATTTTTTATATATTTTTTGCATTTTAATTATCTATCGTCATGCAATTTATACTTTTTTAATTACACGGTACGACGCAGATACTCACACGCACGTACACTCTCACCTATAAGCATAGGCACACAAACTCCACTTTAAAGACTAAGCCGATAGATCTTAAAGTTCACGAAGTCACCACAGGCGTCTCGCTATCGACGAGAACGTCGCCTGCCACTAAATCAAACTTCTCAAACTTTTACTAAAGTTTATTGAAAAAAACATCAACATCTACAACATTCAATTAGTTTTATTAAAATCCACACTAAATATTATTAATAAGTATTTCAGTTCTAAACTATAGTTGACTTTAGTTTCGTCTAAATCAAATTTATCTGAATTTTACTAAAGTTTATTAAAAAATACAACAACATCTACAACATTAAATTAGTTATATTAAATCCATATAAATATTCTGAATAAGTATTTTGGTTCAAAATTATAGTTGACTTTAGTTTCGTCTAAATCAAATTTTTCTGACTTTTACTAAAGGTTATTGAAAAAACACACCAACATCTACAACATTAAATTAGTTCTATTAAAATTCACACTAAATATTTTGAACAATTATTTTGATTCTAAATTATAGCTGACTTTAGTTTCGTCTAAATCAAACTTCTCTGACTTTTTACTAAAGTTTACTGAAAAATACACCAACATCTACAGCATTAAATTAGTTCTATTAATTCCACACTAAATATTGTTAATAAGTATTTTGGTTCTCAACTATAGTTGACTTTAGTTTTATCGAAGTCAAACTTCTCTGACTTTTACTAAACTTTATTGGAAAATACACCAACATCTACAACATTAAATTAGTTCTATTAAAATCCACATTAAATATGAATATGTATTTATTAGAACTTATACAAATTAATATGTTTTATGAAAATTTTCCAAAATCATCAAAGCAGTTTAACTTGGATCAAATTAATGGGCAATGCTAAAGTAGAGAGAATCTATATAATATCCTACATATTATAGTTCCTTTTGTACTATGGGCTAAAAATATAACTTCAGTGAGCAAACCCTTTTCCTGGTAACCTTCATAGGCTAGATATGATATTGTTCTATTCAATAGCTCTTTTTTACTGTGGGCTAAAAAGGGTAAGTTTAGTGAGCAAACCGCCTATCACAAAGTTAGAAATGCCTTGAGTACAAGCCTTATTGTTGACTTCCAAGCTTCCACGGTCTAAAGTTTTTTCGTTAATTCAAAATTGTTGTAAGGTTTTTCTTTTGATATATTTGATTATTTTTATGGGGTGACAATATATTTTTTCATATTTCAAAAATATATTTGAAGTGTGCTACGAGGATGTTAGGAGAAGTAGTAGGAGTAGAATGGAAAGATGGTGAGACTATACTAAGCATCACAATACACAAAGGAAGACAAATTGATGATGGTAAGAGGGTAAGAAAAGCTGCACTATCAAGTGTCAACATACTTCAGTCACAACCTCTATAAGTGGTTTGATGTGGGAGATGGGGGTATTGCTCATAACTGATCAATGTTTATGTGTACTTCATGCATCAAGAGTTTATAATGTAGCCTACTTTACGGCTCTTTGTAGTTAATTCTAAATCAGTCTATTGTCCTATTATTCCAAAGTATTCTCAGTTGTGTGGATGGATGTGGTTTCCAATTTGACACTAGTGGAATTTCAATTAAAAAATTCAGGATCTTAAAGACAAATAGAACTCCTTTATGAATGAGTTTTCTTTTAACACATCCACGTGCGTGTCTCACATGCATTTTCCTAATTTAATAAATTATCATGATATAAATAATACTCCACATGCTAACTTCACCTTGCTGTGATTGTGAAACCAACCCCACCACTTGTAATCTACCAACAATAGCATCTCAAACCTCAATTAGAGAGCATCCAAAAGGCGATCTCAGTTTGGACAACATGGAGACATGAAGGATGCAGTGAGACGTCTTCAACTCCAACCTTTAGTGGAAACCGAGGAAAAAAAGGGGGGGTTCGCCTTTGTACCGGCACCTCATAGGCGAGAACAAAGGCGGTGTGCGAGTGGTTAGGAACGAGGATGACTGCCACTGCCATATTTTGGTGAGGACACGACATGGCATTGTCATATATAACCTATTAGATAGTGTCTGCGCCCTCATATGAATGAACCAAAACCAAGTGAAATCCCTGCTTTCTTACCCGGCCCCGCTTCACTCCTACACGGGCGACACGGGCAGTAACGAAACCCAACCACTCGTCACCACCTTCTCTCCGTCTCCTCGTTGCGCCGCTGTCGGAGCAGGCCGCCGGCATGGCTGCGCAGGTTGCCGGGAGGGCGGCGGCGGGGCGCTCCATCAACAGTGGTGGCAGGGACGGGAGGAGCTATGCCCCGGAGTGGCGGCACGGAGCGCGGAGGAGTTGCCAGATCTGGCCTCTGTCGGCCTTTGCCGGCGGTGGCAACATTGGACCGGGCGGCTCCCTCGCCCTGGCATCCGGATTTGCGGGTGCTGATGACTGGGTGGGCGTCCGACGTTGTCCATGGTGGTGGCATCGGCTCTACGCCCCTCTCCTCCTCTTCCCCCGTGTTGTCACCGGAGCTGGCCGCCGGTGAGGCCGCCCGGCTAGCCGTGATGGTGGCAACGGCGCAGATGCGGCAGGCCAGCGGTCCGACCTCGTGCGACCTGCGTGGAGGTTGATGGGGTGGTTGCCGCACCGTGCAGGCACAGGGATGGTAGAGAGGTCATCTTCCTCTCCGTGTGTCCTCTCCTTCTTACGGTGGCGACGACACCAGCTAGGGCTCATGGCGGGCACAGCGGTGGCTAGGAGATCATGCAGGCATTGGGGGTGGTGCTTCTTCTTGGCCATCCCTCCTCTCATGGCCCTGGCTGCTACGGTGGCTAATCTGCTATGAAGGTTGGTGGCCGTGGACGTGGTCAAGACGAAGGCGGCAACAACGGCAGGGGTGTTGGTTTCGGGTCTAGCTCCCGAATTCGATGCCCCAGAGTGGGGGCGGCGCCCGAGAAGGTGGACACGTACGGCGGAGTGAGGCTAGGCTTCAACACGTTGTCTTGTCGGCGGGGGTGGCTGATGCAGCTTTTCGGCTACTGCGCGTGGCCATCGCGTTGATGCCCCTCCGGTGAGGCTTTTGAAGGATATCTGGCAGCGACAACGGTGGTAACAGGCTGAGATTTGGCATATGGGCCGACGTCTATGCTGGGGTACCTTGGGCGAAAGCCTGGCGACGGCAACGCCTGTGGGCGCCGCTTTCCCTATTGGGGGCATCGTGCCCCAACATTTTGCACAAGTGAGAACCAGGTCCATTCTTGGATGAGCGACGACGGCGTTTGGATGTCGTAACTTTTCTGAAGGCATCATTATGGAATTTGACTTGTCAAGATGTCTCATCTCAGCGTGAGGCCATGGTCGGAAGTCAGACCTGCTCTTGCGATATGCTTGAGCTAGGCAACGATGAAATACTAGGCCTCTTGCTACGGGAACTTCGGGCTCACGTCTTTGTTGGGTCGTCGTTTACTCTGTTGTGTTTGCGTGAGTAGGGTTTGTCTTCGTGGTGGTTCACGCCACGTTGGCTGCCTTGTACATATATTGCTCTCTGCTTATCAATCGAAGCCGAAGCCGGTATGACGGATCTTTCGAAAAAAGATACCCAAACCAACTTCATGGGGCAAAAAATGCAAACCGAGAGTTTGGAGAATTGAATAACATCTATGATCAAGTTCAAGGATTGTCTATACATTTTGCTCTTTTTTAATGCTTGTATGCCTACACTATAATGGCATGACACTATAAATATACGCTCTGACCAGACGGATTCCTTTATTTTCTTTTTTTATTTAGTTTCTTCCCAATCCTATATAGATAGACATGAACATTTGCGGCTTGTAGTTGTACATTGATAGAGATAGGTGTTGTCTTGGTTGGTGTCAATTTTAGGCGGCGATCGAGCTGCAGTTTGGGAACGCCCACCATTACCGCCGTCGTTGTATCCAGTTACAATTCTAGTACTAAAGTTGACCTCGTCGTAGCATCTAAAAGTGTTACAGTAGAGAAAAGAAGAGATGTAGATAGAAGAGAAGAGATAGATTTAGTTGTAGACAACGATAGTGATAATAGAGATTTTCCAGATATGCACATGCCTGCACCAAGTAGAACCCCTTCGAATCAAGTAGAACCACAACTTCTCCCGTTCTCCCCTGTAATCTCGACGCTTTGGCACTGCGGTATCCATTACCGCAAGCTAGCTGAGCTACATATATTGTAGTGGTCTATCACGCAAGCGATTCTGAGCCGCCATTGCCAAAAGCAAGAGCATCCGAGGATGGCGGGAATGGACGGCGCTTCTCCCGTGGCCAGGAAGGAGGCGGACGTGGCAGTGACAGTGAGCGCGCAGGCGGTGGCGCATGGTGTTCAAGATCACGTGCAGGAGACCGACATTCCGTACTCCATCGCTTGTAGCGTGCCGTCGTCGCCGTCTGGGCTTCACCTCGGCGCGTGCGCGTCCATCTGCAGCGACGGCGACGCCGTGCACATGGCGATCAACCTCGGCGAGGAGCCGTCGCGGGACCGCCGGTTCGATCACTTGAAGACCTTCTCCAGCCGGATCGAGGTCGTCGCAGACTCGAAGATCTCCGAGGAGGAGGAGACCGGCGACGACGGCGACGGCGACAACGAGAACGAGGTCCCAAGCGCCGACCGATACTTCTCAGCCCTGCAAGGACCGGAGCTGGAGACGCTTCGAGCGACTGAGGTGTCGACGCTGCCCGACGGCGAGACGGTTCCTGCTCCGGTTCCCGGTGAGCGCGTTCGGGATGTGCCTGGGCGTCAGCAGCCAGGCGATGCTGTGGAAGTCGCTGCACTCCGAGCCCTCCATGGCGTTCCTCCACGTGAGCCCGGCCGTGAACCGGGCGCTGTGGTGGGTCTCGGTGGCGCTCACGGGCCTCGTCTCCGCCGTCTACCTGCTCAAGGCGGCGTTCTTCTTCGAGGCCGTCCGCCGCGAGTTCTGCAACCCGATCCGCGTCCACTTCTTCTTCGCGCCGTGGGTCGCCTGTCTCTTCCTCGTCAAGGGCCTGCCAGAGCCGGCGGCGGCGATCCACGACGGCCACGTCGTCTGGTACGTGCTCATGACCCCGATCCTGGTCCTGGACCTCAAGATCTACGGCCAGTGGCTCTCCGGCGGCCGGCGCCGGCTGTCCAAGGTGGCGAACCCGACGAGCCACCTGGCCATCGTCGGCAACTTCGTCGGCGCGCTTCTGGGAGCCCTGGCGGGGCTCCACGAGGCGCCGCTCTTCTTCTTCGCCGTCGGGCTGGCGCACTACGCCGTGCTGTTCGTGACGCTGTACCAGTGGCTCGACACCAACGACGCCATGCGGCTTCCCAAGGAGCTCCACCCGGTGTTCTTCCTCTTCATCGCCGTGCCCAGCGTCGCGTCCATGGCGTGGGCAAGGATCTCCGGCGAGTTCGGCGCCGGTGCCAAGATCCCCTACTTCGTCTCCCTCATCCTCTTCGTGTCGCTGGTGGTGCGGATCAACGTGTTCTTCAGAGGAGTCAGGTTCTCTTGGCGTACACGTTCCCGATGACGAGGGTGGCCATCGCGACCACCGTGTATGCATCGTCAGTGAACAACTTGGTTATCCGGGCGCTGGCGATCGGGCTCGCCGGGATCGCGTCCGTCACGGTCGCCGGTGTGCTGGTGGCAACCATGTACCACGCCTTCGTGCGCAGGGACCTGTTTCCCAACGATGTGTCCATTGCCATCATGCAGCGGCGGCCCAACAAAAAGCCCAATCACGCAGTGACTAAATTGGCCGGTTGCATCCTTTTAGCTGAGTATCAACTTTTTCTCGTAGCCAGATTGTTTTTTATACTTCTATAAATAATTCGTAGCGACGCATTTAATTGCATGCTGTGTGTTAATCCCATTGCAAGACATTTCACATACAAGGCAACTTGTTATACTTTTGTGTTAATCCCATTGCAAGACATTTCACATACAAGGCAACTTGTTATACTTTCTATATGTACCGTAACTTTGTACTCCGTATCTCTTTTTTCTGCACAAGTAAATGACATGTATTGTAACGGTAAAATACAAGTGCAAGGATCCCTAAAGCCAACCGTGAGCTACACTAGTGCAGCCTAACCCCGCAAGATCAAGTCGTAGAGGTATAAACTAGGAAACCGACTATCAAGAATCATCAAGAAAAGGAATCGTACTTCATCACATTTGCATTCTCTACAATTTAATATCAGGGTCTGGATCTCTTCATTTTGGAGGAATTGGAATACTTAATAAATTAGTCTATTTAGTTTGGAATTTGAGATTCTCCAACTTTTCAAATTTCATAAATAAGCTTGTTTGAAATTCATAACGTGGAAGATGGGAAATGGATTATGTAGATCACCATGCTACACTATGTTTGCACTCTCCAACTTAATTCAATTCCATTCAAGCAATCGTACTACAATGAATTCAATTCCAAGATCCAAACGGACCCTTAAAGTAAAATGAATGGAAAATCAACAGTTAACATCTAGCGGAACAAACCAAAGTACATAACCCATATTCTAGAGTTCGTTCCCACAAATATTTGCCTCATCACAGATAAACGCAGCTCTCGGGACACCCATGCATCCTTTGCCCTTCTAAGCTGTTGACTCTGCTCGAACTCGGCAACATGAGTAGCAGCTGAACTTGCACCGATTCTCTTAGTCCGTCATCTTGTCCGTGCAGCTACGACGAGATGAACCAATGGCAACCTGTGGCAATCAAGCATGTGACATCCACATGATAGTGTACTGGTGGAAGGGACATCACGAAGCAGGGTCACAACAAGCTTTTCGGCTTAGCACAGTGCACCCCCTGAGATGGTGCCCCATGAATACCGAAGATGCCTCACCTATATACTGGCTATGGGGTTCCAAAGATTCAATAGGACGAAGAATCTCACCGTAAATGTACTACGTTGTAGCGGCGCAGATACTTGTATGTCCACTCGTCCTTCGTTTTCAACTAACATTTTATATGATATCTAAGATAGCATCAGTTGTGGAGAGGAGGGGTCCGTCCCCTATCCTCTAAGCAGGAGTAGACCGATCTTCTAAGATAGCATCAATGGCAGAGGGAGGGGGGCATGCTCCCACCCCCTCCCCCAACCCCCAACCACAACTTCGAGAAGGTCCACAATATAACTCTCATCAATCAGATAATAGTGATGATAATTATTAAAGTGTTTTTATTTGTGTCTCTTCTCTTCTTTGTACTATTTCTTAATAACGTCTATATATACAATTCATAATTAATGTCTATGTGTCTTGTTCTTATTTTTTTGCATGTATAACATACTAGTTTGATGCTGATAATCATGGATTCATCGTCCCTGATCTGAGGGGTACGTAGCTCCAGTGAGATGCTGAAGAGGCACTCCTGCGTGAAGGACAACCCTCGTGCTGATTGGCCCATGATGTCAAAATAGTAGCAACCTTCTCTGGCCCATGATGTCAAAATAGTAGCAACCTTCTCTGGCCATCCAGGTAGCTAATAATAAACATCGAAGAGCTTCTTCGATGCCCCATCCACCACAACAGAACCATAATGTCACATATGACATTCAACAACCCATCCACCACAACAGAATCATAATTGTCACATATGACATTCAACAACAGAGTTACAATCAAGGTAGATAGAATATACATATCAATTTTATCTCTTTCAATATTATCTTTTATAATATTGCTATACATATAAGGACGGCCCAAACATAAAGACCGAGTAGGAGGGGATGAAGCGCCACATATAGGGCTGAGTAGGTGGGCTAGGGCGCAAACACCACCCCCCCCCCCAACCCCACCCACACACACAGAACACACAATATGTTCCTAGATCGATCACATGCACTATTGAACGTAGTCTCATCCAAAAGTTTGATTTACTAATTAATGAGAAATTGACACAAACTTAAAAAGGGAAAAGAACATGGAACTTGTTTATAATTGAATATGCAGAAACATCGCGCCCCCCCCCCCCCCCCTTCCCCGGCAAAAACTGGAAATAAGAGGTTGGTAATGGGCAATTCCTTTCACCGGAAATGACATGATTTTGTACCAATAAAGAATCATGAGTTGTTATGCAAACATTGGCAATTTTTAGTGAAAAGTAATAATTCAGTTGTCATCGAGTGTGATCAGTAGCCAACAGCTGATTTACATAGAAATGTCAGTGTGTATTTTCTTTTCTCGAAGAAGAACATTATTCGGGCTTGCTCCTTGCTCCAATGTCAAAGGAAAACAGATTCGCAAAGAAAAAAAATGTCAAGGGAAAACATGTGTGTTAATTATCCAGGAATCTCCCACAAATCGTGGCAAAGGACACAAATCAGGGGTAAAACCAAGTGTTCTTATTAGTAGCATCAGCACAATACAAGTTTGTGTCACTGCATCCCAAATCCCATATTAAGGCTCTGACCTAGTAGTATAACAATATGAATCATAGCTATCGTTAAATGTAAAGGAACGGCTGTAGCTTCGGCCAGATATAATGCACTCAGGCTTTGGACCCCAACCCAAGTCTTCCAGTCGGCCAGCATCCTGGCCCTCGCAGGAGCGCTGCGCACCCACGGCCACGGGGCGCGGCCGGCCCTCGTCGCCCAGGCCAGGCCGTCTGCCCAGGTCGGGCGCTAGCCTGCCAGGCCAGCCAGCCACGCTTCCAGAAAAATGTTCGCTGGCCGGCTGGCCAATAGTTATTTTTTTAATAGAAAATTTTGAATATGTATAATTAGATAAATACTCATAAGAATTTTAAAATAATATTTTATGAATGACACAAATATATATAAATTTGATGAGAAGTTGAGTATTATGATGGAATTCATGGGCGAAGCTACGTTGTAGCTGTTGGGTGTCCAGGCACCCATAAAAACTTAAAAAACACTAGTAGCTACAGATTTTCACCATGGTTTATAGATTAATTTTGCACTCCTCTAAGAGAAAGGCACCCCTTCTCAAAGTTACTCTAGCTTCGCCACTGATGGAATTATATATTGCGTGCACATAGTAGTGGAAATAAGAAATGATCAAACGTAAATCACTAAAAAAGTAGACGAAGGATGGAGAGGATATTTATTAGCATGCTTGAGTTAATGGTAGTGTATTTATGGTATGCTTTAGTTAATGATAGTGGACTTGTGGATGGATGATGATGTGGCTATGGGCCTACAGGATGACGTGGCTTTACCATATCCTAGAGAAATAGGTAGTGGGGATTGCTTTATAAGAGTCTAAGATAATATGGAATGAAGGGAGTATTTTAATAGTAGCCTCAATGCACACAAATTTCGAGCAATAGTTAATTTAGTTGCAAACAGATAAAAATAAGTGTATAAAGCTAAAAATATGTTCTGAACAATGACACCAATAAATTAATTCCCCTATAGTGTATAGCGTTTCTTATGTAATCCTTATGTTACATATTATAAGACATTTTATCTTTTCTAAAAATACATAGTTATACAATATGTATAGGTAAATAGTAAAAGTCATGTATCAAAAAATCATAATGTTTTAGGGGTTAGGTTGGTGGTTTGGCAACGCACCCAACAACTCAGGGGCGGGTGGTGCCTATTTTGTCTTCTTAATTAATGAAAACCTTACTGAATTTAACGCAGCACAGACGCGTGTTAATTCAAGGGTTACCACTGTAGACTAAAGGAGCAAAGACAAGTAAAAATACGTTGCATGGCCTATAGGCGGCCAGGGAATCAATCAATTGATGCAAATGCCAGGTTCCAGAGTTGGCTTCATCATTGAATGAACTGTTGCAGTGTTCTGCTTTCTCTACCAAAGGTTCTCACTACTGCGTTCCTTCCACATCATCATCACCAGAGAATGGAAGACTTTCCTCTAGAGACCTTAGGCACTGGATTTCTCGACCTTAGCCACCACGTTGTTCACACGCTACCTGTACGTGTGGTATGCTTTGCATAAA
Organism: Bothriochloa decipiens; assembly: GCA_023333625.1. Classification (NCBI taxonomy): domain Eukaryota; kingdom Viridiplantae; phylum Streptophyta; class Magnoliopsida; order Poales; family Poaceae; genus Bothriochloa; species Bothriochloa decipiens. The sequence continues at coordinate 42,192,714 of CM041641.1, read as the reverse complement.
TTTAGCAATCATAGGGTTAGACAACACTTTGATCAACAAATAGATTTTGCATTCGCCACTACACTATGGAGTATGGAAGCACACGACAACACCAAAGTTGTGTGGTTGTACGCAGCTGCCAAGGAGCCAATAATCACGATACTGAGCATTATCACGGTTGGACTCATGGAGTCATGGGACCTTCATAATTTCACTAAACAAGGATTATGGCCACTGAAAACAGAAATCCGAGTGATGTTATGTGCCGTCGCTTGCTCCATATAGGTCCATCCAGTGGTAGAGCTAGCCAAAAAAAAACCCCTAACAATACTTACTATACAAAAATATTTATCTAAAAGAATAACTTTTTTTCTATTCACACCACCTATACTCAGGTGCCTAAAATTGAAATCGATTTCAATTTCTCATCAACCCAACAAATACAGAATATCTTCAATTCTCATCAACCTAACAAGCACATGACAGTAACCTAAAGCATACAACTCTGCAAAGTCGTAATCAAGAAAATGACCATTCAATTTTAAGCAAAGTGGGGACAAAAGCAGAGCGTCCTCTCGTGCTCGCCAAGCATTATTGCACGATTTTTTATTCTGCCGCGGTTAGGCCATGGCTTTCATCAGCGATGATGTAACGCTATTGTTTACGCCGCTGTTTGCCGTGGAAGGACTCCCAATCCCATATTCCCACGGTGGTGTTGAGAGGCGAGCTGTTTTCTAGCTAGCTGGTTTGAAATAGTTGACGGTGAATCCTGACACTGCAACTGTAACCGGTAATGTGTGTGTTCTTCTGGCCTTTGCATTGCTGGGTCAGGTTGTGCTTGGGTTAGGTTAGTGGGATCATATTACGAAAATGAAAAGGTACCCATCAGTTGTGAACTTGCTACTTTTATAAAAATCTATATGCCACTACCAATATTATCAACCTAAGAAATTCGCTATGTGCACCCCAAAACAATATTTATATAGTACACAAGCACCAGTTTAATAGGGCCAAATATGGATCACAATCGTCCATCGAAGAATTCTAGTGGCTGAAAAATGTAAAGTTGTTTCTCGTCATATAGATGTCTTATATATGGTTATTTTGCAATGTTACATGTTGATTTTGTATATAATTCACCTATAAACGGCCTCACCGGAGGCTTTAATTGCCGCTAAGAAAAAAAAACTACCAATTAGACCAAATGAACAATACTGTATGTGTTTGCTAGTACAGGCAGTGTTCATATATCATTTAGACCGGGCGTTTTTTTTTTTTTTTTTGACAAGATCTAGATCGGGAGTTTATGTGCAGCTATCTAGATTCTGGAAAATACCAAAGCTGGAAGCACAGCTGACACTGACACTGGAGTGTCGCATAGTGATGCGTCGGCACGTTTTAGTTGCAGGAAAGCTGCCTGCTAGGAAAGTTTGGGTAATGTTTCAGCTTGTTTTAGGTAATGTTCAAGTGCATTAACAAATCAACACGTTTGAGCACATGCAGATCATGTCGCTAGCAAACTGTTTTTTCATAAGAAAATGCTAAGATAATATAATGTTTTTCCAACATTGACTCTCTAATTTGGTCACCGCTATAAAATCCATTCATCAGTGTTTACAAATGATGGATTGTTTGTTGGCGATTAAATACATATTTTTAATAAAATCATTAAATACAATTGACTACTCGATTAGGACACATCATTGACTCTTTGTGAAACATGAAACAAACGTGTTGTAGGCACTCAAATGTTTACTTATGGTAGTAAGTACTAGACCCTAAAGATAAAAAACAGACAACAAACACAAATTAAACAACTTATTAAGGACAATGGATGATGGTGCCTTAAGGTCGAAGGTGTTTTTCTCTCTCACTTCTTGCACTAAAGCTTCTTGATATTTTATCATAATCCACCCTAATACATGTGAATTGAAATATATACGAGTGCATCTAAATAAGGCCTTACATTTACTGGGAACTGCATCCTCTGGTGATGAATATAAGTCAATGAAGTAATGTCATAAGTCAACTTAACAACTTTGGCTAGCAATATTTAAAAAATACTATTTAGGCATAGAGGATTATTAATTATAAAAATAGATTTCAAAATAGATATAGTAATATCAATGTTTTAAAAACAAATTAGAATTTGTTGGTGGAAGTTAGAACTATTTCACTTAACGGGTATAGCTTAGTCTTTTTTCACAAGGAAAATGAAACACCTACACTTGAAGTTAAAAGGAAACGCAACCTAGAATCCCTCCATTCAATAAAATGAATTCAATTTTAAGTTTGGATTAAGTCAAATTTTGTAAAGTTTGACTAAGTTTATAGAAAATATTATGAACATTAATGCATTCAAATAGGTTTATTGTAAAAATATATTTCATGGCTTAATATGATGATACTTATTCGATATATAAATATTACTCAATCTATTTCCTAATAAATTAATTTCTAGAGTTATCTTAAGTCAAACTTGTTTATCTTTGCCTATGTTTATACAAAAGAGCACACATATTATGAGACCAAATAAGCATATTACAAAAATTTTATGATGTATCTATTGATATAATTTTGTTTCATAAATCTTGGTGCTCTTTTCTATAAACTCGGTCAAACATTTAAAAAATACTTAAAATAACTCTAGAAATTTATTTATTCAGGAATAGAGGAAGCATTCATTTTTGTATAGAGTTTGTCAAATTTTGATTGATCGAATTAGGAAAAGGCAGAATTGCACTCTTTTATAGCACGAAGTGAGTATGCACAAAGAAAAACGAAAATAGAAATAGAGTGGATATAATAGAAAAGAAAATATACTACTAATAAAATATGTAAAAGCCTAAAGGGGGGATGTAAATTTAGGCTAAACAACTTAAGATAAACTGAGCAACTCAGGGGGCTATGGAGATGGTGCCTTAAGGCCTGCTTGTTCTCACACTTTAAAGCATATAGTTGAAGCCGAAATTGAAAAGCTGCGTAGCCAAAAATAAATGTAGGGAATATGGTAATACTAGAGCTAAGAGTGTAGGGACCCGACAAGCCATATCTTTTTCAAATACATTTATAGATGAGGATATAAGGTCAATGATGAGTTAGGTGATGGGAGAAGTGATAGATGCTGCTAAAATTTGTCTGGTATTTGCACGGTGGAAGAGGAGAAGATACAAATTTCATTTTCCAGGGAAGTGCCTTGTGGTCACAAATGTTATTCACAAGTCAATATTTGTAACTTTGGCTAGCAATACATAGTCAATTAGAAATATTTGACCTAGAATAAGTTGTTAAAAAGGTAAGATAATGGTAAAGCTCAAGTCAAAAAGGAGAAACGGCTGCTACAGGCTACACAGTGAAAAGTAGCGTAGGGGAAAGAAAAAAGAAAGAGAAAGAAGGAAGGAGCATTGTAGAAAAGAAACTAGTCTAACAAAAAAATGCAATGGAAATTTGAAAACAATATTGGTTGCTGCATGCTACACAGGCTACAAAAGTTACTACGTCTATCCCGAAAATAATTTATTTTCGTTTCTCGATAAGTCAAACAAATGTGTAATTTTAATTAAATCTATAAGTAACTGATGTACCAAAATTTAAATCTAGTTAAATCTATGAAAACTGACTTTTATGATACCAAATAATTTAGAAAATTTTAACTTATCAAAAATCTATAATTGTTTTTCTTGTTTCATTCATGGAGCAAGTATACTTGCACTTTCTGTACGTACGTATATGGATAGAACATTACAAGACGCCAGGCTTTTGTGTTGTCCGTTGGTGCGGTGCGGCTAGCTGTCTGGGTCGCGGCAGTGAGGAGTGAGGAGGGCCCATCCGCCGTGTCGTCCAATACCAGCGGCCGGAGCCTCGTCACGCGTTGGTGGGCGCTGTATTTTTCTATCACATAATACTACACGTTACGCTACTGCTGATACGGCAGATCTGTGTGTGACCAACAGCAACAGCCCAACACCAACCCTCCACAGACAAAACCACGGGTACAGCTAGTATGATGATCCTTCTCTCCTCCCGGTGACGGAGCTTGACTGAACAAACAAAAGGGGCTAATCTACGTAATTAAGCCCAGTATGATGATCATGTTTGACGATGAGGCCGCCCATGTTCTTTCAACGTGTCAGACGTGTCTTAGGAAGCTGCCATGACGCTGGATCATGAGGTGTTCCCGTGTTTTTTTTTTACCTCGCATTCAGGATGATTGGACGGGTATTCTTTTTTTTTTCTATCGTCAGCGAGTTGCAATTAGACGGTCGTCAGCATGGTTTAGAGGTGAAGATTTGTCACTAAAGGGCTATATGGTATTTTCCAGCCTATTTTTCTTTGCGCTCATAGACTTGAACGTAAACAAGGATATAGATAATTGTACTACCTTCAATAGAGTCTCATTCTTAAAAAATCCAATTGATCTTTGTATATAAAATACACATTCTAGTGAGCATTTCCAATTATACTTATATTATTGATTTCGCTGCAAGAATCCACCTTTAATTTGGAAGGTTATCCGCCTTTATTTTTGAAGGTTGACAAACAATTTTCCAAGTCTTACCTATATTTGAAGTAATTTACAAGGAAGTTTCCATTTCCACGGGCACCGACCTGGTATTCAAGAATAAAACAGCGGCAAGTTTTTTTTTTCCCTTCTTTCTTATCACGAAGAAGATAGTTTCAAGATGAATCCAGGAGAAGAGAGAGTTTATCTAGAAGAAGAATATCCCTAATCCTCCATTCCTCCTGGTAGATAGTATCAAGAAGGCATCAGTATCACAGCGTCCTGTCCGTCCAGTCAAATTACCATTTACGTCAACACCTAAACCTTCAACATATTTCTCCCCAAACTTCCACCAACCAACTCGCTGTTACGTCTTTCTAGGAGCTGATTTGATAAACTCCCATGGCAGGAGCACCGGAGGTCAGTTTGGTCTTTTCTCCCAACAAGAAAACGTTGCCCTTTAGTGATAATCAGCGGTTGGCAAGCGCGACACGGCTTCTTGTTAAACAAATCCGCTCTTGTTGTGGGGAGCTCAGGCGGGGTTTCCTACCGGCTTCTAACCCGGTGGGTTAGCGGATAGACACGGGCACACGGCTTTGTGAATTCGAAACATGTAAATGGTGGGCAAATTTGGTACTACTCCGTACGATAAAAAAAACAAAAAATAGGGGCACTTTTGGAACTTTTGGGAGAAATTTTAGTGACCTGGACCAGCTGGGAACCCGCTTTGAAGGGAGCCAGCGGGTCACCGTCGGCCACGTTCGGTCAGCGGACCGCATCATCAGCAATTTTCACATTTGGTCCTCCGTGAACGCGTAATTTCCTCGCTGCGTATTCATTTGTTCGTTCGTTCATGCTGTTTTCTTCATGGAACACAAACGTCGCCTCCCAATCCCATGGTCCATGGAGCTGTTCTCTTGGAAAATTATTTAGTGGACTTATATTACTCAAAAAGATCTAGGATCTATCTCCTAAATAAGAATCTAATCGATCATATTTTCTTAATACTTAATCAGCCTTTCCACTTCATGTTTAAGCTACCGCATGCTAGTTTGCTGCTGCAAACAAGACCGTATTATCATTCATAAATACTTGAACGTGAGAATAAAGTAAAATTTAATGTAGCTTGAAGCTACCAAGGCTAAAGATGTAACAACTTTTCATCAGTTGCCAACCACTATAATCAAAACTGAAAAGCATTGTAGTTACAGACACTTGAAGCTTCAGCGAACCAGCCAAAATCTATAGCCACATAACTAAACTATTTCCAAGTAAAATAAAACCATTTTTACTGGTTCAATGACTGTACCTGTCATGGCTAAATACCAACTACAGCCAGATATATAGACATAACTTAAGGGGTAAGTAAATTCGAAAAGTGTAACACCCTAAAATTTGCATGAATTCAAAATAGTCAATTTGGTTTAATTTTACATTTTTGGTGAGCATTTAACCTAGGCAAAATAATTATTTTTATAAAAGTAAAATCAATCCTAGGTCTTGTGCATTCATGCTGGTACATTATTCATTTTGTGATGTTTGGTTTTGGTTGGATTTGAACTGGATTTCAAAATCCTTTTGAAAATGCATTGGAAAATTAGTTTGAATAAAAGAAAAGCCTTTCTTTTCCCTCCCTCACCCATCTCACCTTTTTCTGGCCCAACCGGCTTGGTCGGCCCACTGCCCTCCCTCCTTTCTTCTGGCCCGAGCCGGCCGCTCGGCCTGCCACCGTGGCCCACCTCCTCTCCCCCTTCAGTCCGACGGCCTTTCCCTTCCTCTGGCCCGCAGGCCGTTCCTTCGGCCCGACTGACAAGGCTGCCAACGCCTGTTTCCTTCTTCTCCCTCTTAGGCCGCAAGGCCACGGCCCATCTAAGCCAGCAGGTCGCCGGCTCTCTTCTCTCTCTGTCTGACATCGTGGCCCTGCCGCTCCTTTCCCCGGCCCGCTCAGCTCTCCCTCCCGGACCGAAAGGCCGAGGCCAGACAGGCCGGCCCAGCAAGCTGCCGCCGCGTCGTCTGCTCGCATCTCCCTCCCATTCACTAACGCACTGCGCCCACGTATCGGTGTATTCCCACTTAACTATGAGCATATTCTAATTGTTAGATGCTCTAAAATATCTTCTTATGAGCTCTAAATACTTTATTTAGGTTCGTCATGTTCAAAATGTCTCTGAGAATTTTTCCCAAATTTTTGGAGCATTCGGAGTATTTTTCGTGGCTTAAAAGTCAATTCTAGATATTTCTAAAATTATTTTATCCATGAAATTAATCAATTCTAAAAATAATAAAGTCTCCTAATTTTTCTGACACCTAAAGGCCCATGTCTTTATTTACTAATGAGTTTTAATAATTAATTAGGCCTATTAGTAAAAGTGGAGGGTGCAATATCAATTAGTACCATATTGCTAGTTGACGTTGATGTGGGGAGTTTTTCGTCCTATATATTTGTACCAACCCCTTGGCCAAAGCATATCATAATTACCATGAGGGGAGTCCTTAGTTGGAAATCCCTATGGTAGCAAATTCTATTTTTCTTCTTTCTCTACGTCATGGTTTCCAATCTCTTGCCAGCATCGCCGTGCTGTGCATGAGCGTGCAGGCACGCTGCTCGGTGTCGGTCTGGCCAGCCGCCGACGGCCCGGACACGTCCAGGTCAAGCCCCTTATTTCCTGCGCCCAGAAGCAGCCCCAAGTGACCATGGAGGCCACGATCTCCTTCAACCAGAAGAAGACGACCATCGAGGTAGAAGATTCTCGTAATGCTCATAATTACAGAATTGCCACTGGAGTATTTTGGTAATAACTTCTTTGTTTTAACTCCGATTTGATCCGTTTAAGTTGCGTTAGGTTTATAATTTGAAACTCTACATGTTAGTATCACTTTTAGATTAATTTTTAACTTTTGAAATTCAAGATTTATTTTAATCTATTATTTTACAATAGGAAATCTTGTAAAATTCATAACTTTCTCGTTATAGCTCCGTTTTCAGTGATCTTTACGTCTGTGTGATCGTAGCGATGTGTAGAATAATTTTGTAAACTTTTTTCATACTGTTTTAATGATGTGGTGTACTGTTCTGATTAAGTCCATTGTTTACTCGTGTATGATTGTTCGATGCTTGTGCGTTGCTGATTGTTGATCGGATCTAGAGAGTGAGCCGTTCGTTGGAGATCAAGAGTTTTTCGACACTCAGGATCAGCAGGATCTTCAGGAAAGCTTTGATCAAGGCAAGTATAGTTGGGACCATCCTTGTTACCTATTCATGATATACACTAAAGATCATATGCATGTGTCTCTTTGCTACCCTGTTAGGATTACCTAGCTTTGAACATATGTTTACCTTGATAACTGGGGATGATACATATGGGTAGTTATTGCTAGTGCTTTATAATCATGATCTTGTAACTTGATTAATGGCTATGCAACTAATGAAAAGATGGTTTTTAATAAGGTCCAAACTGTAAGTGATCATCCGGGGCATAACGTGTAGCTATGGGGGCTATATGGCTCTGGCTCTAGTTGTTCATAGGACCTTTTCTAGCGAGTTAGAGAAACTGCGAGTTGAGTATAGGGCTGCCTGATCATGTGGTTATGGGTTTACTACTACCTTGATGCTAATTGCTAAAATATGACATACATTTAAAAGCTGAATGCAGTTGAACCATGTCAGCTTTTTGAGCCTCATGAACCCCTACTATACTTGTTGAGTTCGACATGGACTCACTCTTGCTATTTCCCACCATCTCAGGAGATGTTTAGGCTTGTGATCAACCAGTCAGTTGGATCCAGTGGAGTGGAGTCCTTACCTGAAGAACAGAGTTGTCTTTTCGCTGATTGCTACCTAAGGGTATATCTTTCTTATACTATGTACGTAATATATTAAGTATTATTTAATGATACTACCCTTTACTTGTAGCTATATGTGGAAATTGACTCTGAGGACTCACATATGGTGTATATTTAGTTTTGTTCTTAAGACCGGATATTACAAGTGGTCCATGGCCACTCTCACAAATTTCCAACACCCTCAGGTACCAAACTGCAAACGTGCAGATAAACTTGTGGCGGACCCGTGTGCAAGCTGGCATCCAGAAAGAATATGCCGTCCATTCTACCACCTTCCCCCACCACGAAATCCCCAAACTACCCTCCGCTCCAGCTATAAATCCCACCTCCGGGAGCCATTGTAAACCTTCCCCGATTCCACAAGCTTCCTGGTGCTATATGCAATAGAGCCCCTGGGTCTTCCTTGCCAGCTTTCTCTCAGCTAAGTCCCTGCCCTCTCTCTTTTTCTTGCATTCAGGTCCTCGTAGCTCCTTTCCCCCTTCTGCGAGTCTTGTGCTCCCTGAAGGAACTCTTGCAGCCAGCCCCCTTGCCTTTCTCGAATTCTTGTTTCCCGGTCCCTCCTGTCCCGTGTAGATCCATCCATCCTTCCATCCGGGGAGAAGAGCAGAGCACCGGCAGCCGTCGTTCCCCATGTTTACCCACCAGTTCCTCTAACGGCCGCCGTCCTCCGATGAAGCTGAACGTGCTCCGCGTCTGTCGATCCCACTCCTTCTCCGTCGCCTTCCTCTACTGGTTCTACGTCTTCTCATGAACGCATCGCCCTCTCCCAAGAACCCCACCTGCTGATCCCTTGCTTCGTCCTTTCTTTCCTTGGTTAGTAGATAGATCTCTCTTAGTTTCTTCTTGAATCTTTCGGTTTTTCCCCCTTCTTCCAAAGAAAGTTCGCCTGTCCAATCCAACAAGAACAAGAAGGAGAACCAACCCTCCGACGAGGCCAACCATGTCGTCGTCACGCCGGAGCTCGAGCCCGGACAGCAACAACACGGACGTGAGCGGCGGCGGCGGCGGGACCGCCGTGGACGAGCGGAAGCGCAAGCGGATGCTGTCGAACAGGGAGTCGGCGCGCCGGTCCCGCGCCAAGAAGCAGCAGCGGCTGGAGGAGCTGGTGGCGGAGGTGGCCCGGCTGCAGGCGGAGAACGCGGCGGCGCAGGCCCGCATCGCGGCGTTCGAGCGCGAGTTCGCCAGGGTGGACGGCGACAACGCCGTGCTGCGCGCCCGCCACGGGGAGCTGGCCGGGCGCCTGGAGTCGCTCGGTGGCGTACTGGAGGTGTTTCAGATGGCTGGCGCCGCCGTCGATATCCCCGAGATGGTCACTGATGACCCCATGCTCCGCCCCTGGCAGCCGTCGTTCCCCCCGATGCAGCAGCCCATCGGGTTCTGAGCCGGGCGAGGCAAGACATGGCCGTGGCGCCGTGGTCAGTGGTCACCTACTGCTATCTACTAGTTTGTGTCGTCGTGTTTTGCAGCAGCCTGATTGCTGCTTATCTGTTTCTCTGTTTAATCATCACCATGTTTGCTTGGTGTTAGTGTTAATCTAGACTATCAGTAATGATCAATTTGTCGTGTGGTTCTGAACTTGTGGTGAAATGTAGCAATGTGCTCCGGCGATGAGACATTTTCAAGGATGTGTAAGTGTGCTGGAGAACATTATCGTTTGTGGTTAATATCTTGGCATGTGAAATTGAATGAACCTATATATATATATATATATATATTTATGTTGTATGAGTATGTGAATGCTTGCATCCCAAATTGTCGTTGAACTTTTCTGTTGATTTGTTCATCCGTGATTGAATCCTGAGATTATGAAATCCAATTCGTGAGCTCCCTCTTGCTGCTGGATGTGCACACATGAATTTCAAGAAGTTCTGTTAGCAACAAGGGACCTACTGTCGAAGAAGCAAGCACATGATGGGCAGCCAAATATTCATTTACAATCACACCACGCTCAATCACCATGCATTATCATCACTTGCACGAACAAATGCAAATACACCCAATGTCAAATGAACACGCACGCAAATTCAGAGCTATTCAGACAGGGCACCTTCTGGTTCCTCTGGTTTGTTTGTGAGCAGCGGTATCGCAAGCAAACTCATCGTCAAGCATATCACACTGTACACTCTTCGTCTTCGTCAGTATCTCGTCGATTTCAGCTAGTAACGCAAAATGATCCATAGAAGCAAGCAAAATGATCCATAGAAGCATATACAATCAAACCATTATACTCGTAACAGCAAAATATCAATATAGGTATGCCCAGGATATTGGCCTGATCTCTAATTAGCATACGCCACAGATTAAATTAGACCAGGGGCTGCAAGAAAAGATGCTTCCTCTGTTCAAGTGTTGATTGGATGATGCGGTCTGCACACTCCGTATTAGGATAGCACAGTTCAGTTTGATGTTAGTTATTAGAACTCTTGAGATATCGTTTTTGCAGATAGGCAACTCATGAACACGGAGACAATCAGCTAATCTTTGAAATTCCTTGGCACCAATCCTACCACCCAATGACACCGACATTAATTTTCATCATTTATATTTTTTTCCCTACACGGTTCCTCAGTGCGTGGACTCGGCAGTCACAGGTCCATGCGTCGTTTTTTTAAAACTACAGCCCATGCGTGGATAGACCTGGGCCACGCAATTATCTTATTGGGCCAGTTTCAAGGCCCAGTCCTTGGTGGGCCTAGCACGGATTCCATTTCCCAATTATCCTAAAGCCCGATCCATCTCGAGTGCCTCGTCAAACACTTGGACCGGAACAAGTCGTTGTCACGAAATCCAGAGCAAACGCGTGATATCCTTCTTATCCTCTTTCATCTGCTCCGGCCGAAGGATCGACACGAAGACTTCTTCAAGAAACGGCAGCTCTCTGCTCCGGAGTCCGGTCGTCGCATACATATCCGAGCCGCCGCAGCAGCACAAATTTCTTTCTCACCAACGCTTGCAGTTGCAACCAGGTTGGGCACAGCATAACAGCGACAGCATCAGTCATCAGATACTTGCACACAGAAAACACTGCATCCATCACTATCTCATTGCACACAGGAATAGTAGGGAGCAAGGAAATCCATTGCTGCAAGTATATTAATTATACATTCTATCACTTCTGATTCCCAATTACTCCCAGTAATCTTCAGATGTAAAACTGGGTGATCAATATGCATACAGGCAATTAAACAATTCATGTTATAACTGTTATGGTACTTTCAGACAGAGTCTTTACAGTACAGGCCATCTGGACTGGACAGCAACTTCCCTTGGTTGTAGTACTACATACTGTGTGCAGTGTACCAATACGTGATCGCCCATATACACAATAAATCCGACAAAATGACAGCGGTTATTGGTTCATGTGACTAATCTCCATATCAACCAACAATTATATTGCCCCATTGGCGGTGCGGTGCAGTGCAGTGCAGTTCAACTGCAGTGCAAACACTACTTGCCAGTAAATTGTATGCTTGTAGAAACTGGTGTCATCAGAGTGTCGATCACGGCCCGATCGAGCCCGTGTCGAAGTAGAGCGTCGTTCCAGAGGATGATCCGCCTCCAGTGACGCCCTCCATGAGGGCGAACCGCATGTCCTCCGACGGCTTCCAGTGCCGCTTCCGCTGGTTGATGAACCAGTTGTTGATCTGCTTTGGGTCCAGGCCAGTCATTGCTGCCAGCCTCACCTTATCCTCTTCCTGCAAAACGCCACCGTATCAATATCATCCGCAAGATATTGATATTTGAGCAATGCCTGATCACAGATATGACATTTGGACAAGAAAAGATCAAAGGGGGGTGTGTGTGTGTGTTGTCAGGATTTTACCGTAGGGTACGGCCAGCGGTAATGTGTGTTCCACCAGTCCATCAGGGCCGACCGAGCGTCCTTTGGTAGCTTCCCTTTCTTCCTCTTCTTGAGGAACTCGGACCGCAGCCGGCTGAGACAACCGCTGTACTTCTTCAGCAGCATCTCCTTGAGCTCACGGTCAGCCAACCGTGAGCTGTGCTCCTGACCCAGGTCCGTCGCATCTGTGTCTCCTGAGCATGGTTCGTCCTCAGAGGACCCTACCATTTCATCTTGATGCAAAAAATTCCAAATCAGATTGCAGTTTTCAACATCATGGAAATGCTGTGCAGAATATGGTGTGTTGAGCATCATAAAAAGATTTTAGAACAGTAGGTGAGCAGATTAGATTACATGAGACTAATGCAAAACATTGAGACAAGATCCCATCTGCAGGCTGGTAAAAACTGGAGATATGCCCCTTTTTGACAGAATAATATTGAACAATATCAATAACAAACAGATGAGACGCTGAGAACCAGCCTCAGTAAGTACAAACAGTAACATTCAGATTTTCTTTTTTCTGAATGTGTTTCACAAACAGAAAGCCAAGGACTGCAGCACAGAAAAGTAGTGAACGTGAAAAAATGTAACTTTACAGTGGTATGGACGAGATGCAATTTAGACTACAAAGAAAAACAAAACAAAGCTGTTTGATCAGCCTACAAATATCCTGTCAAATCTAGTCTCCAAATGTTTCTTACTTTCTTACCAAATACAGTTAAGGGCAATATTTTATTCGGCAACATCATACCAGTTTGATCCACGTAACCAAGAGCGAAGGGAAGAATCATTATAATTCATGTTTTTTCCCATTTCATTGAAGAATTGCAATTAAATCTAAGACAAAACTGGCAATTTTAGAATTGCTATTCCAGGAAACAGAGAAAGCATTAGCATCCCTTCTGCATGTTCCTAAAGCAATCAAAATTGTCATCCGCGCCACATCAGCACTCGAGTCTGCTCGTGATGGAATGTAATGCTGATTTGTCCACTGAAGCTAAAGCTTTCACCTGTTCGAGAACAATGTATACTCCAATAAACCTTATGTCTTCAGGAAGCAAACTCCAGGTGGTGTTTAGTATTCAGATAAAATATCTCCAGTGGTTTTGTAGCAAGCAAAGCATATATTTGTAGCAAGCATTGAAAACTGTGTCTTAATTTTTTTTCTCACTTGAAAAGCTTTGCTTGCAAAACCAGAAAGCAAGCTGCACAACCCCATTTAATAAGCACTTTTATAAACCCTGTTAGGAGCAAACCAGTGGTTCTGGGCTTTTGGCCTCCAAAAATGTACTATGATGTAAACAACAATGCAATCTCTCGTTTTTTTAAACACACGAAGTTGACTAGGCTAAGTGCCATAGCTCTATGGTTTTGTTTATGAAAAAAAGGAAGTCTAGTAGCACCATATAAAACTATAAACAAAAACAATATAAAAAAATATTCAATATATCAGGGGGTACAAAACATAGGATGCATAACATAAACCCCTGCCTTCATATATGAGTTTTCCCTTTCCATGACCTGTAGAAAATTATTGTAAACTAGTCTATTAGACCTGACAACTAACACTGCGTGTGGTACCTCTGTTCCCAATGGTAAAATGTTTAGAAGTTGGATATTTTTGCTGCATTTTCCTATTATATTAGACTTAACTCAATCGGTAGGATTTGTAATTTTCCCTTGTATCTGCCAGGCACACATGAGTTTCCCGTTCAATTTTTATGCAAGCATCAATGCTAGATTATTAGAATTTCAATGTGAAACCATCAGCTCATACAATATTTTTTTTGAGGGCTTAGCTCATACAATATTTTGAAGCCTGGAAACTAACATTGTTTGATGCTAGATCATGTCATACCCAGCAGGTCGAGTGTTTTATGCTAGATCATTATAATTTCAATGCAACAACATCAGCTCAAACGTCATACGTAAATTCTGAAGGAACACTCAATGTCCACCATGGCATATAATGAGGTAACCTTTGTAGCAGGACCCTAAATAAATCAATTTAACAAAAGATCCCTACAGTAAACAAATCAAGAAGTGGACAGCATCCATACAATTTTGCTGAAATAGCAGTACACAACTAGATATCCAAGTCAGCATTTACTGCAAACATTCTGTGCTAAATCATGCATACTCAAATGGTCACTCAGTGAAAGACCTGAAGATGAAACTGATCAATTACTTAATTTATTAAAGTTATGTTGTTCTAATAATGGTTTTGTTTATGGTAAATTAAAATGCATCGTGACATAACCATGTGTATACATCACACAGCCAAGCCAGGATTTTTATTATAAACTGTGAATATATATAGTCTACGTATGTTCCTCCTTGCCCATAACAAGAGCATACATCATTCTGTGCCTCAGCAGTCCAATGCTGCCTAAGCATGTGATACAATCATTTACTAATACTCCATTAGTAGCGAGGACATTGATAATCAACCTTAGATGGAGTTAGTGTCTCATTTGTATTATCATACATTGCAGACTTGCCGAGAAAGGGTCACTCATTACTTACTGGATCATCCAGAGCTCACTGGAGATATTGATGTGCAATGGGATGCATAAAGGGTTTCATAATTGGCACATGAAGGCAGCACTTACTTGACCATTCATCTAACAAATAATCTATAGATTAATATCATATTAGGGTTTCGTAGCAACATAGAACAATCCAGTTATTAGGAGTTCAGGACAAGTTTACGCCACTTATATCTGTCCCCCTCCCCCCGTAGGAATCACAGAATATTATAAGACTTAAAGATAAGAGAATTTTTGTTTTCCCCCACCCCCTTAGGAATCACATAATGTTATAAGACTTAAAGATATGAGAAAACCCTATCGTTCTTTTCCTAATGAAGCAAAAATATTTTTTTTTTGAAACATATACAAAAGGTTAGGATATTTCATTGAAAGATGGAGAAAAAGAAAGGCACACATGTTAAACACATACATTCAAAAGTGAAGTCCATACAAACATATCAAGAAATCCTAGATCGTTGCTATATAAGTAACTTATAATATCTAATAGTGGAGTTCTCCTCGAGATGCATTCCATGAAGCCACTTAATCTTGTTTGCTTAAGAGCATAAAACATTGTTGAACACATATAGTAACATAAATGAATGAATGCATGCATTCATAACGGCTACTTGTGCCTGCATTTAGGCAAAAAAACTAATCAATTATAAATGTGCATATAATTGAATTGAGGCATTGAGCGAAGAATATAAAAGTTTACACACAAACAATATTTTACTAGTTTGCTCAAAAACAATCTTTTATAGTTTTGCCAATATAGCTATTGACCTTGTCATTTTGGGATTAGTAGTCGTATAGTATTGAACAAAACCGCGATAAAATATTTTTAAGACCATTATAACAATTTATCTCAGTAGCTTGTCACTGACAATATTAGTTATATGCATGCTGCTCATTGCCAGACTCTCTTACACGTATTTTGTATAAACATGTGGAGCATAATTCTATTGGTCTGATCAAATTATCACAGTTTACATCAAATTATCACAGTTTACATATAAATCACAATCCCTCTGAGTAAAACAAGAGATACATTTGTGGTCATGGGTATGATCATGTTTTATACCCCTTTGCAGTAACCTGCATGACTGTACTTGGCTTTGCCTAAATACATTGGAATGACAAGAAAATAAAACATGAACTGTTCTGCCCAGAACTGTGCTACTGTTTGTTAGGTTGTATTAAAGGTTTCACATGCTTCCGTAGTTACCAATAGCCGTCCTTTTGACTTTATTAAACATGTGAAGTTTTCCAAAAGCCCATGGGCATTCATCGCTGCAAATTCACCTGTTCATGACGGTGAGATGTCATGGAAATCGCAATCGCAGATGAGAATGGCTAGCACAAAGCAGCCTTATGAATGTAAACTGCTAAAGAAAACTGTCTATCTCCATCCCATCGGCTTAGCTGGAAGCGAACCCAAGCTAGCTCTTATGATATGTTTAAGCTGCAAGCTGGGTTAGCACCCAAACTTGCTCTTATGACATGTTTATTAAGCTGCATTAGCAAGTAACAACAGATCATACTAATCATGTTGATGACAATTAGGCCTCATCATGAATCACAGAAAATAATAATAAAACAAGGAAGATCGCCAGATGCAAAGAAGCTTAACTGTCCTTAATCACTTGTTACCACAACAAAATCATGGCAGGGGTAGATCATACATATCACTAGAAAATCACAAGATGTTTTCTTGGAGGAAAGCCAAGCCAGAATCCAGCATTCCAGCCCAATATCTAGAGCTGCCCCCACAACAACAAAAAATTCACCACTGGCCACTGGCACCAGTGACTAGAGCTAGCAATCCTAGCGTGCACGAGCAAGATTCTCTTTTCCCAAAGCCATCCAAGCAGTGTCACTGCCCATCAGAGCGCAGCTCCCTCTCAAGTTCCATCAGTCAGATCGAGGCAGCCTACAAAGTCTACAAGTAGCAGCAGCTAGTACTACCTCCATGCTCTTCTCTCTCTCTCTATCGTACAGGAACGTTGGACAAAACCCTACACGAGCAAGCTCAGCACACGCCCAGGGACTTTACTCATCGGACCCCGGCGTCTGACACTCTTGCACCCCATTCGCATGGACACGATTTGACCACACAAGAACACGCACACGCGCACGCATTCATCAAAGCAGCTAGTAGCCGATGCCCCGGCCGGCCCCTATATTCGCACACGCACACGCTAGCTTTCTTCGCTTCACAGTTCACACAAGAGCTAGCAGCAACAATGCACTGATGCATGTCCGTCCGCAATGGCGATGGCGCGCATGGCCAGGTCGTCGGAGAGATGCATGTGAGCGGAGGAGTTGGTTACCAGAGAGCGAGGCGGCGCCGCCGCAGAGGGAGCTGAGCTGCGTCCGGACGCTGCTGAGGAAGGACGCCGCCTCGTCGAACGGCCGCGACAGCTCCTCCTTGTACCGCTCCAGCACGCGGCAGTACGCCTCCTGCGAGCCGCCGCCGCCGCCGCCGTCGTCGTCGCCACGGTCACATGTAATAACGACGCAAGAATCAGAACAGGTTTAGCGTACGGATGCGTGCGTGGCCATGGCCGTGGCGTGCGTCGTACCATGAAGTCGTCGAGCTCGGGGTCCAGGCCGACCTTCCCGCCGGCGGAGGCGGCGGCGCACCGCTCCCGGCCGATCTCCTCCAGCAGCGTGGCCACCTCCGGTGGCGCGCCCACCTGCCACACGCCAAATCAAGAAACCACGAGAGCCAGTGCGTCATCAAGGAGGCAATCTTTCCGCAAGGCGAGAACGGACTAGCGCTGTTGCTAGCCGGCCGCACGACGATGCGACGGCGGGGTACCTTGCGGCACTCGATGTAGGCGGAGAGGAGGGAGGGGTAGCGCGGGTGCCCGGCGATCTGCGCCTTGACCAGCTCCGTCAGATCTGCCGGCGGCGGAGGAGGGGGCTGCGGCGGCGGGGGCGGGGGCGAGCTCGGTCCACCGGCGACCGCGGACGCCTCGCTGGCCGCCGCCGTTGCCGCCGCCGCCCCGGCGCGCGAGATCCCCGGGTGGATGCTGTACAGATCCTCCATGCCCGCCGCGCCTCCCTGCAATCTTCTTGGCTCCTGGAGCTCTATCGAACGCGTGCCCCAGCAACGAACCAAGCTTCTGCTGCTGCCTCTAGCTAATCTACCTATCTACATGCACCTGTGCACACATCCATATTATAAAAAATAAAATCGCTGGAAATAGTAGTAGAAGAAGACTCTCCGATGGTTCCGTGTAGTTTATTTGTCTGGTTCTTGGGGCATGTGTTGATGGATGCGGGAAGCTCCAGGAAGACGAAGAGAAGGAGCAGCTAGCGCAGAAGAAAAGGGGGCAAGCAAGAACAAGAAAAGGTAGGGGACGGGGCAGAGATCATGGGGGAAAGAAGGCCGTTTGCACTGCAGCCTCTGCTGCTGCTACTGCTGGAGCTGCAGGCGCAGAAGCTGGCCGTGATCTCTGCAGCAGCAGCAGCGGGATTTTGGGGTGAACTGCCGTGCCTCAGGGTGGATGATGATAGTGTGCCTGCCAGTGAGATTGGGAAAGAGGCAAGGAATAGAGCTAGGGAGGTAGTAAAGGTAGGTGGATTTTCTATGTGAGGAAAAAATGTATAAAGAAATGTGCATGGATGGGTTTGTTGGGGACTCTTTGTACGGTGGTAGTTTTTTTTCTTTCATGTTTCCAATTTTTATTGTTTTTTATGCGGTGAAGATGTACTGGTGTGAAGAGGGAGAAGGTGTGTCGTTCTCTTTTGCATGGGAGACCTTGATGAGTGGATAAGAATTCAAAAATGCCCTTACTTACTATGCTAGGCATGATCATATATTGCATGGTTCTTTTGTGTTTTGGAGCTAGGAGAACAGAAAATGAATTTCACACGTCCGTATAAGGGAAGATTTAACAGTAAAAGCTAAATATTGATGTTTAGGTGTCGTCTAATCATATATGCCTGACATGTAAAGTGTTCTTTGTTTAGATATTCTCTCTCAGAGATAAAAAGTTATGTTTGTCATGCATCCACACGTGCAAAGGAGCTTACGAGTAGCTCTTCTACCTTTCTCTTTATGCTAGTTTCAAGATTTTTTTTTTGTTTGCCTCCTCCTAAGTTTCATAATAATCGGTCTTGTATCAACTACTTTCATCCAAAAAGTAAAGTCGTATTAAAAAAACCATAGGATTTAGAGGAGAGATGAGAAGAAATGACACGTTAGAATGCTTGTTTACCCAATCTAATACATAAATGGTCAATGAGATTCCACATAGGGGCATTCTCAAATCAATTATATGATCTAATATATTTTGATAGAGGATAATAAGATAGATATCTACATATAGTTTATATTACATATGTGTAATGCATGAAGAGGTTCAAGGGTTTTCTCGATCTGATGAGAAGATCTTCGTAATACCGGAAACTCAAGGCTATCTAGCCACCTTGGATTTTCTTTAAGAAAATGAAATAGAAGACAAGCTATCCAAGCATTCATCTCTCAATGAAGACTAGAATACCTTCTCGTTATCTTCCTCCGTGCTCTTTTCTTATGCTACTAAAAAATGTCCATACAAAAATATGACTTAGAGTTATATTAGACTATAAAAACAAACTCTTTGTTTACCCATATAAGTTTTGAATACATACGGTCCAAATCTTGGGACTACACTAGTTGTGGCCGATCTAAAAAATAAAGAAAATAAGAATAGGCCTTGTTTAGATGCCTTTAAAGTTTTAAGTTTTTTCACTTTTCTTGCATCATATTAATCTTTATCCACTTGTATGGAGCACTAAATGTAGGTAAAAAAGTAACTAATTATACAGTTTGGTTGTAAATTATGACACGAATCTTTTAAGCCTAGTTAGTCTATAATTAGACAATGATTACCACAAACGAAGTGCTACAGTGGCATAGATTGCCAAAACTTGCGATCTAAACCAGACGAGTTCGAGTGGATGTTTTTCTCTCGCGGCTTTCCTATGGACTTGTTGTATGAAAGGAAAAATGCATCTTTTGGTTACAAGTGACACATGCGAATACCTAGTTCTGCATGCACGTGATATGAAAATGTTTCAAGTGACTTGAGTTTAGTTCTTTGAATTGGGGCCAGAATTCCTGTAGCAGGTTTTTATAGTATTTCGTTTGTATTTGGTAAAAATTATCTAAATTTTGACTAATTAGACTCAAAATATTCGTCTCATAAAGTATAACTAAATTATGTAATTAAATTTTAATTTTATCTACATTTAGTATCTATGTAAGTGCCGATATTTTGATGTGACGAAAAATCTTCTTTTTACATAGTACTAAATGCTAGAATTAAAACCCTAATTAAAACATATAAACAAAGCCTGAGTTGTACGGAAAGATGAAAGAAGAAGTGGAGGGCCGGCAGAGACACGCACGCACACGCACATGCACAGTTGGGTAAACATAAACTGGGGGCCCATGTTGCCTGTTTCATCAACTTTCAAGGGAGAAAGAGATGAGCGCCTGCAGCTGGGGCCCATATAGCACACGCACGCACGAGCACGGCGGTGGGCCCGGCCCGCGGCGCGTCGCACGTGGGAAGGTGCGTGGCCCTCGCGAGCGAAGAAAAAGTTGTACTCCGTAGCCTGGAGATGTTGGACCCACGTGTCGGTGGGAGGGTGCAAAATGCGCAGGGCACAGTGCAAGTGAAGGGACGGGGCCTGGCGCCGGATGTTGTCGCGTTACGAAAACCGACGTGACGTCTCGCCACGTGTCATCACATCACCCGGTCCGTGCTACTATCAGCGTTTTTTACTTGCTTTCCTTCCCCTACCGGCTCGTAGTAGGAGTGATATTTGAAACGCAAACGATGTCATTGACGTACTAATAAGATTGTTTATTAATTGGTACTCTCCCTATCCTAAACAACTTTTGGATCATAGCATAGCAAAAATATGAACTACTCCCTTGGTCTCAGAAAAATGACGGTAGAAATCATGCCGGTCAAATTTACTAAAATCTGAAGTAATTGTAACAACATTTATAACTAAACCCAAAATTTATTAGGAAATATATTCCGTTCTCAATCTAGTGATACTTATTTTGTATCGTAAATGTTATCCATACATAGCTAGTGACCCACCCATAAGCAATAAAAAATATAACTTTCTTCAGAGGGAGGTGTACAACAAGCAAGGACAACTTCTGGCGCATGGTTGTCCCCCTGCCACCGGTTCGGGCAAGGAGGAGGGGGCTCGCCGAATCTGGCTACGAAGAGGATGCAACGATGAAAGAGGCGAGCAGAGGTGGCAGTGTCAAAAGATGAATACGCAAAGGCATCGACGTCGAGGGAGGATCGGGTGAAGTCACGGTGGAGAACAAAGGGGTGTCTCCATGAAAACAACTCTGACTCCTCTGTTTTCCATTGAAAACTACTCCTACAAGGCATTTGGTAGAGCTCCTTCGAAAAAGCCGAAAAAGAGCTCTGCCAAAGAGAGTATAAAGCTATACGGGAGTATTAGTTGTTCTGTCATATTTATTTTAAATTTAATTAAATTTATAGAAAACATGAATGTTTTAATGCTAAATTAATATCACTTGACATATCATAAAATATATTTTGAGAACATACGCTAATTTGCCATAATATTCTTATCCTTTTTTGTAAGGTTGCTCAAACTTAACGTAATTTAACTTTGAGCGATCCTATGATCGATCTGAGGACGGAGAAAGTAGTTATCACTTTAAATCTAGTCAACTAAAAGTTGGGATATGTTTATCAACTAGGAATGGTTACCCACTTATTGCTAGAACCAATTGTTAGGCAACCAAAAGTTAGCTGAATGGATCACATATTGCTAGGATATTTGGATAATTTATAAATTAGAACAAATTTTAAATACTTCAATACCTTATATTTGAGGACGGAGGGAGTGATAAAATATTTGTTTTTAAAGTAATATCGAGGCTATGAAACAAAAAATATTTGTCTTAGAAAGAAAACTTTCTTTCGCCATCTTAAGCTGGAATTGGCTCCAGTGTAAAACAATGACAAATGGTAACAGAATAGTGTGCGTGACTATACATGAACACATAAATAAATAATTCAGCTATAAAAGGATCAGACCAACTATTATAGTAGTTTAAACCAATAATTTAAACTAAATTTGAATATTTAAAGGTGAATTATTTGGTCATCAAGAAAAGCAAAGAAAAAGAACTACACTAGCGTTATTTCTTTAGTACACAACAAACTTGAAAGATAAGCTTTTTTTTTTCCCTGCCGTTATAACAGCGTCAATGACACAGCGTGCAAAAAATACTTGGAGTGCATATATACAGTCCAGTCCTTGTGCTTTAACACATGCCGGTTACAGTGCAGTGGGTCCAGACAATTCATCTTTGGAAATTTTGCCCCCGTGCCGGACGATCTTCGACGGACAAAACGTCAAACAAAGCATGAGAGCTTTTGCATATCCTACCAACAATTTCACTGAGAAATCCCTAATAATTGGGTTCAACCACTTGACATTGCTCAACAGTGGCCTATGTAAATGAACAGTTAGTACTGTACTAGCTAGCTGCCTGTCCAGTGATGTCTCCACTTGACATTGCTTAAGATTATATTTTCCTATATATATATACACACACACACTTAAGATTATATTTTCCTATATATACACACACACTCTTCACACTGAATTTTGTAACTGTAGTTTCTGGTGTGGCAACAACTGGCAAGCAGTACTAGTAGTTAAGAAACTCAGGTTCAAAATGTGGCTATTATGTGACAAGCAGTAGTTAAGACAACAGTTCGAAATGAGATAGTGTCCAATAAAACTATTTCAAAGGTAACTAAATTTGTGTACAAAGATACTAATATTTATCATATTGAATAGGCATTTAGATCAGCGACAAAATATTTTTCTAAAGTATATATCTATTTTGAATTATACGTGTTGACAATATTAGTTTTTAAACTTAGCTAAATTTGAAATAGGTTAACTTTAACCAAACTTACCATTATATATGTAACTTTTTAGACTGAGCATTATATACACACCAATAGTAATGTGAGAGGTCGAATACACTTTGCTTCCATGTCTACTGTACATCTGTGAGCCAAGGACAGAAGGAAAGGAGAGAGGCATGTGAGCTTGTGCTCAAACAGTGTAGTATTTTTTTTTTTCAAACTGTGTAGCTGACCGGAGCTCGCGGTGTAGAGCTCGCGCGGCTGCCATTTTCAAAGGAGAGAGGCATGTGAGCTTGCTCTATGCTTCAGTATGTTCATTTGTATCTCTAATAACCAAACTAATGCTATGTTAAGTACTAATGCTTCAGTATTTATGTACGTGTGACTCGTGTAAAGGAAAAGAGGATTTTTTTTTTGCGAAAAGAAAAAAAGAGGAAAATGATCGTGAAGCACTCATTGAAGGCTAATGCTGTTGAGGTGTCCCCACACATATGATGGAGAGTGCGAACTGATCAATCCGTTTGTTGGTTGAATGATCGCGCTTTCAAAGTTTGTGTTCTCCTTGGACTAACGAATGGCGGTGGGGGTCTTTGTCATTGTTTCCTTCTTGTATTGTATTGTATATTCTTATGCGACTTGGCTTATTTAGGGTTTGGGCAAAGAAACATTTATACCGATTAGCTAAAAAAATGCTAGCGAAATTGACACAGAATCACTAATACCAATTAGCTAAGTTGACAATCTAGTCAGCTAAGATATTGTCGTTATCAGTGATTAGTGATTTGGTTTTCAAGTGGTGTTAACCTATTTAACTGAATTCATGCATGGTATTATGGAATGAAACATTAAAACTATGTTCCTTTTGATCTTTCAAAAAAAAAACTATGTTCCTTTTATTTATGGACTCTCCAAATGACTTGTGAGGAGAACTCTTTTAGGGTTTGTTTTGTAACCTAGCCACATTGTTCAAAAAAGTTGTTTTTACTCTTTCAGTTCCTCACAGAATGAATGTGGAGCTGGAAGAAACCATGGTTCCAACTCCTTGGTATCGCAGCGCAAAGCCAGAGCTTGGCTCTGCTAAACAGAGATTCAGTTGCTTTCCTTTGATGCATTCCTTATTGAATAATTCCCTGTGCAAACCTTGTTATTGTATTTTCTGATGCACAACTATAATATAATGAGATGTATTGCGATTAACCAAAACCAACTTTGATCCTATATTTTTTTTAAAAAAGAGTACTTGAGTTTCATAAAAAAAAGGAGTACTTGAGGCGCCGTGCCCAGTGCAGAGCTAAGCTACAGCTTTCCTTCCCAAGTTCCAAATGCCACCACACATGCAAAGCTGTGCCGTGCTGATGCCAAGGTAGGGATTACATTAAAATTTAAAACAGTCTCGTGGACTTGTGGTTGGTTGGCCAGCGAAAGGATCCAGATGTGGCAAGTCTAGATGATTGATGGCATCCAATGAGAAAAAAGAAGGGTGTCCTGGGGATCATCTGAGCTGAAATAGAGTATACGACTGTTGGTGAGCCAGGACCACAAACGGTTTCCTATCAGGACCACAAACTGCCTCCTTGGAACCACCAACTGCCTCCTACTTGCACGAAACAGAAATTTGTCAGTGGGAATTTTTACATCATGTTTCAACTTTTCTGAGTATTTGTTCATCTATACACTGTTCTACTTCACTTATAAGAGGCCTCATGTACACATAGAAGTGTTTTATGTTTGTGCTCATGGTACAAGTGAAAAAAAGCATGTAACTATATGTCTATATTTATCAGGTAATCCAGCAGGGGACAACCCCTCATATTTCACTCAAAAACTATATTTATCAAGTGGTGAAAATTGCAAAAAGGTGTGACTGGATGTACGGGTGCGCTTGGTTGGTGCCCTCAGGATGCCACGCCACATCTTCGGCATGCCGCACTTGCGTCGCCAAATTTGTTCGCCTCAACTCTGGCACGATTTGGCAAGAAAAATAAACTAGCGAGCGTTGGCAAGGCCATGGCGTGCTAGAATTGCGGCAAGGTTGCGGCTATGAACCAAACGGTTGCCAAACTTCGACACGAAAACTGTGGCGCGGCGTGGCAAACTGCGGTCGCGAACCAAACGCACCTGTAGAGCATCAGAGGCGCATCAAGGATATTCTTCTCTTGTTCTAACTTACAAACAAGAGGGGTCATTCGACATAATTATATGCTTACACTAAAAAACAATACAACAATAAATATGTGTTATAATCTTATTTGTTGCGTCTATTAACCATAAACTTACATTGGTTCATCATCAACTAATGCTTAATGAATTGCCTTGTTTCTCTATGTAAATAATGCCATTATTTCTTCTTATCTAAATTATATATAAATAATATGTAGTAGACTAGTGTAGCTGTCTACTCCATAGACCTACTAGTTGTTTTTATAATACACATAGCTTTTTCGAGAGGAAGAAAAGCTTATCTAGAGAGGGTAGGGAAATAAATAAGAAAATAATGCATTATTGGTCAGGCCCTACTTTTTTTTGAGACATATCTTCAAGACAATGACATCCACTGTCTAAGTCTAGAAGATGAGGGCCTAACCGACGCCACACCTATGTTTTGGTCAATCTTGATAACAGATTCACAGTGTAGCTTCTTTTAACAATGGATATGGCCCATGGCCGTGCATATGTAACACCGTGGGCACAGCTGTTTGACATATTTCAGCAAGATGATATATTTCATCTTCCCCTTGGGTCCGACAAACATTTGAAATCTGGTTTTCCAATCTTGATCTGAATTTTTGGTTCAGTGTGCACATAACGTGGACTATTACTGAGCAACTTGCCCCTTTTTATGTTTTGTCAAAGGGAAGCACTGATGGACGGGGACCGGGATCCCGTGCGGTGCTTATCGTGGAAAAAAATAACTTGATGAATAGTACTATTTTCGTTTTATTTGATAAATATTGTCCGATCGTGGACCAACTAGGTTCAAAAAATTCATCTCATGATTTTCAACTAAACTGTGTAATTAGTTATTTTTTTACATATATTTAATGCTCTATGCAAGCAGCTAAATATTGATGTGACGGAGAGAGAGTGAAAAAATTATAACTTTTAAAGTGAACTAAACAAGGCCCTAGTATCACTATAAGTTAAGCAGTAGCGTATCTTAGCCCTCCAAAAGAGCACCAATGGCTATGATCTGAGCTCTTTTTCTCTTTCACTTTTTTTCCTCCTTCCTATGCTATCTGTCTTCATTTTTTAGGGGGAAAATGCTAGTATATTTTTTGAGAACTTATGTATGAAATAGTACAGAATACACCACTACAGTATGTATATGTTGAAAAATACAAAAATATACCTATATAGAACCACTAAATCGCAAAAATAATTTCGATCCATTCAAATAAATTTTCAACATATATATGCTTAAGTGAAAATAAAGTTAATTTTCCCCATGAGATTTTATCTAAAGTCGTTCTCAGACGGAATAATTTCTGAAAAATTGTTCTACCAAGAACACAGCGGCGTGAACTTTTTGCAAGAACGCGATAGCATGGCCCTAGAAGGACGAGGTGCAAACTGCTTTATCTGAATGGATCGAAATTATTTTTGTGATTTAGTGGTTCTAGGTATATTTTTTTGTAGTTTTTCAACATATATGTACCGTAGTGTTATATTCTGTAGTGGTATTTCATACTTTAGTTTGCACTGTTGGTAACTCAAAAATATACTATCATTTTTCCCTAAAAATGAAAGCCGATAGCACATGGAGAAGAAAAAAAATGAAAGAGAAAAGGAGCTCAGATCCTAGTCATCGGTGCTCGTTTGAAGGGCTAAGATACGCTACTGCTTAACTTGCAGTGGAACTAGGCACTACACGGGATCCCGGTCCGATGGACGGTGACTCTGAACTTGAGACCTAAATTTTGAAGAAAAAAAGGAGTAAAAGAAAAAGAACTTGAGATCTTCATTGTCTGCTTTTCACCTTTTCAGCAAAGAACACACATGCAAAGAGCACACACGGATGCATTTTGTTTGTTTGGTACAGTATGAAGCTGCACGGGCTGCAAAATCTTGAGATCTGAGCAGTACATCCTCACATTCCTCTCAAGAGTTCAAATCACAATGAGCCTTCGCATCCCAGAAAGCGAACTCCTCCATGAAACTGTTGAACAAATAGACAGCATCATAGATACATCAGGATTGAATAGAGGTCCTGCAGCAGATGAACATACTAGGCATGAAAGTGAACAGGGGACCTTATCTGACGCTACTCCACCGTCCATGACGGTGCAAAATAAAATCCAGTGCCCAATGCAAAAACCTGATGAGTGTCCAATCCCCATCACCTGCTCTGCTCCAGCGATCTAATCCTTGCTTCAGTGGCACTGGCCCTTGTTGAGTGGATCAAAACCTCAGGAGCAACGTACTACTCCTATATAAATGCAGACTTATCTTGGCAACCAATCAGCCATGTCATTCAACAACTATCATCTCAAATCAACCTCACTTTTCTTCCTTTGGATTGATGCAACCGAAAATTCCATCTCTTTCACTGGTTTAACTCATGTCTAATCTGATTGTTGGCTTGTTGCAACCGACAAATATAAGACAACTGACGTGTAGTATAATGTTTCTCCTAGCAGACCAAAAAAAAGGAATAAGAGACAAGGTTCCTGAATTCTTAAAGAAAATCAAATAAGTTTCTTGCCAAATTGCTGTGGATGCGTCTGTCATTCTGTGTATTAGCAAAGCCTAATGATTTTTGGAACTTGGAAGATTCCCTCTTTCTTTGAGAGGATGGAACTTGAATAAGTTCCCGTCAATACTGAGAAAAGCAGGGTCAGGAGCTAAGACAAACAAACGCACAAACCTCTCACTTTGAAATCTCCACCATAATCCTCATCATTCAACCATTGACAAGAACAGTTTTATAATTCTCATCTTAAAGTTCCAAGAAAGCCTAGGGACGTGTGCATGGCGTAAACTACTGACAAATGGATAGGGGTACTACTATTAATAAACCATTAACCATGATGTCAGAATGGCAATGAGATCAGCACTCTCATTTATAGTAAGCAAAGCATTACTATAATGTTAGATTATGTTAAGCATCACTATAACGTTACCTTGAAAGACGCTAATGATCTGCATCTGGAATAGGTGTATGGCCTGCCTGATGGAGACTCATCTGTTATCTGGTGACAGCCTTCCCTTTTGGTCTAAAAAAAATCATCGTTTTGCAAATGCCATGAGCCTCAGCCCATGATACTGCAGTTTGACCTGGTCAAGAATTTCTACAGAGGTTTAGTGCAACCAAAAAAATGTTGTAAAATGTTTTACCTTTTTTTTTCAGAAGCATTTTGTATACAGTCTAAAACTGGCCATTCGTTTGAATGTTTACGAGTGGACAACATTTGAAAGAACAATAGAACAGAAAAAAGGGGGAACAGAATATTGTAAGTGAAGTGGAACCGTCAGTGGTGAATTTTGTACTTGAGTACAATGGAGGCACATTGTCTCAGGTAGTGTTTATTTATATCTTCTTCATTCAGGAGTATATGTATATATAGGTCACCATGACAGGCTTATCATGCTAGCTATGTCCAACAAATGATACAATCATTAGTCTAAGTATATGTTTTAAATACCTCATTAGTTTAATCAAGTATTCGGACAAGCATTTTTTGCCCAAAGTAGTAAGGGGATAAACACTAGGATCAACGAAAGAAGAGGGCATTGCAGCAAAAATAGAAAGAGCAAGAATCTACTCCAGAGAATAGATAAATCAACAAGTGGTGACTAAAAGAATGGCAAACACAAAAGATTGTCCGCATATGATAGGTGTTTTTGTCCTCTACTGAACCATTTGTTTATAACTCTGCAGGATTATATATGTGATCAGATTCCCAAACGTAGGTGGAGAGATTTGGACCACCCCAATTTTATAGTTTGATTCTCATGCAGCAGGTACCGTTTGCAGCATTAAACTATGATAGGGCCTTATCATTGCTGATGACTCCCTTCAATTTTCTAGTGGAAAAGGAGAGTCAGCTTTCTTAAGCATGGGCCTCAGCTACTAGTTGGGTTGGGTCACACCATTTCAGTGATGTGCTCTGCCTTACTCAGAAGTCATCAAATATGTTCTTTTTCTCTCTCCTCTAGGTTGAAACCTTAACAACCTACAAGTACCAGCAGAAATCAAATCTCTAGCTCAGATTTAGAATGGACTTATCAACAGATGATAAGATTGAGTAAAAACTACTCTCCTTTCCAAATTGTGAGTTGTTGTAGCAGAACATGCATTTTCAAACTTATGGCAATATATATATATATATATATATATATATATATATATATTAGAATTTAATGTATCAATAATAGCAACGTGAGTGTAGATGTAAACGCAAAGCACCATGATTGTGGAATCTGCAGGGACAAAATGAAGCTGTCAAAGAGCAAGATTGCTTATTCAGGCTTCATAACAACACAAAATATAATGATGGTGATCATGAATGGGAGGTTAGCACTCCGTAGAAGCTAAACGAAAAGAAAGAGAAAGGACTAGCTAAAAGCATGGCTCTTTCGGTCTTTCCAGAGGAAAGCTACGTTTCAGTATTCAAACACTAATGATGATTCGAGGCCGAGGTGATCTTCATCATCTAGAAAGAGGGGACGACGAAAAAACAGCTGTTTTAAGGCTAGTGGTGGTTTTGCTTGAAGTTTTGTTGATGTAGAAGAAATTAATCATGCATATATATAACATCCTGATTCCTGAAAGGGAGTGGCCATGCTTTATCACTTGATCCATGTAACTTTTAATCAAGAACAAGGCGACTGGGGTCGTCCAGTTCAAGCATGGCGTCACAAAGAGCTATAGCAGACAGGACAGGGGTGAGCAAACAGAACACCAGTAGTTCCTAGAAGTGTAGGCTGATTTCCTAGCAGTGTAGGCTGACATGTGATTCCTAGCACTAGCAGACAAGGTCGTGCTCTAGACTGCATTTGTGGAGAGAGAGAGAGAGAGAGAGACGAGATCACGGAGGATCAGTATAAACAGCACATTATACTGTCATTTCTGGCAATGCAAGCTTCTCCCTGATCGTCAATGGCGAGGCATCGACAAGTCGACAAGAAGAAGTAGCTGGAGAAAGGTAACGGAAGTTTACCCGGATCACGCAATCGGCGATCATTACACGTAAAATACGTCGCCTGATTTCCCAGATTCGGTGGTCCACGTCAATTTTCACAGCTGGTATGTGTAATATGGAAAACATGTGTGTGTTAAGCCAAGCTAAAAAAAAAATGTGTGTTAAGCCAGCCAAATACCTCTGATAATGGGTTGGAACAAAATCAATAACAAACTACTAGTGGAACATTTTGTGACTTACTGGAATATATTGAGCTAGTTTCTCTTTTAAGTTGAAACGGTTTTTTAAGCTAAATTTTTTGTTTGGTAACCGTAACATGTTTTAGTTAAAGAAAGATGGAATATTTTCCAGGGAGCTAGAACAACTTTCTCGTGATGCTAGAAATTCCTCTTTATATCTTTATAATAAATATTCGAACTTCATAACAAATGTTAGGTTGCAATCAACGACGAAGCCAAAAATGGCGTTATGGGGGCTGCTTTCCTCCTCTTCTTCCTCCGGCCCCTCCTTTCCTTCTTGTTCCTCATGGTGCTAGGGGGGCTTTAGCCTGGGCTGCATGGAAAACATGGTCAGATGTTATGGATAAGCTAACAAAAAATTGTTCTCTCGTTCAGCAGAAAACACTCCTTCGGGAAAAAAATAATCCAACTATGCTCAAGTATGATTACTGTTATAAACCTCATGTCATAATAAACGTAGTGCTGCATTCGTAGTTCAGAAATATGACTTTTAAACAAAAATAAAACTGAATGTCACGCAGGGTGCGTTGTTTTTAGGGAGAATTAGAAAAACGGCCCTCAAAAAAGTTGCCCTTAGAAAATTGGCCCTTATTTTTTGAACTTAGGAAAACGGCTTCAAAAAAAAAATTTGTTAGGAAAATGGTCTTCTGTCAGTTTTGGCCCTTAACGGTGTTAACTTTAGGGGTAAAAAGATCATTTTACCCCTGAGAGAAAAAAATAAAAACAGAGTTTTATTTATTTATTGTATATATTCACAAATTTTAAGCACATAATCACACATATAATCGCCTATATTTTTAAAGTTACCAAATAAATAATTCTATAAAATATGGCCGTTTAATATTTTTAATAAAAACTAGACATCACAACGAGCACAACAAAATTTGGTTCACTAAAATTATAGTTACCAAACTCCAGTTATGAATTTACAAAGATGAGAGGCAAAGTGGTCTTTTTACCCTAAAGTTAACACCGTTAAAGGCCAAACTGACGGAAGGCTATTTTTCTAACAAAATTTTATTTTAAACCCGTTTTTCTAACTTAAAAAAATAAGGGCCAATTTTCGAGGACAACTCTTTTTGAGGCTGTTTTCCTAGTTCTCCCTTGTTTTTATGCCAGGCGCACCGCGTTCTTTTTTTCCCTGGTCCTGGTAGGCTAGGCCCAAAACAAATGGTCAGTGCCAACCCATCAGGTTAGGCCCAACTAGAGCTGAGCCCATTACTCGGGTAGGTAGTCGCCGCTCGCTCTCGGCTTGTCCTCTCCTCCATGCCGCCGCCGCCGCCGGACCTGGCCGACGATACCATCTCCGAGATCCTGCTCCACCTCCCGCCGGACGAGCCCCAGTGGCTCTTCCGCGCCGCCCTCGTATGCAAGCCATGGCTCCGCACCGTCTCCGACCCCGCCTTCCTCAGCCGGTACCGCGACTTCCACGGCGCCCCTCCTCTCCTGGGCCTCTTTGACGGGGAGGAAGCAATCGAAGCATGCCAGCATGGCTGTTTCGTCCCCACCACAGCGGTGACCGACTTCCTCATTCCGGAGTCTGACGACAGCGACGACACCCCCTTGCGTGGCCCCTCGACTGCCGCCACGGCCGTGTCCTCGTCTGCGTGTACGGAGACGGGAGTGCGTATTACCTTGTCTGCGACCCCGTCACGGGCGACCGGCGTCGTGTGCCCGACCCGGAGGTCCCAATCATGTGCACGTGCTCGGCCGCGGTGTTCTGCGCTGCCGCTGGCTGTGATCACCTCGACTGCCGCGGCGGCGGCGGCCACGTCTGCTTGGTCAGCATGTTCACCGACCGCACGGACCCCACTGCCACCATGTGGGCGGCCATGTACTCGTCGGAGGTAGGCGCGTGGAGGGCGCCAGTCAGGCTCGAGGATGTTCCTAATGTGGAATACCGCCGTGGTCCGCTCATTGGAGACGAAATCTACTTCGCACTTCCGGAGGCTGGTACAATTGTGAAGTATGACTGGGCCAACAATTTACTCTCTGTGGTTGAGCCCCAGCCACCAGCAATGGGCGGCAGCAGCTTTGCGCTCATGGTGATGGAGGATCATTCTCTGGGCCTTGCTAGCATTGAGGATTCTTCCAGACTTCATCTGTGGTCGAGAAGGGTGAGTTTAGAGGGAATTGCTGAATGGTTACGATGCAGGGTCATTAATCTGGAGCAAAAGATGCCTATGGCTAATCCCAGTGTCTCTGCATCTGTGGTTGGCTTTGCAGAGGGTGTGGGTGTCATCTTTGTCAGCACAGGTGTTGGATTGTTCATGATGGAGCTCTCGAGTCAGGGCGAGCGAGAAAGGTTGACAAGCCTTGGGACTTCCCGAGCGCCCTACCCTACATGAGCTTCTACACTCCTGGTATTGTATACTAACCGTTGCTCTTCCTTTGGCCTTGCTTAGTTGGTTCTGGCTTGTGAATGAACTACTAATTGCAATTTAAACAGAGTATAAACAGAATACTGAAAAGCCAAACCTAATGTTTACCATGTCGTTGTCTTGGCGCATTGTTAAATACTCATACGATCCTGTCAATCTAGTTAGTACTTTCATGCTACCTTGTTTCAGTTTTTTTAATGGAATTTGACTGTTAATTTCTTGCGTATCTTGAAGCTCTTATCTGGAGTTTGTTGTAGTTAAATCTTTGGAACTACTACTAGCACATAGCTCATTGAAGTGCAAGTGCTGAGTCAGAAGTTGCTTATGAATGGTATGCATGTCATTTTTTTCAGATCGTTTGTTAGGAAGACCCGCTGACCTCTGATGTGCCACCTGGAAGACATTGCAGAACGGATGATCTTGATCCATTATCTTGAGTCTGTTGCTGTTAACTACCAAAACTGCTACTGTCAAATTTCCTTTTTTTTTTTATGTTGAGCTGTTTAAGTTGTCTGCTGTGGTTGTAGATGATCCATCATCCTGAGTCTGCTGCCATTAAGCAGTTTTGGTGTAATTAATGTTCAGACACTGTTTGCTTAATGCGTAGTTCAGCTAGTCCTTTCTTGAAAAATTAATTTCGGATCAGTGTTAGTTTGGTGTCTTAAAAGATGGCTGCCAAGTAGCCATGTCTGAACTTTTTTTATACTTACCACTGGAAACACAAAGATTCTAGTCATAATTGAGTTTCAAATGGAAATTTTTGCTGTTTGTGAATAGATAGAAGAATATCTGTTAACAAGCATGGAATTCAGATGTTTTATCTGTGGTTGAGTAAAGTGAATGGTGCAGATGTATGAATATCCATTTTGAACTCAAGTTAGGGTGGATGAGGAAGCTAGACTAGCCTACTACAGCTTATCTGTTATCTTGCATCTTACATCTATGTGCTTTCTAAATAAATTGCTTCTGGTTCATGAACAATTATACTGTTAGCATTCGATCTCTATTTTCACATATGTATAGATTGCCAGAATACTTATTTGTGCCTAAATGGTTACAGTGCCTAAGTGTTCACAGTATGCCTAAACATTTAAACTTTTGGATTCAGCATAGAATATGGCTCATCAAAGTGTAAACAGTGATTAGAGCAGTTGCTTTTGTATTCTATCTGCGATATCTTTCCAGATTACCGATGTTTGTCATTGTTACCAAAGACTCACTGATACTGTCTGAGCTGCCTCTTGACAGTAAGACCTACAAAGCAGATAATTCCAAAAGCGATGAATCCGTCGTCTTAAGCCTGTTGCTGTTAGTCTCTTTCTGACCTACTAATGTATTTTCTTTAAGCTGTTTAAGATTGAAGGTTCTGGTTATTGTGATCCATCGTGCCTGTCTTGTTGAATTATCCTGACCAATATCATTGGAAACTCGAGTTTAATATCATCAAAACTGTAGCACTTGTTTCTTCTATAGTTATTCAAGTTATTGCTCACTCCTGTCTGGTTTTCTTCTGCCTGAGACCCACATTGGTCCTGCTGTCAGTGTCCCTCTTGGCAAGAGCCTTTCATCAGCTGAATGCACCAGTTGATGAAGCATGGGGGTTCTAAGCTAAAAGGGGTAAAGTAGTTGATGCTTTTTTCCTTACCTTCTCCATCCGGGTAATTATTTGGTGAGGACTGAGGAAGTGTCAGCAACTGGAAGTTGAAAACTGAATACAGCATGTGACATTGTGTAGATGGAATTACAGGGTCATTCTCTAGTAGACAAGGCTGTTGGGCCGAGCATGTTGTAGGCTGGGACGAAGAGATCACCGTGTTATGGGCATCTATGTTGTACCGTGTAGTCTTAAAAGTATATTTTTCTTTTTCTTCTACTTAAAAAAATTGCTTTCTCTTTTTTTGTGCTTTTTATTTATAATCTTTTTCCCTTAAATTTTAATAATATAATCAAGTTTCGATCCAGAGGTACATAACCTTTTTGAAGAAACGCCTGTGGTTTAATTTGGTTCACAGAAGCCACATCTCAAGTATCATCACACGTCTGCAAGTTGCAACCTGCAAGCACAGCGAGTCCAGGCAGCAGCATCACTGCTCTGGAAGAGAAGAGAGGCTTTGCAGACCTCCAAGGCTCCAACACAACAGAGCTCAGTGAGGTCTGAGGACAGAGTGGTTAATGGCTGCAAATCTGAACTTCCAGCTACTTGCTTTATTTCTATACCTAAGCAACTAGGATACAACATCGGCCAATGCTTGCAATTTGATTCGGAACACACCAGCACTTTGCATGGTAGGAAGCAGGATGTTCAGGAGAAGGTTGTGGGGGGTGTGTGTGGACCGGTCACCGGTGAGGATAGACCGAGCAAGGACTAGTACCTAAAGTCTACAGACATCTGGACTTGGAGGAACTGTACAACGTGCCAACGCCAGCGTACAATGTGGAAGCAGGATCCGGCAAACCAGCGTACAATGTGGAACAGGAGCACAAGGCGAGGTTACAGTAGCAGCAGGCACAACGACCCTTTCATCTCAGCAAGGCACAGCAAGAATCTCTCAGCCATTTGCACGCTTGCAGCCAGCATATGTTCCTACACTAAATGCTTCCAAGTTCGCTACATCCGATGGGCTTAACATTTGACAGGCACTCCAGAACAGATGGATGCAAAAAGATCAGTCGTGGGGAAGCCAGTAGAAGGTTTTCTAATAATCCGTCTTTACATCATCATCCCTGATTTAACTCGAAGTGAGCATGCTATCCTGCCATCCTCCAGGAATGTATCTGCCTCGCAGCTGCCTAAGGGCTTCCGTCTGATCATCAGCTGATGCATTTTCAGCAAGGAATACTTGATCCCATATCTTCCTCAGTTCTGAGCATCAATTAGAAACGTTCATCAAAGGCTGTTGTGGAACTATATTGGACAATAAGAAAATAGATAACCTCTGATATGCACTTTTAACTCAAATCATCCTAGAAGGACAGCACAGCTTATTCAGCAGTTCTTTTTATGGTTTAATCAGTATTCAAGTAGCATCATTCTAAAAGATAGCCAAACATGATGGAAATAAAAAGGAATCCAGTGGCACAGGTTTAACTCACCAGATTTGTGCATGGATGAAAGGCACATGATTATCAAGTCAAAGCGTGGAACTCGAGCCAAATTCTCCAAAATACTGACAGCTAATGCCGCATCATCTCTGAGTATGCAAAAAATAGTTATGCATAACAACCATGGGCCCAAACTGGCATAGAGCAAAAGGACATATGACAAACAAGTAAGCCTACCGGAAAATTGAGGCTGCACACTTCACGATGTCAATAAGAAAAGGTGCAGAAAGTGCGTTCTTGAAAATCTCTGGTAAGCTTGCTGGTGGAATTGACTGCTTGAAAACAAACAGGCATGAACTTACACATAAAACAATGTTGCCAGTAAAAAAATAATAAAAAAAAGCTAGGTGGAAATAAACCTTTAGTAACTGTATTTGCTGGGCAGTGTCATCAGAAAGAGCTCTCCAAGAAAACTCAAAGTCATAAGCTGTTTTTGGTATCTTAACGGTTTTTACTGTGCTGGCCATATACCGTGATGCAGCACGAGCTGCAAGATCTTGGACTGAAACTTCTGGCCCAGGCTTCTGGTTAGCATCTCGACCTTGGGGCTGCTGCATCAAGTGTTGAAACATGTGACACACAGAAACAGCAATACTTCCAATAAACTGTGAAAAATAAACACATCTGTGGCATTGCAATTGCAGTAATCTCTGTTGAACAAACAAACATGACACTCGATACAGAACTCTTTGAGTATAGTCAGTTAAATGATAAACATGATCCAAAACCCTTAAGAGAATTCAGTTGTGTATTTCCAGCTTGAAGTGGGTTGTGGCAGGTTCTCCAATCAACCAAACCATAATGCCCCACTCCAATGTTAATAGCACATAGCTCAATGGTAACTAGCTTTTCTCACTAAAATGTAAGGCATCTATTAAAAGCTAGTTAGATTAAGTTTTAAACAAGTACACAATTTTCAAACCAGTTTTGGTTCCAGATTGGTTCGTGGATGTGAGAACTCTAATAAATACATGGCAAGTTATTCTCTTATCCAAATGAGACAGTTTTTTCAAACAAAATAAATAAATGCACATTGTAGCTCAGAAATATTGCAAGAAAAACTGCCCAAATAAAATGCTGAGTACATCCTATTGTACATATAGGTGAATTCTTACTTGCCATGGTATGATGACTAGTACCAACACATACCACAGATCGTGGGTATTATAATGGTCAGAAAGGATGTAGAAATAAAGACCTGCATGTTATTGCCATTGATGATTACTCCAGATCCTCCATTAGACCTGCCGCCTCCACTCTCTCTGATCTTCATTGCATCTCTAACAGGCGGATCAACTTCCATGATAGTGTCCTGTAGAATTATAATCGGACATCAGGTATATGCGTTCAACAGAATAAACAAGAAACAGCCTGAACAGATATTCAGAGGAATCAGGAATGCGACCAACTCCTTAAGAAACACAGCAAAGGCCTTGTTCGAAAGGGCAAAGTCATGACATGCCCATGACTTCGCACTATGTTTAGGCAATGAAATTACTAGCAAACTGTATTCAACTGATATTATTAAACATATCAATTGTCCATTCAAAAATAACTACAACGGCACTGCATAACTGCAGCTGAATCTACCTTCTGGCAGATAGTCGGTTGGTGAGAAGTGACATCAGCAGTTTTATCAATTCCAGAAACTGCACGTTTAGCTGGCAATGGAACCTTTTTAGCCATTTTCTGCAGAATTAATAAACCCATCAGTGTTATGCCATCTCAAAAGCCCATGTTTTGTCATTATTACAGTTAAATGAGCGACAATGAAATTTATAACCAAAGAGTAGTAAATTGCTAAAATCTAAGAAGATATATGGTGAAACATTTTGAAGTAGAGTTTCTTCACCTCCATGTGCAAAGCTTTTATCTCAGAATACTGCTTCCTTAGCTCTGGATTATTTGGTTCAAGACTGATGGCAAATTCAGCATCTATACATATAATTGGTTTACAGTACATGTCAGTATTAGAAAAACATCATATAATAAAGACAGAAGGATTATAGCATGGAATACCATCCATTGCCTCCTTAAGTTTCCCAAGTTCTTTTCGTGCAGTAATTCGGCGAGAGTATGCTTTAATATAGCGATCATCCAGATTCAGAGCTTCAGTGCAATCATCCTCTGCCTCCTTGAATCTGAGGAATTCCATATCTATATGTAAGACTTCAACAGAAAGAAGTTCTTGGAAACATAGCTTCCAGGTTCCCCAGGACACAGCAGATAGGTAAAAATATATCATAAATTGCACCGATAGCAAACCAATAATACACAAATTATGCCTTATTCAACAGTATAAAATCGTTGATGCCAACCCAAATATGGTTTCAGAAATGGAGATGGGGTAGTTCCAGTAAAAGCAGAAGAAATGAAGAAACAGCATAAGGTGAAGTGAATGCATACAGATAGTCTCAAAGTAACTTTCCTTCTTAGTTTAAGATATGCCATAGCTCTATTTGCAAATGCGACGGCCGTAGGAGACAGCACAATACTTCTGGAGTAGCACTCAATAGCATCAGCGAACTTCTTCTGTTTGAAATACTCGTTTCCCTGGAAACAGAAAACATTCATCAAAGCTTGTTTTTGCAACAGCCTAGAAAGTAGTAACAAAATGGCCTGACTATTCCAACCTGCTCCTTCTCTGATTTAGCATCCGGCATTGGTTCATCGTTTAAGTGGGTTGAGTACTTCATATTGTACAGATCACGGAAACTTTTAGTGGGAGTTCCTGAAGTCCCAGTAGATCTCGCTTTATATTCCTGCAGGGGTATTTTTCACTTTTAAGCCATAAGTCTAAAATTACGAATGCCAAGCTACCATGTCCAGCTCCGGAAAAACGGATTGGGCAAGGCTGCAACAGAAATTGAAGTGTCAAAGAACCAACTCCAGACATAAATTGAAATTTTGGACGTCTCATTTCTAGCAATCACATATAGGGGGTAAACTCGAAGAACTGCTGTTTAAGTTAAATGGGGGTAGTACTCAGCAAGAAAAATCACCACATCAAAAATTTGTACTATATTGCCGCCGCCTTTGGCGCATCCACCAATTCCACTATCTGTCTAAAGCTCTAAACATTTTGACTGAGAGCAAGGTATAATCTCACACTAGTCAACTGAGGAGGGGACAGTCCAGGAGTGTTCTTACCATATTGCTGCCGCCTCCTGTTCCAAAATCGCACCCCCAAGCCTTGCGGGTTTGGCCACCCAATCAGCCCCTGAAATCCATATCAAAATAACAAAAAATATAAAGGAGAGCTCATATATGTGTGTCAGTATATGTTAAGAGAGGAATAACACAGAACCGCCGCACACAGAATCAAACAGGGAAAGATGAACCAGAGGAAGCATTACGTGGGCAGAAGGCGGTGGTGAAAGGTGGGAGGTGGGCGGCAGGCCGCGCGGAATACGCCGGTTTGGATTAGGGGTGTGCGGGGTGGAGCGGCCGGCGGCAGGGGAGCGGTGCGGCTCAAGGAAGAAGAAGGAGAACAGCTTCGAGTGTTGGTACCTTGTACTGGCGCCGCCGCCGCCGCCGATAAAGGGTTCCCACGAGCACAAGCCACGAGGAAGGGCTCAAGGGAGGCGGAGCCGTGGAGGCGGCTTCCCGTCGCGGAGGAGGGTTCCAGAGACTAGTCCCGTGGAGTTGAGCCGTCGTCGCCCCGGCCGTCGGGGAAGAAGAGGAAGGCTCTACTACCTCCGGTTGCTTCGCTGCTGCTTTTGGTGGGTTGTGGGCTTATGGCCCTTGTTTGTGGGCTTAGTTTTGGGCACGTGAATTCTGAGCCCAATAACGAGTAACTTCTTCTAAACGACTGAAAATCCATTCGAAAAAATTTGAGAAAAATCGTATAACAAGGTAACGAGTTTACCTAAAAATCGTTTTCTGGAAGCACAAAAATCGCTTACGTGTAAGAATTTTAAAGTCGCTTAACCAGAGAACAATAATAGGTTTCTTTTTCCAAATTTAGCAGAGACAAGGTATATTTTTGGTATTTGCAATAAAAATTGTATTAAAAAATTTTAGTCCATGCTACTACTGTTAGGATCATGTAAAGTATTTCCACCGTCAAAGGGGTTTTTTTTTTTCATAAATTTCATAACCTTATAATCTCTTGACTGAAACAATACTAGCACGGCGGCATACATTTGGTCGAAACGGTCTTTGACTTGATCTAATTAGCATAGCTACATAAGCATTGCCTCCTGCCTCCTGTGCTGGTGAATTATGAACACATGGACAGGAAAGCGGCTAGAACATCGCAACACAATAGCCTAACTTATATGGTTCTAATCTCCCAGAATAATGCATGTATCACCTCCCTGTTTAAACAAGCGGTCGCATCCACCTATAAACCCAAGAAGCATATACAAATTGAAAATGGCAAATTGGCAATGCACAACAAGGGAAATACCACCTGGACACAACACAAACAATTGCCTGAATCACAGTAATATGGCAACACACGACAGCATGTACGAACTAGTAGGACTCTTATTTATCACACCTGCCTCCTAATTCGCCAAGGTAAAGATCGAGGGAGGACAACATGTTCCTTTCCCACGACATCTCTTTGTTTACAGTTTCCTCAAACAAGAGCTCCATGAGTGCTGGAGGTCAGAGGAGAAAACAGAACCAACATCAATTGTTGGTCAACCATCTTTGCTTGATGACTCATATATCACATCCATGTAGGTCTGCACTGTGGGCATGTCTAGGCCAGGGAACCTGTGATGGGCTTCAGGGCGGAACTCAATCTTGATGAATGGCCATTTCATGACCTGTGCAGCACTGCATTCTTCGTGCCCGTCACCGATTGCACAGAAGCGGACATTTGGACCATCAAAGCGCTCCTTGATCCATTTGAAGCACTGCAGCTTACCCACTTCCCATGAGCTGTAAACTGTAAAACACAAGCAAAACTGTTATTGCCAACTTCATGTATTTGTTTACCACTAACCACATGGACTTTATGTATGGTCTGATAAAGATAATGCAATAACAGATAGATTAGTATTGTTATCTGCCATGGACAACATTTTTGTTAAACAAAGAAAGCCAATGTCACTAATCTGACTCATGGCATGCAAACTGCCATATACAGCAGAAAGCATGTGCTTCAAGGAAAAATTGGAGGCATTAGCATACCATTCTCAGACGAGACCACATCATCCAGGCGATACAGCAAACATTTGGCAAGGCTTGGAATCAGTGACCCTGATGTAACTATGCAATTGATGCTTTTACACTTGGCAGCAGGTGATGATGCTGATTTACCCAATGCTTCTTCCAATAGCTTATGAGCTGCATGATAGGAGAATAATGGTCAAGAATCGAATGATAAAAAGATAAGATTTAAATTAAGTGCAGATAGTACACAAATTTCAGCAACTTTATGAAGCTAACCACAACCAAGCCAAATCTTTTAGACCACCCTTTTTATTGGTGGAGAAAAGGCTATTGGGCTAACAAGTGTGTCAGCAGAGATTCGGTATCAGTGGGTGAGAACGCTGTGACCAAGGTAACAGGAGACACCATGCGTGCAAGGGTTACACTACTATAAAGCAATAGATACGCTGAATTGGTGGTCAAGCATCAATTCAACTCTTAACAAAATGAACCCTCCAAAGCAATCCAGGTACTTCATGTGTACAGACTAATGTGAAAAAATAATGGATAAATTCTTCAGTTTGCTAATGGAAGCAACAATCTCCAGTAAGCTGGAAGATTGTCCTCGGTTGTAAGCTCTTATAGCTTAGATAATAGCTCATATTTAGTTTCATCAACCAAAAGTTAAAGACATAATACTTTTCTCCACTAAATCTAATTAGAAAGTTAGAAGCACAACATTTTGGAGATGAAATATTCCTATTTTCAATATCAAAACTAAATAAAAATAATTAAAGAAAACTAGTTCAAATTAGAATACCTGAAGACAGCCAACCATCAGTATATTTGTCAGTCAAATTATACTGATCATTCCAAACTTTGACCATGTGTTGGTCCAGAATCTTTTCCAAACCCTGGAAGCACAAAAATAGCCCAATTTAGCAATCACGTACATCCCATTGATAAAAGTATTGTCACAAAAGAAATAGAATGACATAAGAACAATACAAAAGCCCGTTCAAAAAAAGAACAATACAAAAGCAACAGAAAGGTTCTTATCTGATAAGATAATAATGTTGCTCTGAAATATTTCCAGTACTGAATTTTTCGAATCCGGTTACCACATACTACCATTACTAAACTTTTTTTTTTCTAAAACCAAAAGTCCCTCACAGAAGGGCCTTTCAGCAGTTCATGTTGCCCCAGTGAATTCTGTGGAAGTGAACATTCATATGTTTAGGAGATCAAATAGAAACTTCAGCTGCCCCTAATACTGTAATCTGACTTTTTCGACATATTTCCCAGCATCCAGCTTGATATAAGATTATACCCAAACCCATTTGACACAGTGTAGCAACTCGTATACAGAAAAGTGCATATTATATTATATTACACAGAAAACACAAACACTTCTTACCAATAGGCACACATCTAATTAAATAGGATGCACATTTCATTCTCAAGAATGAAATGAGTTACGGTAGTTCACTACAAGAGTGATCTGAGCACTGCATCCCGCTATATATTTACAAGGTTCGCTCTTGAATACATTCATAGAGTTCCTGTTGCAAGGTTGTCATGTAACTTCCAACATCAAGTAGAATTGAAATAACATGGACACCATAAAGAGAAAAACAGATACCAAAGCTGAATCATCTTATGAAGGAATCTTTTTAAAGAAAGTATTGTGAGATAAGCTAATTCCTGTAATAAATTGACACCTTTGCATATTTCTCTCCAATAGCACGATGCCTGTAAGCAAGCTTCTTTTTGTTCGCATCATCATAGGGAGAACTAAAACAGTCAGCCTCAAAATCATATGAGGTCAAGTCTCTCCCATCATCATATTCATTCAAAGCATTGAGATAGGGTTCATTGTAGTTCTCAACCTGCATTAGTGTGAAAATGACCATATCAGTTGAAAAAATAAAGAGATGAGCATAAAAAAGAGAAACAGCATGTCCCAAAAATAAGCAGCTAAATGACTTAGAAGGAAACAATAGGCAGTAACTAAGCAGGCAAGCTAAATGAAGGATGCGAAGCATGGAAAATTTCATCTATAGGAAACATAAAAGTATCTTTCAAAGGGACAATCCTAACAATTTTGTGTATAATTTTGATATGTAGGTCTAGAAAATTTAAATGGCATACCATTTGTTCATGATCTAGTAGGTAGTTAGCATGTATAGTATAGCAGTACTGAGTTTAGGTGCTAACTGACCTCCTCATAAAAGAAGTGCTCATCACAAAGTTCAAGAATGAGGTTCTCCCAACGCTTCCCTATTTCAGTACTTTTCTCACGATCCTTGAGGCCATCAAAAGCCCCAGCATATGAGCCATCCAGAAGTGACTTGAGCAAAATGAGTGTCTCATCCATGTCCCATATGTACACATTCACGGGCTGCTCCGTCACAGCATCAGTTGAAGCTTGGCCGGTAGCCAGAGGGGGAACAGCCTCATCCATTTCGCTCCTGTAAAAAGACCAGACACGTCATGCTGGAATCCAAAATTACAGGCAGCTGCCTAAAATCACATGATTTCAATTTGGCATGTCATGAAAACGTGTCCCTGACGGTTGAAAAATTACTATTTATGCACAATGTATTATTGCCAGAACGTAATATGCGGTGCCATATCTGATAGAGGAACTCCAAAAGACGCGATACACAAACCAACCAAAATCAAGAATCACCCTTTATTTATCTAGCAAACTAGCACTCTAGCGCACAGATAATTCGTTCTTAGA
Source organism: Bothriochloa decipiens (assembly GCA_023333625.1). Lineage (NCBI taxonomy): Eukaryota > Viridiplantae > Streptophyta > Magnoliopsida > Poales > Poaceae > Bothriochloa > Bothriochloa decipiens. Next base: position 42,149,360 of record CM041641.1, on the reverse strand, counting down.
CATATGACAAGACCTGCCGCCAAATACGACAGCATGATAAATGGGATTCCCCTACAGATGCTAACTGATCCGGTCTACTGAATCCCTCCACCCAACTGGTAGCTTCTACTATTTGTGCACGGCATATTACAGCAAGAACATGGTATGAGGCATCGTATGTGATCCTGAAACTACAAAACAAAAAACGATACATGAGCCCGACAAAAATCAGGATGGGGGCACTTTAACTGTCCAGACATAAGGATGATTCATTTGTCAGCCTAATTCGACAGCATGATAGACTGGATTCGTTGACAGTTACTAACTGATCCGGTGTACCAAATCCCCCCACCAAAAAGGGAGCGACCGCGTGTGGACCGATCGCTTCCCTCCATACCCCCCAATTGCCCATTCTACAACACATGTCACCACACAAACATCTGCAGCTGGTTGTGACGATACAGATGCCATGGCTGAGAAGTAGACTGTCTGAGACCCTGGGAGAGAACAAGTAATGTACACCCGATGATTTTTTGCCGAAGAATCTTAGTCAGTAGGCATACTAATACATGTATATACTCGTAATCAAACAAGATCCGAATACAAATAACCAACTACTAGCTTACATTAGGGTTTGGGCGCTCAGTTTGGCACAGCAAGAAAGGAAGAGAAGGGGTGGGCACAACTGAATACCTGATGGGTGCTCGTCGCGGGTGAAGTGCCCGAGGAAGACCTGGCGAAGGGCCCGACGAAGACCTGAGCAGCTGGCGCAGGGCGGCGGCGGAGCTCGCCCAGTCGTCGTCAGCAACAAAGGCGGAGGGAACGAGAGAGGGGGAGATCGTCTGCGCAGTCCTCGCGGTGAGCTAGGCCGGTGGTGATGAGATGCAGCGGAGTGAGGGGGAGGTGCGAATTCGGGAGAGAAATCAGTCTCAGAGGATGGGGGAGGAGGATGAACAACAGCAGCTGCTGCGGACGGGAAAGGCAGTTCGTTGTTGCGTTGGAATTGGAACAAAACCTCTTTTTTGGATTTTGCCTCGTGAATTCACCACCCCTTTTCACTCCGCTTTGCCCGTACCGGACGGAGTACAAGAAAACTCTAGCTGGCGACGGTGACTGGCTTGCCACATCATCCAGCATCTATCCAAACGTTTAAAAGCTCCTTTCGCAAATTGTTTGTTACAAGAGCACAAATGAAATTCCCATGCACTCCCTCAGTCTTAAATTACGAGTAGCATTTCGAATCGTAGCTTTTGCTACGCACCTTAACCAAGAAATGAGAAAATATTTTATAACTTAGAGGAGAGAGTCGTAAATTGTTGTTTTTAAAAATTAAACCATAACGTGTCGGTGTGAACACTGAGCAGCGGTCCCAGGGTGGCAACCTAAATATTATCATTAATTTATATAATCCATTTTAAAACATTTTGAAAATAATATCATTGAGTTTAAAAATATAACTACTTAGAGAAAATTTTGGTTATAAATAAAACAAGATTTGTCGCGCCATTGCATATGGAATGTCAGGTTTGGTTTTGTGGCGTCAACGAGAGATGATTGCTAGCTTGATTTGTAAACGGCCCCATCGTATCGCACAATTGTTGCCCAACACACCATGGGCACATAACAAGATTGTATGAGTCTTGTTTCTCTCTTGTCCTCTCCACCGTTGCCCCATAAATATAGGTTCCTATCTACCAATGGTTGTATTCTAGCACAAACACATGCAAATAAGATGAATAATCAAACTTAAAGTAAAAAAAAAGTCAAACAAACTATATTTTTGAACGGAGAGAGTATCAGTTTTATTCTAGTGCAAATGGTATTCATGATATCACCATTCACCTCCTTCCATGTGTTTGTTATACTACACATGGCACTTTTGGTGATACTCTTATCCGCATGTTAAGAGGGAACCTTTACACTAGTTAGATGTCCCCATGGCCTTTCCCGAGGAAAAAAAATAGTATTTTCTCCGTTTTAAATTCTAAATCATTCTAATAATTTTGGAAAATCAAAGCATCTTAAGTTTGACCAAAATTAAAAAAAATACAAAATTTTTATGACATCAAATAGGTATACTATAAAATATAATTAATAAAAAATCCAACAATACTTAGTTGGCATCCTAAATGTTATTATCTTTTCTTAGTATAAATTTAGTCAAACTTGAGATGTTTTGATTTTTCAACATTCATGGAATGACTTACAATCTAGGACGGATGGAGTATACAACAATATATAGATAATGTAGATATAGAAACAAAAATGTATTTAAATTTAAATTCTAGCTTAAAAGGCCACAAAATCATAAACTCGTGAATTAAAGCAAAAACCTCACTATACTTAACATGCAAGATGATGAATAGCTTATATAACACGGCTGATACTATGATAGTTGAATTGATCGAACGGATAATACTAGCTGAGATGAGGTGGCTCAATGTAGTTGCAGAGAAATCTAAATTAATTATTTTATGTTGTCATGTTGAGGCACAAAGTCATAAACTCATTTTTTTTTCGACCAATAAACGAGTGAAAGCAAAACCTCCTAGACTAACAAAAAACAAACGAATAAAAGCAATACAAACGTGTAAATACTATACTTGTCGTTGTCTGTCGCGACGGCATAATGGTAAGGCACTCCAGCCCGGTGTCGTTGTCCGCGAAGAAATAGTTGCTCTTATTGAGCTCCATCGTCGCCGTGCCGTCGAACACCAGCGTCAGCTTCGGAACCTTGACCTGCTTGTCTATGGACGCTTAGCACAGGTCAAGGCCGAGTGCTTTGCCGTCGACAGGCTCCGACTTGATCCCGCTGACGAAGGCCTGCCTCACGACCTTGTACGCGGCCTCCTCGAGGTACGTGGCCGGCGTGGTCGTGCTCAGGAACACGCCGCCGGAGCCGTCCGCCTGAAAGTCGAACGTCCCGGCCGGAATGCCGGTGAGGTCGTGGCCGTCCACCTGGATGCCCTTGAGGTTGACGTAGTAGCGGTCAGCATGTTTGTTGTTGCGTACAAGAGGAGTCGAGCGGCCCCGGCTTGACCGGGGAACGGCGACCTGCAGGAGGTTGCCGCCGGCGCCGGCGCCGATGCCTGAACCGTCCGACGCCAACAGGTAGGAGAACCACGAGAGCTGGAGCTGTGAGGCCAGAGACAAGGGTCCCCTTCCGAAGCCGAAGGAGCCGGAGGCACCGGAGAAGTCGCCGGAGCTCGCGTAGCTGCAGCCGAACACCACGTCGGGGACGCCGACACGACTCGTCGTCGGACCACCAAACGTGAAGGTGTCGTTGGCGAGGTAGCCGGTCGTGTTCGTTCCTCGGCCGTACTTGACGGTGTAGCCGCAGCCGTCGCTGGCAGACGATGACGCCGGCAGCCGTTGACGCGGGCACTCCTGTTTGAGCACGCTCTGCTGGCACGTCTGGCTAGCACAGGGAACATTGGCGAAGGTGCGCGACTCCTTGCCCTGGAAGCTGGGCGCCGCCAGGCAGGAGGTGCAGGGCTCGCACTGCGCCCACACAAAACTGAGGGTGACGTCCAGCACGCCGGCAACGTTCTGTGGCGGCGTGCCGACGGAGAGGTTGAAGATGTAGAGACCAGCGGTGTTGGCCGCGCTCTCCGGCGCCTTGTCGTCGTCGGTGCCCTGCTTCTTGTCTGCAGACGGCGCCTGCAGGATTTCTTGGAAGATGCCCCAGATGTCCCCGGCGTGCTTCCCCAAGAAGTTGCGGGCCTTTGTCACCTGCTGTGGACGAAGGAGAACGGAGTAGCGTCCGATCTTGCCGAAGGCGGCGATGGGTACCCGGCCGGAGACAAGCGGCGCCGGCACGAGGGCAAGGAAGAAGATAACTACTAGTAGGCTCCGGGCCATGGTGAGAGGTATACACTTTTGCACCTTTTGCAGAAGAATACCAAGGATTTTCCGAAAGTAATTGCAACTGCGTATATGCTTTGTGGATCAATTAACACTGGAATATATGTGCTGCATACGCGCCTACGCTACGTATTTATAGAGTCGTTCGCAAGCTTCTTCTGAGCAGCAGCTACATCCACTATACACTAATATATTTGAATTTAACAATTTGGTTGCAATAAGCCAATAATTCTATATGCCACTGACCGTTTACTATGGGATATTTGAGCTTTAGTTAGCGCGTCGTCCATCGCAAACGAACCATATGGCCTTGTCGGCAACCTTATTAGGAACTTATTAGGACGATGCTTTCAAAGGGCACATTGGAAAATGATATGTAGACCAATTCATGTTATAAATTTTAGTGTTTGCTGCATATATGGTTATTGCTGTTACAGAATATGGTGAAACCTATCTATCTATGGACTTGGGTGTAAATAGGTTGTCTTCTGACTTTCATTACATTGCTTGGTGGTGCTAGTTCTTTTTAGTGGCTCTATTTTACGAAGAAACGATATTGCACTCTCGATGGTAAGCATCGTGCCCTTCAACACCAAGAGGTTTTTTATGGTGACTTTGCCGATTTCAAAATTTGTTGGATAAGTAGTCAATTAGAGATGTGTTTATATAGGGGTAATTGTACATTTGTACTTGTTGGTATATGATTAGTGTCTACATCTGTAGTAGTTTGTTAAAAGGACAAATTACAATTTCTTTCCATGGTGCACCAATTCAGAAAAAAAATATTGGAATTATGTACCACGTAGTAGGCGCGTAACGAGCAGAATTGATCCTGACTTTGCTCGTATTTCGTTTGTTTTCATGGTAACAATAATGAAAAACACAAAAGAACTATATAATGAAATGTTTGTGACACGCCGTAGGGTGGATATCTGTCACTACGGACGTGAATAAAATAAATCCACTCTGGTAAAGGACGCGTCTGTCTAAAGGAACATGTCAAAATACATGCCACTGTTGCCTCATCGTACGTTGTACTCCGTATATGGACTATTGATTGACCAGCTCAACTTTATATAAAATATTTCTGCCAAAAAAATAAAAAAACGTTGGTGTATATTGTATATATAATATATAAGAGCTGAAGTCCAGTCATCTGCCGACTTCGTCTTATGAGTTTTGACTCGTCATTTCATCACAATCAACCGCCGGCTGAACTCATTCCTACTCTTTTCTTGTCAATCTTTAATTTTCCCCAGCTCAAGTCAACGCGTCCCCTCGCATATATTAGATGGTCATAAGGCCTGAACTCCTTGGGAACGGCCCATGGACGGTGTTTTGGCCCAGCCCAGGCATGTGCAGCTGGATTGGCTGTGCAGCTGCACAAACAGCCGAAGCAAGCAGGGCCCAGACAAATCACGCAAACACGGTGGCCCTGCCTTGTTTCTTTTTCTGGAAAAGTCTATTTTTGCTCCATCATCTTTCACGAAAGTTCGATTTTGCTCCCTGAACGAGAAATCCAGACAAAAATGCTCCCTCACCTATTAAAACCATGCACACGACCTCCATAGCTGGTTTGAGCTCTGGTTTTGGTACCGATGGCGCCAAATAATATATGGGCCCACGATAACTCAGCCATGGTAAATACAATGGAAAAGAAGTGGTCGTCCTGTTCATCTCGTCCCTACCGCCGCACGGGGCAGCGCCTCCCGTGCATCGCTGCCGCTGTCGCCTCAACACCTTCCTGACCTGGACGCCTCGAAGCCACCGCGGCGCTCGCGGAGATCCTGCTAAACTGCCGCCCGTTCGGGCCCTACCACCTGCTCCTCTTAAAGGACGACAACGCCGACACTACCGCCGCGCCAGCAGCGGACCCTCACGGCTGCCTGGCCTGGACCGCCACCCGGCGCGCGGCATCGCATACCTGAGCTTCGGCACGATTGCTGTTTGACTCCAAGGCGACGGCGGCCACGGTGCCTTTGAACTGGAGGTTCGACATCGGCACGCTCAACTACGTGGTGACGGCGAGCCTCGGCCTGCCGGGCGTGGCGCAGACGCTGGAGGTGGACACCGGCAGCGACCTGTGCGAGGGGCTGGGCATCTACGCTCCGGCCTGCTCGGCGCGCGGGCAGTGTGGGGCTTCTCTTTGGCTGCGGCCTCATGCAGAGCGGGCTGTTCAACAGCGTCGACAGACTCCTCAGCCTCTGCCGCGAACAGACGGCGAGCACGTACGGCTGGGTGTCCTCCTACTGCCTCCCGACGAAGCCGTCAACCACGGGTACCTGACGCAGGGCGCCCATCCGACGCGGCGCCGCCGGGCTTCTCCACGACGCAGCTGCTGTCGTCGCCGGTATCTGCGTTGGGTGGGTGAGTCAGCATGGGCCCACATGTGATAGGGTGCCAGCTGTGCTAAAACCAGAGCTCAAACCAGGTTGGGAGGTCATGTGCACGGTTTTAATACGAGGGAACACTTTGTCTGGTTTTCTCGTTTAGAGAGCAAAATTAAACTTTTACGAAAGACGAAGGAGCAAAAGTAGACTTTTTCTTTTTTTTTCTCTTATTATGTGTCTGGGCCCGTGTGGGCTGAGCTTGCACTATTACTAATGGGCCACAGCCTGCCAAACGGACTGCTGGACTGCACGAGTAACAGGCCATCTCTTTTTTTTTTTTGAATTTAACTGGCCATCACTTGATTCTGAGCGTGTCAAAAAAGTCCAAGGCGCGTGGAATTTGACATGCAACTCTTTTCAGTGAAAGACAATACATAATTTTATCTACAAATGGGCGCACACTGCCTGTATGAACAAGTGTGCTAATTAACTTGCTTGCTAGCTAGCGATATGGATCGGAGCTGCACTGAAGAACGTGCACCTATAAAAACATCATGCTTTGTAAGAGTCTATTTGAAAGTATTCGATTGATCAGCAAGTCGTACAAATGCAACTTTCACCACTAGTTTGATTTTCATTCTGAAAAATGCATCCAAAGTAGTGCTAAACCAATAAGCACTTGAAAAGACAAACCAATAATGCAACGAGATACACCCCTGGACACGCAGGCACTGTGCGCAGTTCCTTTTCATTGCAGCCAGCCAGCTAGCATATCATCGGCGGCGGTGACAGGTGAGAGGCCGGTGCGCGTGGCGGTGCGGTGGCGCGACGCCGGCCACTCGGGTCAAACCAAAAGCTAGCTGCGAAAGCGCCAAGTGTGCTAAGCTTAGCTGGCTAGCGATATGGATTATGGAGATCGGAGCTGCACCTGACCTGCACCTGCACGTGCCACGCCACGCGTATCGTTAGGCGGCGGCCGGCCGGCCGGCCGGTGTCAACGTCTGGCCGCGGCCGCGGCCACCGCGGGTGGTTGCCATTAATCCCACTGCCACCCAATGTCAGCGCCGTCGCGATGATGTACTCGTCTGCTACTACTCCTAGTAGTACTACGGAATACTTGGCTAGATTAATCAATTAATTAATATATGCATGAACAAATACGGAAACGAGTTAAGCACAGTAATAGCCTTTGCTCTTATGATTGATGTATAGGAATATACTCATCAGCCTCTGAATTTGTCCTAAATCAAACATTATATATATGACCAAATTTTATAAAATGCAAATATGCATTGTATAAAATTAGTATAGTTAGATACAATATGGAACATATTTACCTTTTTAATAATATTTTGTATAAATGTGGTCAAACTTAATAAAAGTTTGATTTATGACAGCTCTCTAGAAATGGTCTTGTCTTTTTTTCTTAGCTCAGAAATGGGCTTATGTATGGAGTACTATCACATGCATAAACTAAATAATATTGTCTAAAAAACTAAATAATAATTCCGTTTCTCTTTTATCTAAAAAAAATCTAAAGATTCTCTATATATACCTTGGTCAGCATGTCTACTGCTTAACATCCTTTGTCTAAGCTAATTGGCAGCATTACTGAAGGAAAAACACGCCTTCCCCACTTTGACCATAGAATGTTTTCAGTTTTTTGTGCCTGTACAAGCAAACAACATTCAACAGTCAACACACATATGCGCTTACATGATCACGTTCTAGATGTACAGATGATTGAACGAATTATTTGATTCATGCTTGGGAGGTCAAATTCGCCACTGACCAAGTCATCATCTAGATCATCTCTGTTACTTATACATTTTATAAAAATACAAGCCTTTTTTTTTTAAAAAAAATGTCAATTCTTCGATATCGCACTTTCGACCATTTCAGACTGCTACAAACTCCGATGATCCAGCCGGGCACGACACGACACGACACGTACAAAAATGAAGCCGAGACCGAAACTAAAAACGCGCGCGAGGACTCCTGCTGTGCGGCCGGCGCCACGCCATGCAGCGGCGGCGTCAACCACGAGCAGCGCACCGCCACCGCCGCCCCTTCCTGACGGCGGCGGCAGCGGGGGCAGTCTCGATCCACCTCCTCCTCGTCCTCCTGAGCGCCGTGTCCGTCGCCGGTGACGCGGCGTCCGGCACGCCGGAGATCCTGGACACGGTGTGCGCGGCGACGCAGGCGGCGGACCCGGAAGGCTTCGACGTGAGCTTCGTCACCACCCTCGAGATGATCTACCAGAACGTGACGCGGTCCGGGTTCGGCGCGGCGGGCTCCGGCGAGGGCAACAACACGGTGTTCGGGCTCGGGCAGTGCCTGAGCTACCTGTCCCCGACCGACTGCCAGCTCTGCTACGCGCAGAGCCGCGTGAAGCTGCCGCACTGCCTCCCCGCCGACGGCGGCCGGATCTACTTCGACGGGTGCTTCCTCCGCTACGGCGCCGCCAACTTCACGACCGCCGCCACCGACGCCAGCGACACCGCGGTGTGCTCCAACGCCACCGCTGTCGATGCGACGGACCGGACCGGATTCGCGGCCGCGGCAGCAGCGCTGGTGCGGAACGTCACGGCCGCCGCGCCGGGCGCCAAGGACTACTACTATGCGGCCTCGTCGGCGTCGTCGTCGGCAGCGGCGTTGCCGTCCGGGCGCGCGCCGACGGCGTACGCCGCGGCGCAGTGCTGGAGGTCGCTCAACGCCAGCGCGTGCGCCTCGTGCGTGGCCAGCGCGCGCGACCGGGTCCTCCGCCAGTGCCTCCCCGCCGCGCCCGAAGGGTACGGCCTCAACGCCGGCTGCGTTGTCAGATACTCCACGCGGCCGTTCTACCTGCCGGCCAGCGCCAGCGGCGGCGGCGGCGGCGGCGGCGGAACGTCCGGTGAGTACATTTTCCCGTGTACATACTGTCATCCGTTAGACTTTGTGGTCTGTTCTTGGTCCAAAAAGTTTCACGGGGAAGATGAGAGAAGCGTGCCGTGTCTGAATTTGAGCGATAGCAACTCCTACTCCTACTCTGATTTTTTTTGGGTTTTCTTCGTGGCTGGCAGGGCGGCGCATTGCTGTCATCGTGGTGGCTTCGGTCTTCTCGGCACTAGCCGTCATGGGCATAGCGTTCATCTGGACACGACTGAGGTCCAGATCAAGAGACGTTCTCCTCCACGACGACATGGACGGGTCCGGCGAGATGATCCGCGCGATCGCGGCGTCGCAGCTGGGCTTCAAGTACGGAGAGCTGCGGGCGGCGACGGACGAGTTCAGCCAGAGGAACAAGCTCGGGCAGGGCGGGTACGGGTCCGTGTACAAGGGCGTGCTGGCCGACGACCGGGAGGTGGCGGTGAAGCGCCTCTTCTTCAACTCCCGGCAGTGGGCGGAGCAGTTCTTCAACGAGGTGAAGCTGGTGAGCCAGGTGCAGCACAAGAACCTGGTCAAGCTCCTCGGCTGCAGCCTCGACGGCCCCGAGAGCCTCCTCGTCTACGAGTACCTCTGCAACACCAGCCTCGACCACTACCTCTTCGACGCGTTCAAGAAGACGGCGCTGGATTGGGAGCGGAGGTTCGAGATCGTGCTGGGCACGGCGGAGGGGCTGTCTTACCTGCACTCTGCTTCGGAGGTCAGGATCATACACCGGGACATCAAGGCCAGCAACATCCTGCTGGACGAAAGGTTCAGGCCAAAGATTGCAGATTTTGGCCTCGCCAGGAACTTCATGGAGGATCAGAGCCATCTCAGCACCGGTCTCGCCGGCACCTTGTGAGTCCAATCCGATCCGATCCAACTAATTTCATGGCTGAATCGTCATAAAAGTTCATCTCTTCCTGACTGAAGAAATGAATAGAACTCTCCCTCATCTGTTCCAATTTTCTGCACAGTGGATACATGGCTCCGGAGTACATCGTCCACGGGCAGCTGACAGAGAAGGCCGACATCTACAGCTACGGCGTGCTGGTCCTCGAGATCGTCACCGGCCGGAAGAACCACAACTCGGTGGCGTCGTCGACAGAAGGCCTCTCACTCATGGCACTGGTATGCCACATTCAATTTTCAGACATGTTGCTGTCACCGTATAATTTCAGGAAAAAAATAACAATTTCAGATAAAGCTAAGCTAGAACTACTCCTGTTCTTTCTTCAGATATGGAAACACTACAACGCCGGCACCCTGATGGAGCTGCTGGACCCGAACCTCCGGGAGCAGTGCACGGAGGAGGACGCCCTCCGGGCGTTCCACGTCGGCCTGCTCTGCGCCCAGGCGTCGCCGAACCTCCGGCCGCCGATGTGGAAGGTGGTGGAAATGCTGAGTGGCAGGGATCACAGGGCGCTTCCCCGGCCTACGCAGCCGCCGTTCATCAACGTCAAGGGGTCCAAGAACGGCAAGAGCGACGACACCTCGGGGTCAGAGTCTCTCATGTCCAACTCCGACAAGTCGCCGTTCTCGCTGAACCAGCTCTCAGTCAGTGGGGTTCAGGCCAGGTAAAAAGAAAGAAGGTGTGGTGTGGATGGCGTTGTGTCTGTAATTAACATTTTTGAAATTGTAGAAGTAGAGGATAGATTTGACTATAATTTTCTAGCCATGGATGTTTTGTTGATCTAATGACGTCCTTGATGACTATGTGCAAGTCTTCGGAAGAATGATTCCTGTTTTGTAAGTAAAACATGCAGAAAATGTTGATCAATCTTTAGTATTCTGCAAAACATTCAGAGAAGTACAGCTAGTCTTGTGGAACATTGTTGCGAGAAATTTTCTCCTGTGCAGACTTGAAAGAAACTAATATTTCCAGGTATAGAGATGTGGGTATTTACTATGCTGATTAATCCTAGAAGGTGTAATACAATTTACAAATCAGGCAATGAAGACATATGTGTCTCTCTCTTTTTTATTAAAAAAAAATAACTTGTGCCATGTACCAGTCACAGGGATTCAGATGTATTGCCTAACAGCAGAATAGACAGTTCCCAGACTTCTCCATCCTATTGAAAACAAGTCACAAGAATCCACATCATATCCACATACAGATTGGAGCGTAAATGCCACCATCTGATGAATACATAAACCAAGTGTAATGAACCCCCGGTTTCGGTTTGGGAAAGTCAAGCACACAGGTAAGGTGAGAGAGAAACCAAGACTTGCTACTTGGCAGCTAGAATTGGTCCAGATGGACTGGCAATTTGAGTTTGAGAGCTGAAACAGCTGTTACTCTCCTGGTCAGTTCAGACAGAGATTGAGATTTCAGAGCTGCTGCTGCTGCCGCCGCCGCCTGGAATGCTGAACTTTCTGGCTGTGCGATCTGGTCAGGTCGTTGTCCAATTGTTCATGCAAGTTTGTCAAGATTTGCTGCTGAGTAGGAGTGAATGGGCTGCTGCAGCCAGCAGCCAAATGGCTTGGCTAGTGAAGCGATCAAGCGAAATAAATATTGATGAGGAAGCTATCTGCTGTTAAGTGTTCGCCGCCGCCCAAGACGGAGAAGGTTCAACTACTCGCATCAGTGTTCGTTGAAACTGAAGACAGGACACAGCAGGCGTACTGCTTCACGCCTTCTTCAGGCGAGCTGTAGTGTAGCTCTAGTGTTCTACGCAAAATTTCATGAACTGAGCAGAGGACGTCTGTCAGCGTCGGACTGTTTTTAGAAAAAAGAATATATTAATATTATAGCTTCGACTAATGTATATAGTTATTTATTATTACAAGATTACAAACAAACAAACCAACTCCAAGGGATTTCAAAAACGAAGACTGGGTGTGTTTGCACAATTGCAGTATTGCATGAGAAACTAAATCAGTTCTTATGTTTCACCAATATACAAGGGATTGAACTTGAATTGAGCTTTTGCATGAAAGACCATACAAAAACGAACCTCCCGTTGCAGCAAGCTTGATTTGTAAACAGAAAATGCTCCCCTTTTTTCCCTGCCCTCTGTTTCTTGTTCCTGGGCTTCTAAAAGCCTAGCCCAACTACTCGGTCCATAAAAGCCCACAAGTTAGGGCCGGACGCTGCAGCCCAGCGCCCCAGCAACATGGATATTTTTTTAATATTTTCAAATTCATTTTTTTGCCAAAAAATAAATTATCCAAACAAAAAAAAATTTCAAAACTATACTATTGCCTCCGCTTGAAACCGGTGGGAAGTACTTACCACCGGTTGAATCGTAGATATTTCCTTTGTCACATCATCATAAAAAAATCATAACATTTATATTTGAACTTGGATGGAGATAAAAATTTGTATGAAAGGTGTAGAGAAAAAAAGATCTACAACTTTATATGAGAAAAATCATAATATTGGAAGTTGTTTTGATACCAAAAAATTGAACAAGTTCAGATATATATTTGTAAATCTAAACATTATATCAATCATTTTGGTATCAAGATAGCTTGAACTAATGAAAATGTTGTGAACAGTAAGGTTGTAGATTTCACTGTTCAATATACAATTCTTATATGAACTGGATTGGATACAATTAAAATATAACCTAGGGTTATCAATCAAAATAATTACTTTTAACTAACACATGGGTTTGGACACCTGAATAACAGAAAGATAATAAATAAAAGAGTATTAAATAAATAAATAAATAAATAAATCGTCGTGCAAATTAAAATTATTTTTTCAAGAAAAAGGGAAAAAATGGATGCAGCTAACTTGTTAATGAATTTTTTTTGGTGTGGCCGAGTGTCGTCAATGCTTGAAGGATCCGTAGGTCTGCAGTATGGTGGAGATGAAGGTGATGAAGGCGACGAACTCGGCGACGACGGCCCATGGCACGGTGAAGTAGTTGCGCTGCACGTCCGCCCACATCATGAAGAGCGGGTGCTGGCTCCGCTCCCGCAGCTTCTGCAGCGTCTCGCCCAGGTAGCTCTTCTCCAGCTCCGCCGCCGCCTCGCTCGCCGCGCCGACGCGCTTGAAGAAGCGCGCCACGTCCTCCTTGCTCTCGCCCCCGGCCGACGCCGTCACCACCTCCGCCGCCACCAGCACCCCGGCGTCCTCCGGCGACTGCACCAGCTTCGCCATGAGCCACACGTACGCCGACACGTCGCCGGCGCGCTGGTCCGCCGACTGCTCGAACGCCATCAGGTTCAGCAGCAGCGGCGCCGTCCGGAACTCGATCCGCAGCTGCGGCAGCTGCAGCCGGTCCTCGTGCGCCAGCTTCACGGCCAGCGGCACCGGGCCCAGCACCGCCGCGACGCCCGGGGGGGCCTTGCTGCCCGTGCCGCCTCGCGCCTTCTTGAACCGCACCCACATCCGCTTCAGGTCGGTCGCCGACGGCAGGTCCTCCCGCCCGTAGCTCGCGCGCCACCGGCTCTCCTCGGGCAGGATCGGGTACAGCAGCGGCACCAGGAGCAGGAGCGGGAGCCGACGCAGCAGCCGCGCCGCCTCCTGCATCATCTCCACCGGCGCCGCGTCCTGGACGAGCCGCGGTGGCGGCTCCCATCCGGTGCGCGCCGCGGTGACCATCTTGTGGAGCAGGTGCAGGATGTGGCAGACGTCGCTGGCCGCCGGCAGCCCCTCGCTCATGTCCCGGCCCTTCTCGCCGGCGAGGAAGTACAGCACTAGCTTCATGAGCAGCTCCGTCGGCTGGTACCCCATGGTGACGACATCCGGCAGCCTGGTGCTGTTGATGAGGTCGACGAGGACGAAGAACGGGATCTGGTTCTCTGCCCGGACGAGGTCGACGGACAGCTGCACGGGGCCGAACGGCGTGGCGTGCAGCGACGCCTCCTCCACCCCCGTGACGACGTTGACGAGGTGCTCGATGATGAAGCAGCCGTCGAGCACCAGCATCTGGATCAGGTCCTCGGCGCTGACGTTTTCCACGTCCTCGGCGGCGTACATGGCGCGGGCCTCCCGCTCGCGCGCCGCGACAAGGCGCACGTAATCCTGGATGACGACGAGGTGCTGCGCGGGGTCGCCGTGGCCGCGGGAGATGAGGCTGTTGAGGTAGGCCATCTTGAGGCGGGTGCCGGCGCGGAGCCGGCGGTTCGCGGCGTGGAGCGGGCCGATGGCGACGAGCCCCGGCGTGTAGGCGTCCGCGTTGTGGTCGCGGACGTGCTCCGGGACGAGGGACACGCGGAGGGTGTTCACCATGATCCGGTGCTGCTCCGTCGCCGCCGCGTCCTCCTGCTGCTGCGTCAGGCGCCGCGCCAGCCACTCCACGTGCACCGTGATGTCGTCGCCCGCCATGGCCGCTGGCCAGCAGGAGCTCGATCGTCTGTTGGTTAGCACCGTTGGAGATCACCATGCGTGCGCGTGGACGTGTTATATAGCTCCCATTCGAGTGGCGAATCAAGCTAACGACATGGATATAGAATCATAAGTTCTTAGGTGAGTTGGTTAGAGAGGATGATGACATGAGCACGCAAGAATTTCTCGAGTATACGATCTCTGGAGTGATAGAGCAACCGGTAGCTAGATTCGTAGCTTCCGTTGGTGACAAAGATGGCATACATGCAGAGACTAGTAGAGAGGATTAAAAGTGAATGCTAGTGACAGGCTGTTGTGAGCTGCTGCTAGCAGAGGATAATTCTTTGCTTTGCTTGTGGGATGCTCGCAGAACAGCAGGGTCTGCATAAGCTTGTCGTTTTGAGTGTATTCTACTGTTCTTCTCCCAAATCACAATGTTTTTTTTGGGTGAAAATCATGATCTTATTCCAGAGGCAATCCTGGTTGCCAAGCAACCATCAGAGTACTCTGTTTGTTGAAACCCAGTTTGTTCAACCCAGTAATTGAGCATGTTGTATGCTCAGAGTACTCTGTTTTTTTTCGACAATTCGAATGGATTATAGACTTGTCTTCCGTGGTTTGGAGTTATAATTTTTTTTTTATCACTGACCTTGTATTCCAGATCGCTTTCATGTTTGGTTGCGTGTTGATCTGTTGGAACAAATTGTGAATTTGTGACTTATGCCGATTTTACTTCAGGTGTAAACTTTGCTGATAGATATGGAGGCGGCACCCCAAAGTTGAACTGTGATAAACAACAGCGTAAACTTTGCTGGTAGATGTGTTTTTCTTTTGATATGAGGACCCTTCCCCATTTTCATTACAAGTAACGGAAATACATTGTTTAGAGTCTTGGAAAGAAGCAAAGCAAAAGACCAGCGTAGGTTAAAGTTTGGGATAAAACCCCATAACAGTGCTCAACCGACTAAGAACTAGCAAGATATGAACTTGAACAACAAGCGACCATCTCCTTGTGCTTTTCGATGTTGATGCCGTAGAGTGAAAATCCTTCATCCGCCATATTTATCTTGCTCTGACGTCTCTTTCAGCCTCCCGGGTGCCTGCTTCTTCTTCTTGTTAGCCACCAGTCTTGTAGCGATCGAAAGCATTGCATCCACCCCGTCCATTAACACTTTCTTGTCGTCGTCAAGGAATAATCCTGCCCAGTAACCCATAAGCGAACATGCATAACATATAATGCTGGCAGGATCAGTCACAACTTTTCCCTCAAAACATACAATATTCCTTGTTTTTCAGATAGCCCAACATATAGCGGCTAAACCCAGAGTATGAAATTTTAAGCCAGCAGGAAACCAATTTTCACACCAAGTTCACTGCACAAAAGTAAAGCATGTACAAATGGCAGGCACAAAGTTCTTCAGCATAATAATCAACAAGTGCACACTGAAAGTCTGAAACTATTTTACCATTTTTTCCCCTTACATTGCACAGACTTTATTTGGAACACGTGAGGTTTTCCCTATTTCTTCGTTTTTGTATGTGAAATTGAAGTGATTCATATAAAATCGTTTTACGATTCTTGTGAAGTTGTTGCAGTCTAAGCAGACTCTCATAGCCTTTGGTTTTCTTTTAGTTAAACTTGCGTCAAAAAATTCGTTAAACTAAGTGTTTGACAATTTTTTAGTTTCTTGGTCATCTTATTTATTTAAATCTTGGACTATCTTGGACATCCTATCCTATTATTACATACATGTATCACATTCCCTCCCCCGCGCCCCCCCCCGCCCGGGGGGCCCCCCAAAAAAAATATAAGCTATATTCACCATGATTTTGTTCATGCCCGCTGTGGCCATTACATCTTAAGCAGCCGTTGTTCGGTCCTATCCTCATGCCAACATCCTTCGGTGCCACTGCCACAAAGCCTAAACAAACTGTAGAAGCATCACTAGCACTAGTGAGCTACTGATCTAAGGCCAACTACCTATGCCATTCTACAGCATCGCTGACTGGCATGTTGTGATCATGTTTGCTTCCACTAGTGACCAGTATGCGCATCGAGGATTCGATGGACCAATTTCATGTGAGATATCAAAGGTTGATATGTTTTCATGATTTTGTCATAATCCCGGCCACCAAAACATGTGTCCCTTCGCTGAGTCATTAATATTAAACTTGGGGGCATCTGAGCTCATCTAGGCTACTACTTCTTCCGAGCTCTCCGCGCGGCCTCGCATTTGTGCAAATGTCCAAGCACGGTTCCTTGAGGGCTTTGTCAGTATCAAGAGGTGGAGGCGGCACCCCGTAGTTGAACTGCAATAAACAACAACTATGTAAACTTTTGTTGTTAAGTGTTGTGCTTTATTTTGAATTTGATTGTATATATATATACTACACAAAAGCATGTACAAATGACATGCGCAAATTAAAGTTCCTTCAGTATAACTATCAACAAGAAGTAGCGCACACTGAAAGTCTGAAACTATTTACCTGGCAGCTGTAGTCTTCAAAAGTTGGCTCCATGTACAAATAAACACCCAAGTGATCTTTGAAGAAAGTTTGAAAATAGAGAGTGTAATGTAATTTATTCAAGGACTGGGGAGAAGTACCATTAGATAGATACAAATCCAACATTCTAGATGATACAAATCAACACATGAGCAAACCTGAGTTGGCAGTTTGCATGTGTTGATGCAAACACTAATGCATTTGCTCTCTTCTTGGTACTTGCATTTCTCAACGAACACCTGGAAGTTTCATCATCAAGGTTAAAAAAAAACATGGTTTCGAATTCCAGTGTCTTTCAGAAAAAAAAATCATGGAGTTGAAAGTTGGAACAAATCGATACCCCACTTGACAAAGATTTTCCATCAGGCAGAGTGACTGAATTAACCGAGCATGTGCCCATCAACCATTGGCATAAAAGTGCTGTCGCTCTAGCTTCTCAATAAAATGCAGCATCACCAATTCACCAAAGGGACCAAGTTAAGAAGAAATGAAGATTATATCTTACATGGAAATGTTGTACTTTTGATTTGATGCAGACTCACCAATCATCTTGGCAGCTAGTTGACCATTAGCAATTGGCGATACAAGAGCTTTGTAAAGAACAAGCGAGAGAGGCGGAAACCATGACTGTAGTACTCGGGCCTGGCAATTGTAAAAAGAGTCAAAATAAAACTAAAACTAAGATCGATTCAGGTATTAGGGTTTCTGTGACAAGACAGATTTCCAAAGACTAGAGGTGTGGCAAGAGAAGTGATATACAGCAGCCTGCTCAGTCTCCAAAGCACTCATTCCCTTGAGCATGGGACGCTTTGCTACCTCCATTAGCCCAGCATATCCAGGCTTTTCGGAATCCCATCCTACCTCCTACAGCAGAATGTAATTGCATGACTTTCTTTTTTGCGTAGCTGTAAACAGAACAGGGTACTTGTTCCTTTTCTGAAGGCGCCGGATTTTTTTTTTCTTTCACAGCCACTTCCAGGTAATTTTCAGGCTGGATGCAAGTGTACATTTTTTTTTTCATTTATACATGACAGTGGTATTCTACGTTTCTGGACTCTGGAGTGGTGGTCTGTCTGAGAATGATAACATTGAATCTCACATTGGATTGGGCATATATGTCCGCTCGTGAAAAAAAAAAATGTTTAGTTATTTTTATGATTGGAAGGAAGTTGGGTAATAACACCCCCTTGCTTCTCCACTAAAATATAAAATGAAATAAAATTCATAAAACAAATACCAACTCTATTTTAAATTATAGTTTATTTGATTTTTTTTATCTTAAGTTTGATCACTCGTCTTATTAATAAATTTATATAAAGGTATTATTTCCTTTGTTGTGACATACTTTATTATAAAATTTTTTTAAAAATGACTTGACCATGTTTGTATAAATTTTTTTAATAAGACAAGTGGTCGCTAAAAGAGTCTAAATGGTCATTTTGTAGAAATGCAAAGTTCCGTTTTCAATCCCACCTCCACCATCTTGCTTCGGAAGAAGGCGAGGAGGAGGTCGTCCACGAAGGATGGATGGTACTCGCCGCCATTCCCCGTGGCCTCAGCCGCCGCTGCATTGACCTGCATCCAAACCAAGTCGATCACTCTAACAACTAACCGGCACTGCTGCCGCACGTACAGGGCACTGTTGCTACCGACCTGTGGCGAGGAAGAGCAGCGGAACCGGCGACCTAGCTGCTGCTGGGGAGACGAGGCCGGGCACGAGCAAGAAGAGGAGGCGGCGTAAGACGGCGGACCACGAGAGGCGACGGTGAGGCCGCGGGTCGCGAGTGGCGTCGCCATGGACACCGGGCACGGACAACCGCTCCCTGCCTGCCTGCCTACCAGTGGCTGCAGTGGTGGTGGCGATCGAATGCAACACACACATATATACAGAAGAATTGTTAAAATGTAAACGTACGGCACTCCTGGCTCGTGAAAAAACCTATTCTCCCACGCTTTCAAAAATCGTCGGCGCTTCGACTACCATAGAAGACATACTGTTCTGCGGTTCACTTTCCCACCGTTGGCTGTAGCCGACACTGTTCTGCGACGCCGACCGTTTACTGTTTCCAGCATCGTTTTACTGCAGCCAGGGGGCGGATCCAGGGCCCAGCGACGGCAACCCTAGGCACCTGCGGGCGGGGCTCCTTGCTGGTCGGGATCTTCTAGGATCTTTGATTTCAGCGTTGATAGTGAAGCCAAAAAAAAAAAAAATGAGACCCAACCTAGAAAAAACTAGGTGGCTTTTCATTAAGAGAAAAATGAGGTGCATAAGTTTGTCCTCGACGGGGATCGAACCCAGAAGCAGCTACTCCCACACTTAGGAGCCAATCAATTGGGCTATCGCCTCGCCCAGTCCTCATGGTGGTGAAGCACCAGTCAGGCATGCAGGAGAAGACCACGAAACTCCAAGCCTGCCTGTCAACCGTTCGGTAGCCTCAAACAAATGCGATGCAAGTGACTAGGAGGAAGAGCATGCAACTTGAGTCTTATGGCATTGCAATTCAGAGTGACTCAGATATTCTTGAAGCAGATTTCCCAGATTAGAGACCCCAGACCCATCCCTCTTTCTTCGTGATGCTAAGTGTGCTAGTGGCCCGAGGAATCTACAAGAGAGAGAGATCCTTTTTTTCTCCTAGGGCAAAGACAAACTTTCCACAAGAGAATGGTAGCCAAGCCAACCAACGATTAGTAGATTTTGGAGTTGCTACATAATATGCGTTTAAAACGTTTAGGACCCTGACCCATCTGTCACTGTAGCAAGGGTGATCTAAAGTCCCGTGGCGACATCGACGGTGATGAGGTACGAAGTAGCCGCCGAGCACCAGAATCTGGACGAATAGTCCTCGGCGCGGATGCATGCCATTCGGCTTGCAGGCGGGGCGGGTAATTACCGCAACATCTTGAGGACGAGGCTGCGTGGAGGTAGGCCATCTTGAGCCGGCGGGAAGCGTACGGGACGTGGAGCGGGCCGATGGCGACGAGCCCCGGCACTATGCATGCGTCGATCATCCTTGGCTCTGCATGAGCTTGTCTAATGCCAGTTGCAGCTGTTTGCAGCCATACATGATGATTTGCATGTCGCTGAGGCCTAGCCACAGAGGAATCAGTCCCCATTTGGGCGAGCAGCTGTATATAGAGTTGTTGTCGTCGTCGTCGTCGTCGTCTTTATTCTTATCCTTTTATATCTCTTCCTCCTGTGTCCAGCATGTAACGTTTCAGACTGTACTTTTGCTTCTATGGAAAGAGCGAAATGCAACGGAACAGCCAAGACGCCGCTGGAGCTGACAGACGCTATCTTCGACGAAGCTCAGGACTGGTGCATGGCTGGCAACAAGCAGCTGTCGGTGATCATGGCCATTTTCTTCTCTTGTGGTCAATTCAGTAACAATGTAATCGATTTCTTTGGAATCCAGTAGCGTTAGGTTCTGTGCAGGGTTCTACAGAGGGAGCAGCGACCCATCGTAATCGATCCATTCCTGCCTTCCAGGGGGCATGTTTACACCACATTTGTTCAACCCAAAAACCGATCCTGTTTCTTGTTCACAAGTTCAGACTGGAATCCACCGCAGAACAGAGCAAATTTTCCAGATGATGCAGAACAGAATCCAGTGCAGTCTGCAGGGCGCATTTGCTGAAGGAACACATCACGGATGCATCCGGTGAGCTCTGCTCGCTCCTCTGAGAATGAAACAGTCGACCACATGCTATCCTTAAAATGCTCAGGCAGAAGGTCGGCGCAGACAGTCGTGAACGCGAGCTCCCGGATCTTGTGCCTTCACTACTATTGCCTTTTCTCCTTTTCTGCTGCTGGAACATATGGCATAATCTTCGATCAGACTATCAGAGGAACCCTCTCTCAGGCGACTCCTGGTAGCATGCAAAGATGATGCAGTTGTGGAGCTATAGATTGAAACTAGGCAAACGACATGTCGCCAGGACCTGATGTAATGCAATCAACAGAATGTTGCAGGACTCATTACTGTACTGGCATATTTTATAGGAGTATCTAATTCGATGAAGATTATGTAACTGTGTTTTGGCTTTCAAGAAGCTCCTTCAATGAAATCAGGCGTGGAGGGCCTCCCCCAACCCCACACGCGTACACAAAAAAGTTTGCCCTGTAAACTGGCAGGTTTGCTATTTATATGGTGCTTTATATATTTTTCCCCTTCTGTGATGTCCTGTGACCACTGAACTTGTATCCACATCACCCACAGACTGAGTTTTGTGACTCATCATGTTGATCCAACCGAAAACACGTATGTATCTGCAATATAGAATTGGCATTAACCAAATTACTTCATATTGTTGCATGAAGACTGACAAAAGCAAGGCTCGTTTGAGTATCACACCATGCCTTCTTGCAATAACCAAAGCAAGGTACCTGCCATTACTAGATTGTCCCATCTTATCTATGATGTGCAGTCTTTTACAAGGATCATATCAAACTTGGGGGCAACTGAGCGCATCTAGGCTACTATTTCTTCCTAGCTCTCTGCGCCGCTTCGCGTTTGTGCAGATGTCCAAGCACGGTTCCTTGAGGGCTTTGTCGGTATCAAGAGGTGGAGGCGGCACCCCGAAGTTGAACTGCGATAAACAGCAGCGTAAACTTTGTTGTTAAGTGCAGTGCTTTATTTTGAATTTTGGTCATATACTACACAAAAGCATGTACAAATGGCAGGCGCAAAGTTCTTTTAGCAAAACAATCGACAACAAGAATAGTGCACAAAGTCTGAAACTATATTTACCTGGCAGCTATAGTCTTCAAAATTTGGCTCCATGTACAAATCAACGCCCATGTGATCTTTGAAGAAAGTCTGAAAATGGAAAGTGTAGTTTATACAAGGACTGGGGAGGAGTATTAGATAAATACAAATCCAGCATTCTAGATGTATAGACGTGAGCAAACCTGAGTTGGTAGTTTGCATGTGTTGATGCAAATGCCAAGGCATTTGCTCTCTTCCAGATACTTGCATTTCTCAACAAACACCTAGAAGTTTCATCGTCAAGGTGAAAAAGCATGGTATCAAAGTCCAGAGATTTTCCATCAGGCAGAGTGACTGAATTAACAAAACAGACAAGGAGTTGAAAGTTGGTACACAGTACCCCACTTGACCAAGATTTTCCATCAGGCAAAGTGACTGAATTAACTGAGCATGGGCCCATCAACCATTGGCATGAAAGTGCTGTCGCTCTAGCTTCTCAAGAGAATGCAGCAACACCAAAGGGGCCAAGTTAAGAATAAATGAAGACTGTATTATTACATGGAAATGTTGTACTTTTTGACTAGAAGTAGACTCACCAAGCATCATGGCAGCTAGTTGACCATTAGCAATTGGCGATAAAAGAGCTTTGTAAAGAACAAGCAAGAGAGGCGGAAACAACGACTGCAGTACTCGGACCTGGCGATTGTAAAAGAGAGAGACACAGAAAACTAAGGTTAATTCAGGTATTAAAGTTTCCATAACAGACAGAAGTGCACAGACTAGGAAGGAACAAGAGTAGTGACATACAGCAGCTTGTTCAGTCTCCATAGCACTCTTTCCCTTGACCATGAGACGGTTTGCTACTTCCATTAGCCCAGCATACCCAGCCTTTTCGGAATCCCATCCAACCTCCTACAGCTTTTCAGAGAATCAACAGAATGTAACTGTATGTCTTTCTTTTATGCAAAACTGTGATATTACATGTTGACCTAAAGCTTAACAGATACTTGCTAACAGGGGGTTGGCTTTCTAAGTACTTGTACCTTATCAGTGATTATTCTACGTTTATGGCTGGCAGCCTGTCTGAAAACTATGATAACATTGAATCTCACATTGGATTGGGCCTATTTAGTTGTTTTATGATTGAAAGGAAGTTAGGCACTTGCCTGAGGAAAAAAAAACCTAAAACAAATACTTTGTTACGAAATAGAACATTCAGCTCAGATTTCAACAAAACTAAATGGCCATGTTGTAGAAATACAAAGTTTCAAGCTAGATCAAGGTAGTCCGATAAAAATAATAAATAGCACAAGTTTAGTTACTCGCATGGCATCAATTTCTCAGGATTTATCAGACTGTTGATCAAAATTACTCAGCAGAAGATGCTCCGAAGCAGAGCAGAACCTAGTGATGAATTACAAATGTTCAGAAGATTCCATTATCTTCTGAACAAGTGTGTATATTTCATGGCCACTTCTAGGTAATTTTTCAGGTTGTATGCAAGTGTGTATATTTTTTCATTTATATATGACAATGATTATTCTACGTCTCTGGAGTGGCAGTCTGTCTGAAAACTATGATATCATTGAATCTGGCCATTTAATAGAAATCCAAAACTCCAAGGTAGACCAAAGTATAGTCCAATAAACAAAACTACTAATTGTCACAAGTTCAGTTATGCAGGCATCTATTTCTCGGGATTTGTCAAAGTGTTGATCAAAATTACCCAGCACAAGCTGCTCCTAAGACGTCGCACAAAAAAAAACTGCTCCGAAGCAGAGCAGAACCTTGTGATGAATTACTAATGTTCAGAAGATTCAATCATGACACATCCTCTCTTCCATGCCAGAACTCTAATAAACCAAAAGTTTTTTTTGTTCTCCCTTATACTTAAAGAAAAGAATCTAATAAGATTCCTCGTAAAAAAAACAGGGTTTAGCATCAGCTAACTAGCGGAGTGAAGGAAAGGAAGGAATCGGTGGACGGAGTGGAGCTCACCTCCACCATCTTGCTCCGGAAGAAGGCGAGGAGGAGGTCGTCCGCGAAGGAGGGCCGGTACGCGCCGCCCTTCCCCGGCGGCGCCGCCGCCGCTGCATCGACCTGCATCCAAATCAAGTCAACCACCAGTGCCGGCACGGCCGCACAGGGCACGATTGGTATGGCATTAAAATAACCTGTGGCGAGGAGCAGCGGATCCGGCGGAGGCTAGGCCGGCGACCGAGCTGGGGAGACGAGGGCGGGAACGAGGAGCAGGAGGCGGCGGCGCAAGAAGGCGAGCCGCGAGAGGCGAGGCGGAGGCCGCGCGTCGCCAGCTGCGTCGCCATGGACACAGACAGACACGGACAACCAGCTGCCTACCAGTTGTTGCCGTTGTGGCGAACACAGCATCTCGCTGGGACCCACAAGTCAGCCGTCTTTCTCCTTATCAGTGTGGATTGGGCTGCTGCATAGCTTACCCAGTCTTGTGTTTCTGGCCGTCCGTCCGTCTCTTCTTGCACTCATCAGGAACCTCCCCACCACTTGGTTCGTCCTCATCGATGGCGGCCACGGCGAGTGTCACTACAACTACTACTCCCTCCCATCCTCCAGCTCTCCTCAAAGCAGCATCGCCTTCTTCTTTGCTCATCTCCTTCCGCCCCGTCTCCCGCCGCTGCAAGCACCTGTGCGTCAAGACCAAGGTCAGCTGCTTTCTTTTTCTAGAACACGCCTACGGCGCGCATTGCATGGTCAGCTGCTTTCTTTGTCTTGCCTGCCCCAACATGTTTCCAATGTTCATTTCTTTCTACCTCTGATCTTGGTGCTTTGGGTAGGTTGCTAGTTTAATTCTTGTTTTTTAAACTTGCTGGTATACTAGTGTTTCAGAGAACTGGAACAAGAATTGTTGTTCTTTCTTCTATTAATGGTAGAAGGCTAGAATTTCAAGTATTATGGGATAGAGGAAGTATGCTTTATTCAAGTCTGAGGCAGAACTTCGCGTCAAAAAAAAAAAAAAAAAGGTTTGAGGCAGAACATGTGGTTCTTTGCTTGGTTGGGCTTGGGTTCACAAACCTGTATGCGGTTAACAAATTACTAATTTGAAGTTGGCCTTATACTGTAAAGCAAGTATCATGGTGACTTGGTGAGAATAGTTGCTATGGGAGAGACGGGTGCCAGAGAAAGACAGAACAACAGCAGATGCTTGGTGCCAATTCTTAGTAATTGAAAAAGTTTCAGAAAAGGTGATGTAATTTTAGAAAATAAGGCCAACTACAATAGTGTTCACATCATAAATAACCTGTATTCAGGAGATAGGATGCGTCTTGCATACAAAAAATTAACATGCATATAGTATCTCTTTGCCTTAGTAATGGATGAGGTTACAAGGGACATCCAAGGGGATATCCCTTGGTGTATGCTGTTCGTCGATGATGTAGTGTTAGTTGATGAAAGCCGAGCGGGGGTAAATAGGAAACTAGAGTTGTGGCGGCAGACCCTTGAGTCTAAAGGTTTTAGAGTAAGCAGAATTAAAACCGAATACATGAGATGCGACTTTGGCACTGCGGCACAGGTGGAGGGAGACGTGAGTCTGAGAGGTCAAGTAGTGCCTAGGAAAGATACCTTTCGGTATCTGGGATCGATGCTACAGAGGGATGGAGATATTGATACGGACGTCAGCCATAGAATCCAAGCTGGGTGGATAAAGTGGCGCCAAGCTTCTGGCATTCTCTGTGACAAGAGGATACCACAAAAGCTAAAAGGCAAGTTTTATAGAACAGCGATTAGACCCGCTATGTTGTACGGAGCAGAATGCTGGCCCACAAAGAGAAGACATGTTCAACAAATGAGTGTTTCAGAAATGCGTATGTTGCGTTGGATTTGTGGTCACACGAGGATGGACCGAGTGCGGAATGATGATATTCGTGATCGCTTAGGGGTACCACCTATCGAAGAGAAGCTTGTCCAGCATCGGTTGAGGTGGTTTGGCCATGTCCAAAGGAGACCTCCAGAGGCACCAGTGCATTATGGAGTTCTAAGTCAAGATAATAATGTGAGGAGAGGCAGAGGAAGGTCAAAGTTGACATGGGAGGAGGCAATAAAAAGAGATTTGAAAGAATGGGATATACCTAGAGATCTGTGTCTGAATAGGAGTGCTTGGAAATTGGCTATCGACGTGCCTGAACCGTGACCGAGGGTGGTTTGTTGGGTCTCAAATCTAGCCTACCCCAACTTGCTTGGGACTGACAGGCTTGGTTGTTGTTGTTGTTGTATAGTATTTTTATCAATGAACATGAGATATGGATGCTGAATTAGAGACTTCTGAACCTCATCTGTCTTATTCTCCTTTCAGTTTTGGTAGCTGTTTGGGGTAGGAAAAATGTGCTTCCGTTTGGTTCCTTGCCTGTATTTGCCTTTTCTCCTCAAAGCTTTAATAGGTTTCATTCAAACAGGCCACAGAGAATGACCAGTCTGCTAAAAAGCCTCAAAAGGTGAACAGCATTCTTTGCCAGGACTGCGAAGGAAATGGTGAGCACGCTTTTGTTTGAATTTACAGGAACGACTTCTCCCATCTCAGTTAAATGTTTTTGTGTTCATGTAGGGATACATTATGTAGCACCTCAAGGCCATTTGGCTCCTTACTTGAATAATTATATGTAAAGGAAGTAGAAGTGGATCAGAAACCAGTTACAGACTATACAGATGATTGGGCTTAGTATTCTGTTTTGTCAATGCAGTATTGGTGGGTTTCGTTACTGTGTTTCGTTACTGTTGCTGTCACAAAGCATGAATTGAACACTGACATACCTTAATATGGCAACCCTTATTTTACCATACAGCATGGAATGGAATTTCATCACCAAATTATACATTAGCAAGAATATGCTATCCAAACCACCTCCATATGCATGGAATGGAATTTCATCACCAAATTATACCTGAGCAATCTTTAATACTGTAGTTTAAATAATTTTCCTGAATCCTGACTGATTAATGCTTCTGATACTATATGTATGAGGTTAGTATACTTTCTCCTGCTACCATTCCTATACATGACATGGACCCCTAAGTCTAGGAGAAATTCAACTGTTAAAGAAAGCTGTCTGGCATAATATAACAAAATCAACAAATTCTGCTTGCATAATCTTTTAGATGCTCATCATTATTTGAAGAAATTTTATTTTGCAACCTTGTAAGTACAACATTTACCAAAATACATACTTCAGAAAAATCCAGGTCCCTGCAAGTGGTTCACTGGCTCAAAATGAAGGCTCTTACTCTTGTTCAGATATAACTATGCTAACATTCGCTTGTAGAAGCACTGTTTGTTAATTGTAATGCATCATTCTTTTGCAGAGCATTAAGACATCTTGTGTAGCATGCATATGCTATGCATCGACTCCTTATAGCAGCTTTCCAGTTTTGCTGTGCCTGTTGTTGTAACAGTTTCACTGTAAATTGGCAGGTGCAATAGCATGCACCAAATGTGAGGGAAGTGGGGTGAATTCTGTTGACTATTTTGAAGGCCGATTTAAAGCTGGAGCTTTATGCTGGCTTTGCAGGTATGACAATGTGTCGCTATGAGTGGTTCAGTAGACCGTCTAAGTATCAGCCATTTAGACGGATGAGTCTCCTCTAACTTAAGTTAGGGGATCTGGTTTTTAGTCAAGCTGTAGGAGCCAAGCTATACAATAATGGTCTCTTATTTGTCTATAATAAACTTTTTTATTGTTACTTTTATCCATGTCTCACCTTCTCTTTCCTAGTCCTCCTCATATTCACTTGAGCCAATGTATGTGCCCATCATGCATGAAAACCAGCTCTCCTTTCTCTCCTCCATATCAGCATTTGATTAGCTATAAGCCAATGTTGTACTTGCTCTTAGTCATATATCTACTTGGTAACAACTATCTTAATGAATCCTCTGATTCGTTTGACATTCAGCAGCTTGATTTACCCAACTGGTCGTTACTTTTGCAGAGGAAAGCGTGAAATCCTATGTGGGAACTGTAATGGTGCTGGCTTCTTGGGTGGATTTATGAGCAGTTTTGAGGAAACTGCGCAATAGAACCATTGGTTTAACTTTTGTGCATTGCGGAGCACAACAAATCTATCGTGTTTCATGGACACATAAGCATGGACCAACATGCCAGCTTCACTATATGTAATATATGTTTGTTGTTTGGTGCGAAGTTTTTTTTTGTGGGGTTTTCTGCTAATTTTACTCCTCCTGGTTCAAATTATATGCTTTTTAGTTTCCACCCACGGCCAAATTGGAGCTGAACTGCTGAAGAATATTGCACTCCTAAGCAAATGGTTGTTCAATCTGCTGACAACGGATGAGATTTAGCAATGAACAATCAGAAACAAGTACTTAGGCTCAAATTCGTTATCCCAAGTTTATTGGAAAAGTGAGGATTCTAATTTCGGGGAAGCCTCATCAAGATCAAACATGATTTCTTTCCATTTGGCTCCTTTGTAATTAAAGGCGTTTGCCAAGTGCGGGTCTGGGTTGCAAATGGCTTGGAAATTCACCTGCAAGTGAATAGTACCTTACCTATATAAGAGCATCTCCAAAAGATTATTTAAAATGACTATCTAAATTTAGTGATTTTAGCCATTTTGTAAAATGAATATTACTTAGAAAAACAAGACTACTCCAGCAGATTATCTAAATTAAGATTCTCTGTATTCAAAAGCCTGCCACATCAAACTATTTTTTTCTAATATTAGCCAAGTTTGCATTTACAAAATGATTTACATATTCTGTTGGATATGCTCTAACATCATTAGACATAAGCAACAAATTGTAGCGGAGGATTTTTAGTTCACCACCGGTGTTTTCTCATGGAGATGTGATTTGATTTGTCGCAAATTAACATCTTGAAATGATCTGTTCCCTCACATTGCTAATCGCAGGCGTACTCAAGAAAAAGAAGTCTTCTACTGGAATTTGGACCCAAAAGGTCAGTAGTCACATTTCCGGCTTTGATCCGTCAAGAAATCTCAAGCCTAAACAAAATCATATGGAAAACAAAAGCCCACTAAAGATTTTTATGTGATACCTTCGAAGTGTTGTGATCTTTACAAAAGACAATTCAGTAAAACATAATTGGCAACACGGTGAGAAGTGTTACTTTTGCCATGAGAACAAGACAATTAAGCACTTTTTTTACTAGTTATTAAGCAATTTTTCTTTGAATGCCGCTTTGTGTTGTAAATCGATTCACAGAAGCACACAAAGCACAGCAGGAATGCAAAATGTAAACACGGATGTAGGGAGAAAATCACGGAAGCTCTTTATATTATCACTGGTTGCTTGTTGTTACAATTGTATTCGTTATTACAAGGAGGAGATAATCATCTCCGATTTATAGAGCAGCTGGACACCGGCATCGGATTCTCCCATTATCACCTCCCATGTAATTCTCGAGGTGCACGTGTGATGGCATAAAAACCAAGATGGCACAAAAACCGAGATTCAGCCACGTATTATATTTTACAACACTTTGCACGACTAATCTTGGGCTTAAAAAAAAAGTCTATTCTTGGGCTGCATACAGGTTCCGTTAAATTACGTTGGAGGCTGGTGGAGTATTTGGGCCGGGACTTGGAGAGGACAGACACGGATGGGCCTCTGGTGTTCGGGCCGGCTTTTCCTATCGGCCTCGATCGGCGTGTGTTCTCGTCATCCGCACCCACCTCCTGCTTCTGCCTTTCCTCGCTTTCCCTTCCGGCGCCGCCTCTCCTTCCCTGTCGCGTTGTACCTCTTCCGAGGGTAGGATGGTGAAGGGGATCGAGGACCTCCTTGCAACCTTAACCATGTCCTCACCGGTGGTTCTGCTGCCGTGAAGGAGACGAACTCGTCGTCGTGGTCCGGACGTCCGCGTACTAGGTCACGACGTCCCTCCCATGTCCTCCTCAACGTCGACGCCGTCGTTGGCATCCACCGGAACCGCACCACCGCCACAGCCTTGAACAGGAATGGAGCGCCCATCCAGGTATCCTTCCTGCTGAAACCCCCTCCGCAACCCTCCAAGGTGTTCGTGGCCTCCGACGAACTGAACCCGTTCGTGGGTCCGGCCATCCTCTGCTCGGTGGATGACCTCCTCCTCCTCCGCGTCAACGTCGGGCGCAAATCTGGTCACCTCTCGCTTAAGCACTTCCACGACTACTATGTCTACCGGGCTTCCGCCGAATCCCCGTCGCTCGATCTGCTCGAGAGGCCTCCTGCCCCCGTCTTCCACGCGGAAGACGTCGGCTTCCTGCCTCGTCCGGACGGCTGTTACACCATCGCGTCGCTGATGGACATAGGCAGGAACGACGTGTACGAGCTCCAGATGTACCACTCCGAGAATTCCACCTGGACGACGCGCAGGGTGTCCGTGGAGCCTCCGCAGTGGGATCCGTTGCCCAAGAAGATTCCCATGTACTGCGTTACGCTCCTACGCCACTACACCGCCGCCGTGGTCACCATCGGAGGCGAGGGTGGCACCATGGCCTGGGTTGATCCCTGGCGAAGCATCCTGCTCTGCGACGTGCTCCGCTCCGACTCGTCCCTTCGTGGAGTGCCCATCCCGCTGCCATCGAGGCAGATGGGCCTGAACGACGGGTTGGGAGTGGAGCTAGACTTCGGAGGGCACAGCCGTGCCGTCTCCTTCAACAGAGACAAGGGCTGTCTCATGCTTGTGCACCTGGAGCGCAACGAGTCTCCTCCTCCTATTAATGCGGCTACCAAGGGTCTTTACGGGGAAGAAATAAAGGTTCTTGATTGGGAGGTCACCACGTGGAGCAACAGCAAGATGAGCGACTCCCTGGAGGATTGGCACCAGGAACGCAGCGTCCAAGCTTCCAACATCACCATTGACGCACGGAAGCTGGAGGGATCTGGGTTGCCATGTGATCACAGCAATGACCAGGCCGCTGTGGCAGCAGCACAAGCACAACAACAGCTTGAATTGCACAACCTCAGTGTTTGTCAGCCCACTCTCTGTCCCAATGGTGCAGACGACATTGTTTACTTGGTGGCCAGGGAGGAGTATCTGCACCCCAAAGCATGGTTTCTTGCTGTTGACATGAAGGAGCAAGGTACACTGAAGCATGTGGCTTACATTGGCGAGCAAGGTCATCCGTTTTGTCAACGCATCTATTGTCTTAGTAGGATCTCCAAGTATATGAATCCCAAGATGATTCGAGACAAAAAAAAAAAATGAAGCCCAAGATGAGGTCAGAAAGTTCGGCTACTGACCCAGGTATATTACTAATTGGCTTCATGTATCATATATTTTCTGCAAATTGAATTGATGCCTACTCTTGTGTTCTTTTTATATACTCTTGATTCGTAGTTCTTGTTTTTTCATTCCACTAGCTAGCCATCACTGTCCTGACATGTGCTTACCAAATGCTTTTGCAATCTGCTTGTTCTTCTATTTAGTGCATTTGATTTGGCTTCTCAGGTTTTGTGCATGCTTGCACTGCATGCATGCCGAGTAATTTTTCCAGGAACTGCCCATGCCTGGAATCGGACATACTGTCATTTTATTATTTGTATTGCTCTGTTGGTAGTATCACAAATGCTTGAACTTTTAGATGTTAGAAAGATGATAAGTGGATGTACACTAATTAATTTATTTCACACTTTCAGTTAGTAATGTTGCAAATTGTTGAACAACTAGATATTCTTAGTGGAGGAAAAGGTGGGTCCCAGCCATAGGTCCATATATGTGTGTCCTAATAGTTGTTTCCCTTGTACTCACTGATTTCAGTTGCCAATGATGAGGAAGTGAACTTACAGCAAGATAAGAACAAATGTGAGGGTGTAATTCTAGCAAACTATTAGGGGGGCTGCTGTGTCTTAATTGAACTGATGCTCTGCCACTGCTTGCCATGGATGATTTAATAGTCTTTTGTGATGTTTTAGTGATCTCATTATGTCACTGAAATGTATTTTAAGTTTCAAGGCTAGAGGACCTATGCTTGTGCATTTGAAGTTGTTTTCTATGTGTGGAACCAACTCGTATGGTATGCTTGTGGATTTGAAGTTGTTTTCTATGTGTCGAACCAACTTGTATGGTATTGAGGTCAACATTAAGGAACCAGTTAAGCTCTGGAACATTATGTTGCTTGCTACGCTAATACGTGTTTATGTTGTTAACTGGACAATGTATGATAGAGTTGTATATAGTTTGTCCTACTAAAGCAATTAGTACAAACGAAAAAGGCGTAACCACAGCAAAGGCACTCAAAAGCATAACAGACAAACAACCTAGTTGCTTGGCTCTCGCACTACGCCATAGTTTAGCCTCTTTCTTGAACTTTGCGATCATCATCATTGGAGATTTGTGCTGATGCTTGAAAGACGTGAGTTCTGCTCCCTCCGTAGCTCCCAAGTCCCAAGTTGACAAGAAGTGCCAACGATCTTACCGGTTACCGCTTTACATCAAAAACACCTGTTAGCGGCCATTAACATATTGCTCCCCATAGCCATTTTGAATATATGCAGCTGGCAAAAAGGTAGATGACTGATTCACTTAGAGAGTACAATATCGTTGATTGGGCCAACCGAGAGCTAGAAGCCGATCAACCTTCCATAGATTGATTTTGCAAGCCATGCAACGAACTTGCAAGTTGGAGGTGTCTAAGTTTTCCAAATTAACTTTGTCAAAATCTGTGTTTATGGGCTTATGGCGCCTATAAATTGTGCCAAGAATGCCGAGTGAGCTCTGTACTCCCCGGATGCAATGGGCTTCCATGTAACTTGATCCTAAGTTTCCGGATTCAATTCCCCTATAGTCCTTGTCAAAGCCAAGAGATTATTATTGCTCTATCGCCAAGTGTGATCTTTAACCTAGTCTTATTATTAAGGTAAATAAACATTGGTTGACGAGTACAAAAGATTTGCGCCTCTTTAGTTCCTATATATAGCAGTAATAAGTATAGCTATGTCAGCATGGGAAGAGTCTCTTGAGCTCGTCGGTGGGGTTGGCCAGCCACGCGCAGAACAGGCACGCGGCAGCGGCGACGGACGCGGCCGAGAGCGCGGCCAGCCAGCCGAAGTGTGCGGCGTCCCCGGCGACGGCGGCGACGGCCATCATGGCGAGCTCGGCGATGCTGGCCACGGCGATCTCCGTGGCGCCGATCAGCTTGGCCTTCCCCATGGGGTTCCCCGTCTGCACCACCTGCAGCCCGATGACGCTGTACGCCATGTGCCCCAGCCGCGATGCCACCTGCTTTGCACGCAAACCGTCATGACGTTCACGACCTCCGATCGAGCTCAGGGTAGGTGCTCCATGTCCTGCGTGATCGTGATGAGAAGGTAGAGGTGTCGGTGGCCTTACGATGAAACCGAGGAAGGCGAAGAGAGCGCCGCGTCGTGAGACGGGCCCGGCGAGGAAGACCGCGACCGCCACGCCGAGGAGCGCGCTCTGCGTCACCAGCCCTGCCGCTCCGGCCTGTCAAGGTGCACGGAATGAAGAACACACAGCGGCGGTGTCAGAACTGACATGATCGAACGCGTTATTATATTCGTGGCAGGCATGTAACCTTGAGAATGCCGAGCTCCTTGACAAGGTATGGAGTGACGAACGTGGCGAGAATCCCCACCGCCGCCGACGAGCCGCCGAACGCGCCGAGCACCGACGCGCTCGCGCCTGCCAAACAAGGAGAAGCGCCATGACGGACAAGCAAGACAGAAGAACAGGGGAGGACGACAACCAACGCGGCCGGGTTCGTTCGTACCGTGGTGGATGAGGAAGGTGGTCATGAGAGCGCCGGGCGCGAGCGCGACGTTGAAGCAGACGAGAACGTAGGCGAGGCTGGCCGGGAGGACGGGCTGCCGGAGGTACTCCGTCCATCCGCGCCTGATGGTCTCCGCCCAGGCCTCGCCGACAGCCGCCGCGCTCCGCCCATGTCGTCGTCCAGCTGGGCGCTCTAGCGGGCGAAAACCCGGACTAGCACTAGCAGCAGAGCGGTCGAAGATGCCGTCGGCGAGTCGGTTCATGGCGCCGCCGAGAAAAAACAGAAGGGGCAGGGCGCAGAGCGAGATGGCGCAGGAGAGCCTGATGCAGGTCACCGGGTCGTTCCTGGAGAGCAGCACGGCGAAGATGGACGCCCCCGCCGTCTCGCAGAGGAGATCGACCCTGGTGAGCGCTGCGTTCGCCCGCGCCAGCGCAATGGGCCTGCCTTCCCCTGCTAGCTAGTTCACCCAGCCACAGTGTCAGAGATCTCGTCATTCTCATGAGCGGAAATGGTTCCACGTCGTCTGAACATCTCTATGGCGATGACAATGGCGGTACCTGGACGACGAAGTCGCGCTCGGCGATGACGCCGAGGGAGACGCAGGAGAGGCGGTCGACGGCGGTGGACGCCACCAGGACGGCGAACCACGGCTGCAGAAGCCGCGCCGCGGCAGACGGAGTACGAGGGGCGGCGTAGGCGTACGTGACCATCGCCGCCGACACCAGGTGCGCCGCCGTCTGGATCGCCGTCAGTGATCGGTACGCGGGGATCTGGGGGAGCGAGCTCACAAGATCCCCGACCAACGGGCCCGCCGCGAACACCACGAGCTGCATGCGCACGCATCGGATTGCGCGCCGGCGTCAGTCAGAGCTCACAACTACTAGTCTGCACTCTGCAGGAGAGTATGGCAGGGCATGGCGCACCTTTGAGAAGAAGCCGAGGACGGCGACGGGGAGGAGGCTCGCGTGCAGCATGGCGATGGCGGCGGGCCAGGTGAAGTTCCACAGCTGCCCGGTCACGTTCCCGGCGAGGCAGGCCGCGTACAACGCTGCCATCCATATGTTCGTCATCACCATGTCAGTCCGGTTGAGAGACGTGAGAAACGATCGAGTACACGAATCAAATTGGTGATGGCGAGAACGACCATCCATGGCAGCGTTGAGGATCTGCGTACCGTTCATGGCAGCGGGGTAAGCAGCTGTTTCTCTTTCTCCGTTCTCAAGGGCGGTGATGCCGAGAGAAGAAGAGTCGCTGCCGGTCTGGGGCGCATCGGCCTTGAGCAAGCTCAGCTCCGTCTGTAGAATGTCCGAAGACAGCTGGACGAACGGAAGGCCGTGGAGCTCCTCTGCCTCCTCCTCCTCGGCTGCAGGCAGGCCCGTCGTCGTCGCGCCGGCGCTGTCTAACGATGCACAGGCGCAGCTCGTGGCGAAGCGCCACGCCGAACTCCGGCTGCACGCGCGCGCACACAGTGACAGGTCCCCGATAAGTTCTTGCGATCGGAACGTGGTGTGGGTTAGAATTCAAGAGCAGGGAAGACGGAAGATAGAGCGGGGCATGGCGCGCGCGCGGCGTACCTGGGGGGCGGCGGCGCGATTCGAAGGCCGGCCGGGCTCGGATTGGGCGCTGCCACTTTTGCTCGAGGAAGGAGGCCGCGACGGCGCCAGGTGTAGGCGGCGTGGGACGGAGGCGTCGACAGCAGCTTGGGCACGAACGGCGCCATGGCCGCTGGCCGGTCCAAGGCGCCGTCGTCCGGTCCGCCGGGCACTCGAACAGGCGGTCGCGCGGGAGATGAAATGGATAAGGTTGCTTTCGTGGACCAGGCCTCCAATGCCATGACCCGGAAGACCTGGGCAAGAGCCCAGCCAAATTACAACGGTTCGTAAGGCTGATTGGGCCGGCCCATGATGCAGGGCAACCGAGCGCACTGCGCTCCACTACGCGCGCAGGAGTAGTCTCTGTCAGAAGCCTCTTCAGGTCCGCTCTCCCCCACTCCCACACTACGCAGCTCGACAGGCGTCAGCACCCTCGGCTCCGATTCGATCCCATCCCTGGCCGGCGGCCGGCGTGCTGACTCCTGCGGGAGGGGGGTGGAAGCGGAACCATCCCGCCAATGGCAGGTGCGTACCGCGCCGGGCGGGCCGGCCGCGCGCGCGCCGCCGTTTGCGTATCTTACCGGGTTCTCCTGTCCTCTCTCTCGCAGCTGCGCGGCGGCCGGGGGCGAAGCCGAGGGGCGGCGGCGGAGGTGGGGCGGGGAGGAGGAGCGCGTGGCTGGCGGCGGACGGGAGCAAGCGCTGGGGTGAGGCTTTCTTCCTGCTCTACACGCCCTTCTGGCTCACGCTCTGCCTCGGCGTCGTCGTCCCCTTCAAGCTCTACGAGGTGTGCTTGCTGCTCCGCCTCATCTTGTGTTCATCTAGAGCAGTATGATTTTGGTTGGTCCGTCGATCGGGATCTCGATTGGATCTCGATGAGCACAATGTGGCCAGTGGCCACGGTCACGAGATCAGGATGCGTTGTTGCGTTGCGTGAATAAACTATTAATACATTATTATCTTTCCGCCCGTTCTTGGCTTCTTGTGCCGTGTGCAGAGGTTCACGGAGCTGGAGTACCTCATCCTTGGCTTGGTGTCCACCGTGCCGGCGTTCCTCATCCCCCTCTTCCTCGTAGGCAAGGTAATCCACAAATAAATGTAGCCCACCTGTTCTGTTCTGTTCTGTTCCCTCGGCTGGCTCCTCATCTCCTCGCAACATATGTATGCTTTTCATTTCTCTTTTCCTGTTCAAGTAAGGTCATAAAATATGTATGCTTTATGTTAATGATTCTTCAGACTATAAGGTACACACGAGATTTGGTTGTAAGCCTAGCTAGTGAAGGGGCAATGCTTGTGTCAACATTTCTATACCTAATAATATGTCAACCATCATCTACCTTTAGGTGAGAATGTGAGATGGAAAAGCCTGGACTCGAGCAAACATTTCTACTAAACCCTTGTTGCTTGACATTACGTAGCACTAGTGACCAGTGTCCTCCTCAGTGCATGGGAATTGCACAATAGTCACTGCATACAAATATACAATTCAAAGGAATAGCAAAGGTTCAGGTAGTTGTCCAACCATTAAATGCACAGCAGACTTGTACGGGGAGGGAGCAAGAGACACGATGCTCTGTTACTGGAAGATCATTAGATTTAAGCCCACTCCAGTATGGGCCCTCTTTGCTGTTTGTTTTTCCCCCTCTGTCCTGAGACGTGCTGCATCTGTCAGCCACAAGCCCTGTGGCATGCCTGTGTTGATGCTGCCGGTCATGTGCTCTCCTTTTCACCTTTGATAGCACCTGTTATTTTTAATCATGTATCAACAACAGGTTCCTTTTTGTGATTTGTGAAGATGACCTTATGGGTCATTTCTATATTTCATACCAGGTCATGTTCAGTATGTATGAAGAGTGTCCTTTGTTCTCTTGTACCAGTACTTTGCTTCCAGCTTACATGCTGGCTACCATTTTGGAGATTAAAAGAAAACTGGTGTTTGACTTTCTTTGATTCCCTTCAAGATGTTGCCGTTCATTTTTGTATAAAATTCGTCCATTTTCTTAATATTATTTATTTAATGCGAACCTTTCTTATTGTTAAGCGAATTCATATGTTCAGATACTAATTTATCCTTCACTTCACTTTTCAGGCAGATAGTGTTAGAAATTTGAAAGATCGATACTGGGTCAAGGTAATTATTTTCATATTGTGAATCATTTTCAACAGTTTAGGTCTATAAATATTACAGAATTATTTTCATGGAATAGCTCGACCTTTATAAATTATGTTTGTTGCTGTACATTGGATCCTAAAATATTCAACTAGTTAACTTTAATGAGTTTTAATTTCACCTAGTGAGTGCAGAAAAACTATGTGGCAATTTGGGAAATTTAACAACTTGTCTCTGATGAATTGGGACTTTTAAAATCATTATGATTAGAATTCAGTGTGCAGCTACTCTAATGATTCTGTAGCAAGCTGCCAATACAAAGAACTAGACCTGTACTTCTCAATTGCTTATGGATTTCCTTTTACTAGTGAGATTTTGTTGGTTCAGTTTATCTTTTCAAACCAGTTGCTAAATCCAAAACACATCTTACTATTGCAGGCTAATATTTGGATTATAATTTTTAGCTATGTTGGTAACTACTTTTGGACACATTACTTCTTCACAGTTCTTGGTGCGTCATATACTTTTCCATCATGGAGGATGAATAGTGTAAGACTTGATGGCTTCTAGTTGTTCTTGTACATGTTCTCCCTTATTTTCTATGGCATCTTTGTTATGCAGATGCACAGTTACTAGTACTGCATCTTGTTGTCATGTGTTCCAGCATGCATTTGATAGTACAACTAGAGGCTTCATGTTTGCAATACTACGTCACCGCAGTTAAAACTGAATTTTATCTGTCGTAATTCGTAAATAAATTCTGGCCAGTTCAGTGCATTGAAATTTGATGTGGTGTCATAGTAATAGATGACTATGTAGTATGTACTACCAATTACTTCTTGTTGGGATGTTCTCAAAGTCTACTAGGATAAAATTGGATAGAGAAGTTATTGTTGTTATTTTATTGATAAGGAAGATCCAGGATGGTTGTGGAACAGGTGAAAACCATTACCTTGATCACACTGCAATTTGGAGTAACTGGATTATTAGTTTAATTAACATAAAAAAATTATAACAAGGTTTGGGATGATATGTTCCTTTTACCTTAGTTTCAGTAAATGACAGAAGATGGTATGTGGAACCACTCTGGTTTCAGAATCTGAATCCTGGCTTTGCAGGGTTCACCTGTATTAGCTGGCATGTATGTTCTGCAATTGTTTTGAGAAGAAAGAAAAATGTGTCCAAGAATCATAAATCACAGTTGCAGTGTTATTTATGATTTTTTTTAAATTACTTCATGTTTCAGGTACCCCATACGACGTTTCTCCTGACCCATGCTTGTTTCCTGTTCTATCATATGGCATCAAATATGACACTCCGTAGATTACGTCACTCTACAGCTCACTTACCACAGTCTATTCGCTGGTTATTTGAAGCTGCATGGATTTTAGCATTGTCATACTTCATAGCATACCTGGAGACCCTAGCCATTGCAAATGTATGTTCTTGCTTTTATTTAACTTTCCACTTTCTAATTCTAGTATGATCAGTTTTCCTTTTATATAGAAAGTTTGAAAAAAAATAATGTCTTATTACACTAAATAGTTTAATGCCCACCCAAATTTGTAGTAGTAATGTTGCATATCCCTTGTTTAGTTCATTGGGCATATGTAAATTAGTGTTGATGTTCACATGCTGGATCTGGTAGACATTCCAGGACATTTAGGCATACCTAGTCATTAACACTAGCAGATAACATTTGTAGATAATCCATAGCTTTTAGGACTCGTTATCTAAATGAGTCATGTGGAGGTACGATTGGTTGCAATTTTTTTGCATAATATGCTACATTCAATTCTGTTTCGAGAGAGCAACGTGTTAGTTTCATTCGACCATTGTCATACTCCAAGAAAACTTGAAAATTATCGTAATAAAGTACTAGGTGTATTATCATAGGATCATGCAACTATAGCCATAGAGTTCAAATAATTGAGAGCAACCATCAAATAATTCGTTTCAGCATGACATCCTTCCTATTAGTCATGTGACAAATAATAGCTTTAAGGTGGTAACCTGCATAATGCATGCAAATATTTAAATATAAGCCAAGTTTTCCATTTCTGATGTCGGAATATATATGTGTCAATCGCTTTCTCTGTTTTTTTTTCACATGTTCATTGCTGATGTTCTTTGTGGACTTTTGCAGTTCCCATACTATGAATTTGTTGACCGGGATATAATGTACAAAGTAGGTTCTTTGTTCTACGCAATATACTTCATCGTCAGCTTCCCAATGTTTTCAAGGTAAAATGATTGAGCTTAGATGTGACCAACTAGTTAACCATTTTCTATTTATTTTGTTCTTGCGTACAACAATGCTTCTACTTTTTTTTTTTGTGTGTGTGTTTTATCCCTCTCTCTGTTTGCCTTCAATTACTAAGTCAGACTATGTGTATCAGTCTTAAGTTTATACAAAAGATATATTTATACTAGTAGTAGTACATGGAACGTGATAGCATCTCTCAAGTGTCATTTCATCTGGCTCTTTAGGAGTGTGTACCTCTGTTATCCCGTGATTGGTGTTGGTAGAAATGTCGTAACCATGATTTGATTTGGTTTTGTTTTGTTGAAATGAGGATACAGAAATCAAGGACTATTATAGCTTTTTCGGCAACTCAGTGTACCTCTGTTACTTGTGTTTCAGGATTGACGAGAAAGATGAGAAGTGGAACCTGTCCAGGGTAGCTGTTGACTCTCTGGGCGCGGCGATGCTCGTCACGATAATCCTCGACCTATGGCGCATATTTCTGGGGCCAATAGTCCCCATCCCAGAGTCGAGGCAGTGTGGCCAGCCCGGGCTCGCATGGTTCCAACAAGTGCAGAACGAAAGCACCTGATTCAGCGAAGCTGCAAACGCTTCCACATCGTCATGTAGCATTCATCATGACTGATAGTAATAGTAATGCATCTGCGGCACCGAAAGAGACGATGACGTTGACATGGTGTGCCCTTGGAAAAATGATGACATGACGCATAACAAACTATACAGCAGTTGCAGTCGTGGAGATGTGTTTTGTTGTCTTGTATGTTTTGTATCATCACGTTCATGACATGCTCGTGGTACTGTGATTAATTTTTTTTAATAAGGTGCATAGCAACAGGCTGAAGTTGTTGATAAAGTTTTCTGCAGTGTACGTGCTAGTTTTACGTCACTGGGCACTGTGCTCGTTAACAATGTTGTACTGTAGAAAGGAGACCGATTGAGTGATTATTTTTTTTTTATTTTTTTTGTATTTCCGTTTGATAGGAAATAGCCTCAACACGTGCTCGTCCACATGCGAGGAATTTTGAAGACATTTTATAAAATTTGAAAACAACAAACAAACCAAAATTGACAATGTCGAATGCCCTATAACATAATCTTTATTGCCATTGGGGTGTGGCGGGCCCATGTTTATATTTTTGCATGTTCATCATCTCTCAGGACAGTTCCAATGATGTATTAATTGTAGTTTCTATCTATAATAAATGATGTGTCACATAAGCAGAACGATGACATGTCATCTTAATTAACGAGGAAAGAGATAAGAATTTCAAGAAACCGTTTCCTGACTGTAGGACGTCCCTCCAACCGGGCTGAAGCTCATGTGTCCCCTCAATGTGTCACGAAGACACGGCGAAATTGCCACCGGGAAGAAACCGGTCGTTTCTATCTACCCCAGCGAGTCCGGCCCGTGCCGCGCCGCCGTCCGCCGAAGCCGCTCCGCTGCCCGCGCCGTCCACGACTCCACATAGGCCGCGAGAACTCGCCTGCGCCATGCCGTCCGCCGAGGCCGCTCCGCCGCCCTGCTCGCACGCCTCCCGACTAGCCCGCCCTGCCACGGGAGCCCTGCTCGCGGGCCTCCCGATTGGTCGCGCCGCCGCAGGAGCCCTTCTCGCCCGCGCTCCTGTGGTGGCCACGCCGTCGCGAGAGCCTCCGCGGGAGCCAGCACTCGCCTTCGTGGTTGCCCGTCGCGGGAGGTCGCCTGAGCCGCCGCCCCGTGAGGCCGCCCGCGCATCCGGACTCGCCTGGCGCCGCCCCACCATACAGCTTCTCCGGTAGGAGGATTCGGATTGTAGAGAAGAGAACACGAACCGAGGGAGAAAGGGATAGGGGAGAGAGAAAATGCCAACATTTATTACTGCTAGACACTCCCCACTGTGGGAGATGGAGTCTATAAACAATTTTTACTGATGTGGCCATCGTGAAATCCGTGCCTGGTTTTTACAGCCCTCGTTTTCTCGAGAGAGATGGAGTCTATAAACAATTTTTACTGACGTGGAATCCGTGCCTGGTTTTCACCGTAGGAACTGCCCTCGTTTTCTCCAGAGAGAGCGAGAGACGGACGGAAGCAAACAAAACAAGCAGTGGCAATCAAAGCAGAGAGAGAGGGAGAAGGGGAGCGGCACCGACGCCGACGCCGATGCCGACGCGGGCGGGGGCCTGGGATGCAGCAACAACAACACGTGTGGGGTGGCCCACAGTTTCATAAATGCACAGGATGGGCAGGGGCAAAAAGCGCACCCAAATCTGCCAGCGCATCGCTTTTGTGCCGGTGGTTAATCAGGCGCGGTAATCAGAGCTGCTGCCTGCTGGACCTGGGGGCGCCGCGTCCTCTCTCACACCATCCGCAGCGGAGGAGCCTTTACATGAAAACCGCAGCGAGTCCGGTATAGAATCCTGGAAGATGCGCTCGTGCTGCGTATTTACGGCGGTACCGGCTGTCCTTTGCCGGACGTTAAGGGCCCACCTATGACAGAGGAGAAAGAGAACGCACGCGCCCGAGGCTGACCTCGCCTCGCGCCGCCATGGCCGTAGGGCTGACCTCGCAACCTCCGCGCCAAGCTCATCCTTCTCCCGTCGCGCCGCCTTCGTCCGCCGAGCCTCGCCGGGGCAGGGAGGTCCTGCCCGCCGCGCCGAGCTCGCGGGCCGCCGTCGGGGACGGTGGAGAGGATGGCGAGGAGGACGGGGCGACGCTGACGGAGGAACTGAGGAGGCCGCCCGTGGAGAGGATGGTCGCTGGCCGCGCGGAGGGAGCAAGGCCGCAGGGGAGGCGCCAGAGAGGGAGGCAAGAGCGACACGCGCGGGAGAGCTCCGCACGCGGCCGCGCAGGCCCGCCGGAGAGGAGCCGAGCCGCCGCGCGAGGTGCCCCCGAGGGGCCCGCCGTCCTCGAGTCCGGCGGCATCGCCTGGCTCGACTCCGGCCACTGCGCGCGCCGGAGGTTGGACGCCGCCGTCCTGCGGCCGAAGAGAGCAGGGGACGAGGAGGAGGCGGCCGCGTGGAGGGAGCAGAGAAGCTTGGAATCGCCGCGCTGCCGCACCGAGCTCCGCGCCGGAGAGGGAGGCTCGCCCGCCGCGGCCCCAACTCTGGCCACCGCGTGTGCCGTGCAGCGCCGTCCCACGCCATGAGAGCTGGCGAGCTCGCGTCGATGGGCCACGACCCCCATCCCTACCTCTATAGGTTCGCGCCGACGCGAGGAGTCCCATGGTGGTGTCCGTTTGGCCGGAGGAGCTCGTCGCCGGCGATAAACGGCGGCGTTGACCGCCGGGTGAAGGAGAGAGAGAACGGGGAGAGAGGAAGGTAGGGAGGGCGTCGGGTAGGTAAGGTGAAGAAAAGGAAAAAAAACTGACAGTGTGGGTTCCACGTACTATGGAGGAGAGATATAAATGATGTATGAGTGCGAAAGAAATTGACATAGAGAGAATATCGATGACCAGGACGGAATATTCCTTTTAGAAGAGAAATTTAAAGAAATATAGCTACAAATAGTCTCACTCTCGTATGTTGGTGTGAGGTGTCACAAACACGGTGCCTTCTCTAACCTTTTATCATTGTATTATTAATTAGGTTATGTATCAGTTCCGTTTTTGCGTGTCTAAGATTCTGAGCTTTTGGAAATTGCGTAAGATCCAAACAGACTATTTTTTTACT
This sequence comes from Bothriochloa decipiens, assembly GCA_023333625.1. Classification (NCBI taxonomy): domain Eukaryota; kingdom Viridiplantae; phylum Streptophyta; class Magnoliopsida; order Poales; family Poaceae; genus Bothriochloa; species Bothriochloa decipiens. The sequence continues at coordinate 42,106,463 of CM041641.1, read as the reverse complement.
ACCAATTTTTATCAGATTCTTAAAAATCAACTTTTGTGAAGAAACAGCTTTGCCAAATGACGTCGGATTCTTAAAAACTGTGGATCCAAACACCTCCACCACTTTTGTTCATAATCTAGATCTTAGAATCTAAGAATTCGAAACTAATCCAAATACGGCTTTAGGTGAAGCTTTGCTAACACTACTAGTACGTGCGGCAAACAAAAGGTCATCATAATCTTTCAGAAGCACTCAAGCACAGCCTGATCATGGAGAGCCAATTCAATCCTTCGTGTAAACCGATACGTACCTCCTTTTACTTTGGGAAATCACTGGGGGAGTCATTTTTAACAGGTGTGATGGATGAGACATATCTATTTGGACAAATTTGCTTCTTCCTTGACCTAAAAAAGCTCGGCTTCCTTCGTTAACCTTTTTAGATTTTTTTTTTACGAAACAACCTTTTTAGAGTTGCAGTTACCTATGTCCGAAATCTAAATTTTTTTGATTGTATGATCCTTCCGTCAGATTGGCCCTCTAGTGTTAAGTGAGACCAGAAAGGAGACGATGATTTTACGCATGGACGAAATATGAGATTTCAATTTTCAAAATATTTAATTTTAAGGATTAGTTTAGCGTGACTTAAGGTCACCATAATTTTTCAAAATATTGTAAGCTATATAAATAACAAGAACAACGTGCAATTTAGACTAGAGGGAATATTAATTAGCTACCTAAAAAACCAATGTTCTAGATTATAAAAATCGATTTCTCACACTAAAAATAGTTTAGGTAAAATTGTCATCATATCATCCATCCATATGGATGATGTGGAATTGTGGATACATGTGCACACAATAATAAGTCCTTAGTGGAGATTCATTCAAGAAATCCTTAGCGGAAATTGTCATCATATCATCCATCCATATGGATGATGTGAATACATGGGCATACAATAAGTCCTTAGTGGAGATTCACTCAAGAAATCCGAGATGAAAAAAGAATAAAGTCTTTCTGAAAGTCATGCCAAAGAGGAACTTAATAAAAACAGCTAAAACAACAAATTTTTTGCTCGGTGTTGACCATCACCAGTTAAGGCTTGACTAAACAAAGCTGCCCATGTCGATTGTCCCATAATCAGCGGGGTGATGAGGTTTAAGTAGTAGTTTTGCTCAGAGCCTCTCCTTTTCGTCGGTCGTTGTCCTCCACTTTCCTTGTGTGCTTGGCACGTATGCAGACCGGCAGACAGGTGTAGCACTCACAGTCACTGTGCCCGGTCCTTGCTATTGCTCCCCTAGCTGGCAGACACGTCCTTGTAGCACCAGATGCCGACCTTTAATTATTTCCTTAGACTTAAATGGGTCCGACCCCCAAAAAAATCCAGGTCTTCTAGTTAGTAACATTAGATTATCTTACATTTGACTAATTTATTTATTGAAAAAAGATATCAGCATATATATATATATATATGACTCAAATTAGTATATTATAAATTAAGTCTAACTTGGTACTTTTAGTAAATATTGTTTGAGTGGGCACTGCTCTACAATTAAATTCATGTTGAGACGACAAGGAGGGAGATCTTCAAGCTGTAAATTGTACGGAGTAGTATACTAAATAAACCGGTCCAACCAAAAGCAAAAACAATTCCAGGTCTTCTAGTTAACGTTAGTTTACCACTAACTCAAACTAAATGATATTATAAATTGATGAGTCTAACTTAGCAATAGTAATTTAGTATTGTTTGGGTTGAAACTACTCGACAATTACATCCATGTTGGCACGGAGGGAGGGAGGTACTATATATCTTGAAGTTGTAACTTGCAGAAAAGCTCTTAAATTTGAAGACTTTCAAACATCACTAATAAATGACGACAGTAAACGAAGCTGCTGTTGTAATCTAGCTTTCACTTAAACAAAAGCGCTAGGCATAAAGTATTCTTTGGCTGCGTTTAGTTACCCAAAAATTATTTCAAAATTTACTATACAGAATTTCTATCACCCGTCACATCAAAATACCGGCACATGCATAGAGTATTAAATGTAGATAAAATTAAAAACTAATTGCACGGTTTTGTTGTACTTTATGAAACGAATATTTTGAGTCTAGTTACTCAAAGTTTAGATAATTTTTACCAAATACAAACGAAATGCTATAGTACATTGAGGTGATATGAGGTGATATTTCCTTTCAAACTTTACGGCAACTAAACACAACCTTTGCAAAATAGGGCCTGGTTTAGATTTATCCAAAAGTTACAATTTTTTCACTCTCTCTCCATCACATCAATATTTAGCTGCTTGCATGGAGCATTAAATATAGGTAAAAAATAACTAATTACACAGTTTAGTTCAAAATCACGAGATAAATCTTTTAAGCCTAGTTGATCCACGATCAGACAATATTTGTCAAATAAGACGAAAATAATATTATTTATCAGGTTAAAAAAAAATACCACAATCTAAACACCCCTTGGTCATCGGTAAACGTCTGTGTCAATCACCTTCAACATTATTCGCGGAAAAAGTAATAATATACTCATAGATAGAGCCACGCATACGGCCGGCGTCCATCGAGACGAGCACGTCGTCATCCAAATCCAGCCTGTTTTGCATTGCTTCATTCTGTGGGCTCCGATTGATGGATCCCAGCCAGGCAGGAAGCAGTCACACCACCCGAGAGAGAAACAACGGGCAACGATCTTGAAAACGTAACAGTCTCGTGCTTGAATTGTTTGGGATGAATTTTACTCCATCAACAAATGGCATTCTTCAACTCCTGCTCCTGCTTTTATTTAGTGAAAAATGCAAGAGCCAAATTAGTTATAATTGACTAACAACTAGTTAAAGACTTAACCCATTAGATCTCCTGTTTTGATGCACTAGTCCCAAATTAGCTAGCGAACAATTAGCTCATAGCATCCAAACATTGCCCTTACTACTTCCTATTGGCATCATGACATGTATTTAGACTTGACGATGCAGTTTTGCACGTGTTTAGTTGACAATATATACTCTTTATGCATGCTTACATAGAGTGCAAAACAAGGCTCAATGTTGCGTTAGTCAGTAAGCTAGATTTGGTCATATTAGGCAATGTTGGTTCGTTCAAGTTGATGCACAGATATGAAAATAAAATCTTCCCATTCCTCATAAACAAGAACTCTAGTTCCTTGGTAGATTTAGTGGCAAAACCGTTTTTATATCCTGTTTCCAAACCAGAGCTGGTTTAGACATGCCACTAGTAGTGCCTAAAAATGTTTATCTGTGCAATGTAGTACGATTTTCAAGTTTTAACAGATAGTTTATTTTTTTTGGTACTCTTTTCTTGTATTGCTTGTTTTCTGTCTTGTTATATATCTTTTTATGTAAGATAAGAGTATCAACAGTGTTTTCATCTTCGAATGTGTTTCATGAAAATTGAACTCGAGAAGAGAAGGCGAATCTTCGATTGTGTTTCATGAAAACTGAACTCGAGAAGAGAAGGCTAAATCATCACCGAGTCCCAAGGCAGCGAGAACAAAGATGGCTGATTTTTTTTCTGATACTCTTATCTTGTACAAAATCGCTCTCCTTCATCCAAGGCACCGAGTCCCAAGCGACCTCTCCTTCGTCCTGACGATGCTCTCCTTCGGCGTCTTCAGAGAGGTCGGCGAGGTTTCTACAGGAGTCTGAGGCCGATGTTTCTCCGTCTTCGTCAGGTGATGGTATCTCTGGCCTCTTTTTTTTGGATTCGGAGATTTCTGCGGGTCGTGTGGTTGCTGGCTGGCCGGATCTGGCTCGGTTCTCCTCCAACGACGGTGTTCGTCGCTGGCAAGTCCGGATCTGGGAGTTGGGAGTGTTGGGGCGTCGCCTTGGTCGACGCGGTATCGCCGACGGCTTCATCTCTTCCTTCACGACGAGTGTCAATTTCAGCTGTGTTCAAAGCTTCTACGCGATGGGATACTCCCAGCTCATGGTCCTGTTCTTCTTCTTCGACGGTGGTGACGGCCGGCAGCGAGGAAGACTGCATCAGGAAGATCACGAAAATTCTAGGGACATAGATGTATTTTATTTATTTTTTAGGGGTCTTTGTGATGTATGGTTGATACAGTTGTCTCCGTATCATTTGTACTTTGAAATACGGATACGTTTATAAAAAAAAAAACCCATCCCGCGACGTACGGTGGTGACCCGGGAGTCCGGGACCCCACACCACACCACCATCCACAACCCCCGTGGCTCCGTCCTCGATCCCCAAGCACTCTTGCTGCCTTCCTCCCGTTGGGCGTCGGGTGTTCGTTCGCGAGCCGTCCTTCCTCCCTCCCCGGATTTGATTGGTGCTCGCGGCTGCGCTCGGGGAGTTTCTTGATTCGGCGGGGAGCAGGAGCACCGCCGTCGCCGTGGGAGGGCGCCGCTGCCTCGCCGCTGTAGCTCTGTAGGTAGGTGGGCTCTTGCGACCCTCCCTCCCTCCCTGTCTCCTTCCGGATTTCTCTGCCGCTCTTTGCTCGTGTGCCATGGCCGGAGGAAAGTTCGCGATTTTGAGGGAATTTGGTGGATTAGGGCGGAATTTGTTGTTTCCTTCTCGTTCCAGTTACAAGGTGGGAAATAAAGCTTCGATTTTGATGGAATCCCGGTGTTCCAGCGAGCCCTTCCCCTTCTCCTTGCTAGGATATCATCCATCTACCGAGGGCTTCTCCTCCCCTGCGGCGCCTCTCCCAACTGCTCTCCGCCCAAGGGAGTTCGTGCGGAAGCGCAACGGGCAGCGCTCTCCTTTCCGCGCCACGCGTGCGCCTGCTCGCTTGTCTCTTCCCTTGTCGGATTCTCGGAACCGGATAAGCTCGGCGAAGACCATACCTACTACCTAGCTTTGTTCTACCGCGTGTCCTCTTCCCCCGCTCGTCGTTTCTGGCCGCTCGAGCTGCCAACTGTCCTGCAAATTCGAACAATTCCTTGGCTTCTGTTTGTGTTTGGTCACCTACCGATTCCTTCAGGTGCCAAATCGAGATATTCTTGTTTGTTTGATTGCTTGCGTTTTATTAGCTTTCTTTTATTTCCTTTTTTTTATTCCTTTTCTTTTTAACTGCCGCCGTCGAGTTTAGGTGTAACGAAAAGAGTAGATGATTAGTTGGTTTTCTGATCTGGGGATGAGTTCTTGTACGCATTTTGAGTTTGGCCACCGCCCTTATTTGGGTGTAACGAAAAGAACAAATGGTGGATTAGTTGGTTTTCTGGTTTGGGGATGCGTTCTCGTGCGCATTTTGGGTTGGTCATCGCCTCTATTCATTCGGGGTGTAACAAAAAGAAGATTAATTGGCTTTCTCATATGGAGTCTGGAGTGAGTAGCTTGGCTTGAAATGGCCATGGTTTGACACCTTTTTTCTTTTAGAAATTTGACACCCATTTTTAGTGTAGCTTTAGGGGAATTCCTAGTTTTAGGCAAGAAATGGCAGCCTCTTCCTGCCACAAGCAAAAAGACGTTGCCACTGCCCCCCAATGCCTCTGCTTCGCGTAGCTGAACATTTTTTTTTGTTAAATAAATAAATGTAAAAAAAGCAAGCGGAGAACAAGGGGGAGAGACGCCGCCTTGCCATGTGTAAGCAACGGCGATGCTTTGTTTGCTTGCAAAGCGTCCGTCGTGTGAAAGGGAGGTAACCGAGGGAGGAGAACGAGGGTACGGCCGTTGCTTGTGGCGTTCAATCAGGATAAAGGTTGCCAACTTTGCGTGTTTCCCTCCTGCGTTCCTGCTTAATTTAGGCAGCTCGGTTTTCTCTCCCTTAATGCCTCCTCCTCTTCTTTAGTGAGCGAGCATCCTCTATTTGGCAGAGCGCTAACACAGCGCTCCTGCGTGTTACATGTGTGGTTTTCTTGTCATGGTTAGGCATTCTTGGAATCGATCGGGTGTTTTGGTTTGGTGATTCGGGTAGACAAGTTTGAAACTATTTCTTGTTTGATAGATTTATTCATTTGTGTGGCTGCACCTGTCCCCTGGTTTAGACCTTTGATTAACTGAGTTACCTAATTTGTGCCTAACTTTCCTCTGCAGGTAGCTAGTATTCCAGAGGTGATTTCTCCGGATTGAGAGAGGGAAAACTGGTTCTTGATCCCTAGTGCCAGAGGGTCACAGTTTTGCCAATCAATGTGTTAGGGTCAAGTACTCAAGATTTTGCAGTTCCGATGGAGTCTAAGTGTGTGAATGATCAGGATGCCTTGATCGACCTGGAGAGTGGCAATGCTACTGCAGTAAGTAACCATAGCAATGGCGTGGATGCCGGTTTTACAATGGGGCAAGCAAGAACAGCACCTAATGGATGTCCGAGGGATGACAGGAATCAGTACATGGATTGCTCCCCACCCTCTCCGGATGCTGTCGCTAGAAGCGGAGACGACAGGAAGTCTGAGGGGGAGGAGAAGCTGGGCCTTCTCGACAGTTCAGGAGGGGAGAAGACAAAGAAGAAGCGGTCCAAGAAGCCGCCGCGGCCGCCAAGGCCGCTGACACCTACACCGCTGGATGTTTCTGACCAGAAGCTCCTCAACGAGCTGAGTGAGCTTGCGGTGTTGAAACGGGCAAGGATTGAGCGAATGAAGGCTCTGAAGAAGATGAAGAATGCCAAGCAAGGGACCTCGGGTGGCAATTTGTGCCCCCTGATCATTACCATTATCTTCTGCATCGTCATACTCTGGCAAGGTATATAGATCTGTTCACTATTATTGATAGTGATCCGTGTCGTGTCTCTGTATGGAACAATAAAAGTTCTCGCCCCATGAATAAAACATTGACTCATCCCAAGACTCAAATGTCTGCTGTATTAATAGCAGCCAATTCATTATTTTCTTTTGCGTTCACTTCACAGTTAATATATCTGTCAAACCTTAGTAAACTTATTTACATAGTTGCAAGCAAATACACTGCTGGAATCTTGATAATATCAGTTATTTGATTTGAGCTGGCACATGCTATGGCTTGTGCAACACTGTCAACTTTTGTCATAGCCTGTTGATCGATTATAACGTAAACCAGCTGTTTTGATTAACCAAACCATGTAATACTTAGAGCTTACTCATCAGGAAACATTGATTAGTCAAACCGTGCAATACTTAGAGCTTACTCATCAGGAAACATTTACTCAAAAAGTTTGGCATCTGGGTTTTGCAGGTTTCTTCTCAGGACATGGGTCGGCAGTAAGTTTCCATGGATCGCCGGAATCATCGATCAGGGCTCAAAGCAGTCTGATCTCCATAAGTTTCTACAAGAAGAACCATTCCAATGTGAGACCACCCAGCGGGACAACTGCAGCTCCTGAGTAAGTGAATTTTCTTTGCCAATCAGCATTTGCTTAGTCAGATTATATAATACCTGGAACTGCTTGTTGCAACCTTTTGCATAGTCTGAAATGTCATACTCTATGGTTCACCTGAAGCTGACCCCAATGGTTTCTTTCAACCTTCTGCAGTAACGTAGAGACCGTTTCCGTTTTGAGGCTCGGGAATCGTAACCAAGCGAGAAGGCTAGCTCGGTGATCCCCATGGTGGTGGCCCACAATACACCTGAAAAGCTCGCCACATTTTGAAGCCTCTTGACGACCCAGGCTATGTAAATCTTCCAGAGACCGTCAGCGGCGCTTCCTCGTGAGGCGCCCCCCTCTTCCTTGGCGGCTGTAAAAATGAATGGACTCCTAGTGTGTTGTGCGCCTGGGTCGTACGCTAACTAGTGAATCTGTTGGCCGTCGTGCCACACAGAGGCCATGGCTCTAGTGAAGAGAGCAACGCAAGCAAGCAAGCTGTCTGTATGTGTCTGATTACAATAATAAATGGTTTGCGCGCAATAATTAGAGCGCTAATCTGATCTACCGAGTTGTGCGCAGTGATGCCCTTGTTAATTATTACTGATTAATTACTGAAATCGTGTGGCGTGCTCGGTATTCTCTTGGCTGTGGACTTGTGGCCGGCTGGGCTGTTCATACGTGCTAGAGAATAACTGGAAGTTTCTTGTTTCAGAGTTTCAGACTTTGAGCTAGATTCACACAGGCGCCGCTGCATCTGAAAAATTTCTCAGCTCATGAGTCCAGACTTGTTCATTGTTACTGAAATGTGTGGAGGTCGGTGTTTTCTTGGTTGGGGCCGTCTGTTCCTATGTGATACTAGAGAATCACTGAAAGTTTCTCGTTTCAGAGTTTCAGACTTTGTGCTTAGATTCACGGGCGCCTCTGCATCTGAAAAATCCTCAGCTCAGAATCCAGGCTGTTCAGTGAGATCCTAGGAGATGCATCATACCGCATACACACAGGCTGCAGTAGATCTGCACAGAGTTTGTACTAGCATTGATGTTGCAGGTTCTCTCTCGTCCAGATACGATTCAGATCAGATCCACAGGTTGTTCTTGTGATCTTGTCTCCTGTATTATCAGTGTCGTGACAGTAATAAGTTCCACATGGTTGCTTGCGCTTGCAGACCGGACGGACTACTGCGATGCTCACGGCCGCGTGAACCGGCAGGCACGACGCGTCGGCGACACGCTGGTGAGATGCCAGTTGACCTGTACAGGTTGCGTACACGTGCACAGGCATTAGATCTCCGCTGTTTGACTTGTACAGTAACATGCAAGTATGCCTTGCTTCCTAGGCGGACAGCACAACTCGTGCGTGAGCACTGAGCAGGACGGTGAAACGCGTCGTCTTGGCCTAACTGTCACTGAGCGATCGAGTTGACTTGAACGGGCTGAACTGAATTGAAGCCCTAGCTAGACCTCCTCTGTCCAGTAATTTACAAAGTACTGTACTAGTGTTTGTCTAGGAGTAGAAGAATAAATTGATGATTATTGCTTCTATTTGTTTATTTCAAATAGGATTGGACTACATGTCTTCCAGGTTAGTTAGTACTCGTAGGCACGTGAGAGGCATGTGAGTGTGGTGTGGCTACGTAGACGCGTAGTGATGGGTGGACGCACAGGCTCACTCCTGTGCACACTCCGTTTCAAAGTACATGTTGTTACACTTCTCAAAAAGAAACATGTTGCTACTTCTTTATCATTGTTCCTCCAAAACTGCCCCGTTAACTAAATAATTTCTCTTTGGTTTGTGTATATAATTCAGTGGTTTTTTTTTTGAGGGGTGCACAGTTATAAAAGAAAGAAAGCCCACAGCAGGTAATGTATTGGGCCAACAGATCTTTAACTGAAAATAGCCCACAACGTGTCACGACCGCCAACAGATCTGTTTGAGCTGAAAGTAACAGGCCCAATATAATGCTTACGCCAGCCAGCCACCACAGCTGCAAGCCACGCACGATGCGGCCGCCGCAAACACCCCCGGCCGCCGCTGACGCCCAAGGGGGTTTCCCGTGGAGCTGGCCCCCCGACGAGCTCGGACTGCGCGGGGCCCACTTCGCGACCGTCGCGGTGGGGCCCAGCGCCAAGCCCCGCGGCGTGTCGAGTACGAATCGCTCGGCTCCTTCTCCTGCACACCACACCGCCCGCCCAAAAAAAAAACCCAAAACCCATCGATCCCCTTTCGTCCTGAGCTCCGGCGGTCGGCTTGCCTGCCATGGCCTCGTCGTCGCCGGCGCCATCGAGCGCCAGCCAACAGCGCCACGCCCGACCGCCCTCACCGCCGGCCTCCTCGGTGGCATCCTCGCCCGCATTCCCACCCCGGAAAAGGCGCCGGTCCGGGCGCCCGCCTCCCTTGCTCGGGTTGGTCTGCTACGACGGCTTCTACCCCGCCGGCAACTCGGAGCCCCACGCCCACCCTTCCTTCAAGCGCGCCGTCGCCCTCGTTCGCAAGGCCGATTTCGAGTACCATTTCGTGCCGTGGGTGCCGAAGCAAGCCTGGGGTTGGTTCCCCATGGACGCCCGCGACGGCCGTGTCCTCATCCAGTCCAAGTTCTTCCCCGACGGCGGCCCTCGCTTCATGAACTACGCCGTGTGCGATACCCTGTTCAAGCGCTACGTGCTGCTCCCGCCTGTACCTGACCACCTCACCGCCAATCAGGGGAGCCTTGTTAATTTTGGGCTCTGCCTCGCTCCTCCCTCCCAAGAGGATGGAGAGGTGGATACATCATTCAGGGTGATATGCGTGGCGGCATACCAAACCAAGCTTGTCGTGTTCGTCTTCTCGTCTGTGACTAGGCAGTGGGGAATCGCTACATCTTCAAACCAAGCTACCTTGCTGGGCACACAAGAGCCTCCTAACAACTTCTATGGCCTGGGGCGATTCGACTATGTTAGATGGCTGCTTCTACTGGACGGTGCCTTCGGCAGACAAAATCTTCGTGCTTGATGCTCTCAAGATGGAGCTATCTGTCATCAACTTTGCTCATTGTGTGGAGGACGGCTTTCGGGCTTGCATCGCAGTTGATAGAGAAGGGACCCCTGGGATGCTCACTGTTGGTGAATACTTGGGGAATCGAAAGCTTCGCCTATCGCGCATCGCGAAACAAAGTGACCATGAATCTCCCAGTGAACGCTTGTCAGAGAATATTATACAATTGCCCATCTACCATAATGAGTACTTCACTTTAGGTGCAGCTGAGGGATTTATTTTCTTTCGATGCATTCCAGAAGATGATGATGATGAAGAGGATCCTTACTGGGAACCTGAAGACGTAGATTATTATTCGCTGAATGTCAAGACTGCTGAATTTGAGAAGGTCTGCGCGATGGACAGGGACAAGTGTTACAGTAGTGTTTACCCATACTTCCGCTTTTCACCACCATCGGCAAAACCATGTGTTTGAAGTGGTAAGCTAGTTTGAGGTCATAGTGTTTATCATTGCGGGGTTCTTTTATAGTATTTATTTTGCATATGTTTGCAGTAGTTTGCTGTCTAGTTGTTCATGTAGAAGTAAGCTACTTATTTTGGGGCACTCAATGCTGTAATGTAGCTTGGACTAGTGTTACTATAGTGTTTGCCCATACTTCCTCTTTTCGCCGCGCTCCGCAAAACCATGTGTTTGAAGTGGTAAGCTTGAGGTCATAAATGCTTATCAATGCAGGGCTCTTTTATAGTATTTATTTTGCCTATGTTAGCTGTAGTTTCCTGTCTAATTGTTCATGTAGAAGAAGCTACTTATTTTGGGGCACTCAGTTTATCAATGCTGCAATGTAGCTTGTATGCTGTCACCTGTATAGCAAGCATTTTGTCAGTGGTATATGTTTGCACTTTTTAGATGCTCCTCTAGCTGTTAATCATCCTGTTATGTTTTTAAGTTAGTATTTTGTTGGGATAACATGCTCCCAAGCTTGGGACAGTTAACTGGAGAATGAATATTTTGCATTCAGAAAATGCTTGAAGATAAAAAAGTTAGACCTGTCATTAATGTCCTGAAGGACCTGAGCCTGGATCTTTAGCTGGGAAACTTTGTTCTTGTAAAGTATAACAATTAGAAAACTTCTGCAGTTCTGCTTGCTGTTCATTACCTGCCTCTTTTGTAAGTAAAAAGTACAAATGTTGGAAATTTATCTTTGGTCACATTGCCATTCCATTCCCAAACCCCCAAATGATCTCTTCCTTTCAGATTATGACATGTACAGCCTTTTTCGACACCCATTTTATTTTGGTCTATCTTTGGTTCCTTCTTTCTTCTATACACTTTTTATTGCTTATCTTTTGTGGGCTCTACATTTTTCAATTTGATCTATTCAAATGGTTAGTTCTTTGTTTGAAGAGGTTGTATCTACTTGTATATGTTTCTATCCTTTACCAATTTCAGGTTTGTTATCAATCATGCTCATGTTATGCTTATTACAATCTCTGTGTTTCTTTGTGTCAGTTAACGGTGACCTGAAAATATACCACTCCATGGCTCATATTGAGCTAACAGTACATTATTTAAATCAATCTTCATCTTACATCGAGCTGAACCTAGCAGGCTTGCTGAAGCTTGGACTGGTATCCTTACTGATGATACTAGTAAATAGTAACCCCTTAAGATTTTTATTGGAGGGGTCGTCATAACTCGTAAGGTTTGGGTTGGGACCCTTAGGATGTTTCCTGTAAAACATGGCAACATAGGTGGGATATCAGGCATTAGGTGAAAACGTGAATCTGGTAAAAAAAATATTATGCATTCACGGCTGTTGTCTGTAGTTTTCTAATCAAATTTATCTGCAGGGATGCACCTTCGCTTTGGAGCCCATAATCGTGCCATGCATCTGTATTGGTGAAGGGAAGTGATGGAGGTTCAAAATGGCGCTTCAAGCTCACTGGATGTTCTCGAGCCTTGGGTCAGTAGTTATCAGAAAGTAGTGACTGGTGTAGTTTAATATGCCCGTGTAAGTTAATGTAAGCAAGATAGGTTGCTAGCAACCTGACTTTCTCGGACAGTAAAATGAAAGTTCTATGCAACTGATGTTCTGTGCTCGACTTCAGTTTTCAATGCTATGACCTATGAGATGGGAATGTGCTGGACTATTCTGATGAAGTGTATCACCTTTGACCCATTGTGTATGACATGAACATCAAGTCTGGAATGGGTGTAGTAGGGTTGCTTATCTGTTTGTTTTGCAATCTGCAGGTTTGCGCTTCAAGTGCCGTTTTAGGAGTGTAACAAATCATCATTTGCCAGTAGACTCATGTGCAGCCGTGTGTGGTGTAGCCTATGGTCAACTCCCTCTGGCCCGTAATATGATTTTGTCAAACTGAAGCCATCATTTGCCAGTAGACTCATGTGCAGCCGTGTGTGGTGTAGCCTATGGTCAACTCCCTCTGGCCCGTAATATGATTTTTTCAAACTGAAGCTGTCGGTGTCACGGCCCCGGGGGCCTAGCACCAATAAGTAATCACGTGCTGCGTGCTCTCTAATCCGGATGGTGATGCAAGAAGAACACACGATTTATCCTGGTTCGGACAAAAGAAGGCCCTACGTCCAGTCAGGGGATGTATTATCTTTCACCGAAGTGCTTGTACATGGGAGATACAAGCGAGAGCGTGCGAGAAGAGGTGAGGAGCAAGGCCTAAGTCTAGAGCTGCTAGTCCTATGCCTTGCCACGAGTGTGGTGGTGCTAAGTGAGTTCGAATCAGTCCCCCCTCTCAGCTAGTCCTGCGCCCCCTTTTATAGTCCAAGGAGGGGCATGGGTGTACAGAAGACCCTAATGGTGCTATGAGGGCAATCGTAAGCGATGACGTCGAGGATCGATCATGTCGTGCACACTGTAGGGGTGTGTGCTGAAGCGAGGTCGAGCCCTGTAGCAGCGTACGTGATGATGAGATTCGCTCTTCTGAGATGTCATGGCGAAGTCGGTGATTGACTGGTCCTGATGATGACTCTGGCATGCCTCAGCAGCGAGGCGAAAGACGTGACCTCTTGTTAAGGGCGTACGGCTTGCAGGAGATGACGTACGGGAGTGGCTGAACCGCTGACCGTGGCTGCTGTGAATCCGGGTAGAGAGGTACCAAGGGGGCCTCGAGGCCGTTGAAAGGTCAAGATGGCGGACTAGAGGGGGTGAATAGTCCTTTCTAAAACTTATCACACCGGCTAACCGAAACAAATGCGGAATTAAAACTATCGGTCTAGCCAAGACTTCACCCCTCTAGATATGACTCTAGACACACCTTGTAAAGAGATCCTAAAGAGAATACAAGGTGCCAATCTAGCTATTGCCCTCCTAATCAATTCTAGCTTGCAAGATCACATAAACCTAAGCAACTAGTATTTTCACAAAAGAGAGAGAGCACCTACCCAATTCTAATGAGCAAAGCACAAAGCTAACCTAAGCTCACTAGATGCTCAAGGACAAGGCTACACAAGCCGAACCCAAGAGCTGAAAGTACTTAGCTACACAAAAGATACTTCTATGCTACACAAGCTAGAAGGCAACTAGATAGCTACACAAGCCAACTAATTGCAAGAGCAACAACACAAGCACAATATATATGAATATAAATATAAGCTTGTGAAAGGAGACGCAAACCACCGTGAAAGTGTAGACACAAGATGACATGGCAATTTTTATCGAGGTTCACTTGGTTGCCACCAAGCTACGTCCTCTTGTGACGATACACCCACTTGGAGATTCACTCGCTAATTGGTGTCGCCTAGCCAAACCCACATCCTTGGGTGCGATAAATCAACACAAGATGGGGATTCTCCAAGCCACGAGCTCAACTAGAGTAGCCAATTCGCGACTCTCGCGGGGAAGGCTCAAGAACCCCTCACAATCTCTTCTCCGGAGCACCGCACAATCTCCTTGCGTGCTTCGACGGAGTCTCTTGCCACCAAGCCTTCTAGGAGGTGGCAACCTCCAAGAGTAATAAGCACGCCGGCTTGCAACACGAACACCTAGTGCCACTCGATGCAATCTCTCAATGCAATGCACTAGAATCGCTCTCTCACTCGATTGGATGAACACTATCAAGCATGAGTGAGTTAGAGGGCTCCAAGCACTCTCCAAGCCTAGACACTAAGTCCCCAAGGTGCTTGAAATGACCTTGATTTCCGTGAAGGGAAAATCCACAGAGTCGGAGTGTAATATGACCATTTAAATCACATTACCCGATAACAGTTGAATACCGTAATCCATACATCGAACAAAAGAGTACAAATAGAGAGATTTACAATAACTTATTACATCGCCTCTGACGGAATCAGAGTTCATGCAGCATAACAATAAAAGCTTATGGTGCGGAAGCTATCATCTTCGATCCAACTTGAGCGTAGGCACGAAACCCTCATTCGCTGTACTCCTCATACGAGTACTCACTCCTTGAACCTAAAACCAAATTTTTAGTACGATTTGTACTGGCCACCCTCCCATCCTATGCATTGCTTTGTGAAAATTGGATGCAAACTGGACATATCAAAAGGAACCTATAAAGCTGAGGTTTCCTATGCAGCTATCAGGTACATGAATAATAATATAGTCAAGTTTTAAACACATTCCCATCCCACACATCCATCACCATCCATCTCTTGTTCACCAACCCAACTCTTCCACACCATCTCAGACTCAAGTCGACAAGCCAACTCCCTCTCGGCTTGTCTCAGCGGCCCGCAGCCCTCAACCTGGCTCACGGCCGGAAAACATACTCAGAGGGAAGGTAGAACACTCCACTCACTAGTCCGGTGCATCCTCCTAAGGAAAGGTCCATAGCCAACGAATTGGCTTATGTATCGATCGATCAACCATACACTCCACAGAGGTTTCACTAATCCACTAGATAACCATCATCGGTGCTTGCAATCACCTAGGCAGATTCTGGGCGCCTACTGCCATAGAACGATGCCACTCTACCATCCAGCTCTGGATCGCTGAAACTGTGAAGAGAGCATGTATCCTCTCCCGTAGAGGATGCCATGCCATGTACCCACTCTCGAAGGGGGTGCCATGATTGTCTCGGTAGGGTGTTAGCTCCAACTCATGCATATACCTCCCTAGCACTACTCGCCTAGCAGTAGTGGCATCGATCTATCCAGTGGTTCAGCCGTCTCCCCCCATGGAGAGCGAGTGGAAAGCAAGAGATTCCTAAGGTCCGGATATCAGCGCAACAGTTCCTAAGTGTGACCAAACCGGGATATCTTCATCAGGGTTTATCTTTAACGTGCTACCACGGCACCTTCATCTCGGGCTCCACCTCTCAGAGGATCGCACCCAAAGACCATCATCACATCTCAGTTAGCCCGCCACAGGCTCCTCTCATGGGAATGTCCAGATCCATTCCCTGTCAAGACTTGCTCCAAAAGCTCGTCGTAGATCCCGGCTCGATCGACTCAACCCTCACCCTACTCCCTGTCATAAACTCCATCCCAAACCCAGATATAGCATCATCAGCTCACATGCTCATCTGATCCATCAACTCACACATCACCAGCCTGGCACCCTCCAGGCCTTCCTAGTGTTCATCACGTCGCATCAAAATATAAGTGAGTGAAGTATATATATATAAGTATAGCAGATAAACAAGTGGCTAACATAACAGCGGGTAATCAGGTGAAAGTTTACAACAAGGTAGGGCTCATCAAGTAATAATCTATCATGCAATCCTAGCATAGGCAATTCATTATAGCAATAGGAATTAAAGCACTAGCCATACTACATTACCATGCATAATGGGATCTACAAGGTTGGATGAGGTGTGGCACCTTCACTGATGTAGCTGTTCCGATCAACGCTCAACTGTGAGGCACACGGGGTCCGTCTCATCTGGCACCCTCCGATCAACGCTCAACTGTGAGGTGTGCAACGCCTTGATGAGACGGACCCCGTGTGCAACCCCTCACGGGGTTGCACACGGGGTTGCACACCTCACAGATGAGACGGCGTTGCACACGGGGTCCGTCTCATCAAGGCGAGCATGGATCCGAGGTCAAAGGAAGGCAAAGCTCAACTGTGAGGCGGCATGGTGGCTTCGCCACGGTGGCGCTCGGTGCACGACGACGGACAGGGCGGCTCTTTGGTCCGACATCCGCCTGATGCCGTGGTCCAAGGGGCTCAGGCCGGTCTGTGTGTGTGCGTGTGTCCAGTAGGTCGGTTGCAACCTTGGCCTATGCACTCCAAGGCGGAGTGCCATGGCCGTAGTAGCATGGGCGGTGGTTGGAAGAAGGGGAGCGACGGAGGTGCTCACCAGAGTTTGGAGAGGAGAGGAGGCGCGATACTCGTCTAAGCGGCTACGGCTCATGGTACTATCTTTACTCCTCGACCAGACTGCGTAGCAGTGGCTTCGACACGACGCTCCTCCTTCTTCTCCAATTCTGGTGGTGGGGAACTTCCTCTTCCTCTTTCCCGCCCCTTCTCCTCCTTCCTTCCTTTCTTTCCCAAATTGGATTGGCTGGTGGTGTAATTGGGGTTCCACCGGAGTGGTGGCGGCAGCTGGGAACCCTAGAGCTCCAGGCTTGCTCTTATAGGGGCGTCGTGGAGGTAGGTGGCCGGTGGACAGTGATCGGGCGAGGGGCTTGATCAGGCGGCCGAGGAGGGCTCCAAGTCAGCAATTGAGGCTCAGTTTGGGTCCATGGAGTCAGTGGGAGAGGCTAGCGGGGGCTGGTTGTGAGAATGCTTTACAGTGGTGTAGTTTCACCGTGGCAGCAGCCCATGTGCGTGTGCACACGTGGAGAATTTCGCCTACACCACGGGCATCTTGCTGTCAGCCGGTCGGGCCAGGTGGCGGGCTTGCGCGCGTTGATGAGGTGGAGGTCTGGATCGAGCGGCCGAGGCAGGTTGCTTAGGGGTGATGCGGGGAGCAGGCTCTGACATGGTGCGTCGGGCGAACGGTCGGTCGATGGGGGGACCGTGGGGAGCTTATGACAGCTGGTCCCCACTGCGGGGTCCGGTCGTCAGCGGCTCAGGCCGGCTCCCTTCGGCGCGGCGCGAGGCTGGTCCTTGATGGGCCTCGCGGCTTGCTGGGCCTGCTTGCAAGGGAGAAGGAGCGAATGAGAGGACGACCGAATAGGCTGCCTTGCTGGGCCGCTGCGGGCGTGGAGGGAGAGAAGAGGAGAGGCCGGTGCTAGGCTGGTCGGGCCGGTTCGGGCCAGACTGCTTTCTCCTCTTTTTCTTTTATCTTTCTCTTTTCCTTTTTTCATATACATGTATATATACTTGTTTTGTATGTTGTAAAATACTTCATGGCATAATTAAGGGTCATAGGCCATGTTGGGTATATTCCCATAGATTATATTTATTTACTTCACAAATAAATATTTTTGGTTCATTAATCATTACATAAATCCAATAAAAGCCAAACCATAATATAATGCAACATGACAAATGAACTATTAAAACATTGTGGCAAAACTATTGCAACACCTGAATACAGCATATGAAACATTGATCAACTATAACTTTGAAAACATTTAATTATGCTATGCTCACATGGGGTGTTATGCATGACATGATAAGGTTGATGCATGGTTAGGGTTGATGATGACATGTCACACTCATCACTCATAGGTTTTCAAAAAAATTTTGTAGCTCGAATTTTTGGGTTGTTACAGTGCTCAACACGCACAAATGGCCGGCCAACCCTCTATTTATAAGCCCCACTCAAAATAGAACTGTTAGGTTCAAATTTTGGGCTGAAAATGGCCTACCGAAACTTCCGAGGGAGCCCCACCGAAACTCCGGTTAGTACAAATATAGCCGTTGTACGCGAAGTCAACCCAGATCTGGCCTACCGGAACTTTCGGTGACCTGACCAGAACTTCCAGTCATCCACCGGAACTTCTGCTCGAGAACTGGAAGTAAATCAGGGCCCACAGTTGCTCAGACTGGGCTGATCGAAACTTTCGGTCCAGGCCCACCGGAACTTCCGCTGGTCTAGTACCACCCCGCACTAAAACGGGCATATCTCTTAGCTCCGAACTCCATTTTCAATGATCTTGGACTCTATGAAAAGCTTATTCACAGGGCTACACAACCATGTATCCCTCTTGATCCAAAGCACAATGGATCAAAGTAGTTTTCCAATCCAATGACCATCATCTCTCTTTTTCAAGCACACGAGTTCTCCGAAACATCTCCAACTCCTTCTCCTTTGCAAATGTGCCAACACCACCAAGTGTACATCACCATGTGCAAGTGTGTTAGCATTTTCATAATCATTTTCAAAGGATTTTTCACTTGCTCTCACAACGCCACTCAATCCTAGCATGTCGCAAAGTTAGATCGCTCAAGTGGCACTAGATGACCAATATGCAAACAAGTTTGCCCCTCTTGATAGTACGGCTATCAATCCTAAACCCTATCATCAAGTTCTCTACACACCTCATGACCGGTGAAATAAAATGTCCTAGGTTATACCTTTGCCTTGCGCATTTCCATTTCCACCATCTTCTTCCAATGTGCCAATGCAACACATGCACCGACACAATCACGAAATGATATGATCCACTTCATATCATCATGCAACCTTCTTGGTCCATCGATCTTGACCTCACTTGCTCTTTACCGTCTCATGGTCCATCGGTGCCAAGTCTTGCTCAAGCTTCATTGTCTCATGGTCCATCGCTTCAAAGCCTTGACTTGCCCTTCACACATCCACCGGTCCATCGAGCCAAGCCTAATCTTGATCTTGTCCATCTTGGTCACATGACTCCATGTCATGTCACATATGCAATTGAGCTCCTCCATTGCACATTCACCTAATGGACTAATTCCCTGTGTATTCTCAATTTAACACATTAGTCCAACCTAAAGTTGTCACTCAATTGCCAAAATCACATAGGGACCTTTCAATCTCCCCTTTTTGGTAACTGATGACAACTCTACAAAGATATGGAAATTAAGAATTTTTGGACTCTATGCCACTTATCCAACATTTAAGCTCAATGTCATGATTTGGATAAGTGCCACAAAGTCAACTTGGTAGTGATAGATCCCCCTACATGTGTGCTCAATTGGTTTGAATTCAAGCTTGCACATATGCATAAATATGAAAATTTTGGAAGAATTAGCACTACTAAGTGATGCTAAGGTATATAGAATAAACCTTTGAAATGTGACACCAATCGGAGTTGCACATTTTGAAGTTCATCCTTAGCATCATCTTGGTTAGCTAAATACCACATAATACAACTAGATACCTCATGAGATCAACATAATAAACAAGGCTCTAGCACCACGAGAAAGAACACATGTGACTAGCTAAACCATCCTATGCATGCTAGTTATAAAATCATCAATCAAGTTCTATGACTAGCATACACCACAC
Source organism: Bothriochloa decipiens (assembly GCA_023333625.1). Taxonomy (NCBI): domain Eukaryota; kingdom Viridiplantae; phylum Streptophyta; class Magnoliopsida; order Poales; family Poaceae; genus Bothriochloa; species Bothriochloa decipiens. The sequence continues at coordinate 42,086,871 of CM041641.1, read as the reverse complement.
AAGCATTGCATATTGAATTTAAAAACTTATGCAAATGAAAGCAAGCGCATGAATATGCACATATCAAATGCAATCAACCAAGTTCATGAGCTTGCTCCCCCTACTTGTGTGCATCTCTTGTCCAAAAATTTTTTTACCCTCCCCTAATCTTTAATATTTCTCCCTCTTGGTCCATGTCCATTTCTTCTCCCATCTTTGTCCAAATTCTCCCTTGTAATATGCCTCTTGCATATCTTTGCACATTTCTCTCCCCCTTTGTCATCAATCACCATAAAGGTATGATATCCCAATACCACATAAAGATATTACATGGATGTGTCACTTGATGCCATGTAAATGTGATACCACATGAAGATTAGCCTCTTGTATCATGTGTATGGTGAGTCCTTTGATGTAAAGAGTCGCACTTGGATAGATGGTTGAGTCTTGATTCTTTATTTTCGATGGACAATACCATATGTTGGAATGACACCACATGTAAGAACCACATGTAGTAGTATGAGCACCATGTGTGATTATATCATACCACGATTAATATGAACAGGGCACTCCCCTATGTCATAGCATGGGTCAACCAACTTGTAGATGAGGGTAGCTTTCTTGATTTGAATTGATCACTTAAAGTTGAGGATCACTTGTGGAACCACCTTCTTGATGTACTAGATATCACTTGAATGAATGACATGTATACCACGTGAAGGAATGTGATATTCTAGACATATCTTGCAAGAACTACCATTGGGTCACCACTTGTTGAATTTGTCAATTATGCCCAATTCTTGAACTACATTGTTTCCATGAGCTTCTTTCTCTTTGACTTGAGCTAAAGTGTTTTTCCTACAAGCTTTCAAGTCCAGTTTAAACCAATGACAAGCTTCTTCACACCTCATAAAGAATAAAGGTTATCTTGCCAATGTTGTACTTGTCACTTATATGCAATCAAAATAGATCAAGCACTTGGGTTCACTAGCTCATGAACAAATTCACACTCATACCACTAGATCAAACAACTATTCAAGCAATAGTGGTAGACTATGAATCATAAACTTTTCATTTATCATGCATGATCCTAGTAAGTATGTACTATATGCACTAACCGCATACTAGTAAGGGATGAAATGATCATGCACATTACAATGATACCTTTGCTATGTTGGAGTAGAGGATAGTCATTGAATTCCAATTTTATTACTCCAATAGCAATGTGAAGTCCAATTGATAAGGTTGATGAAGCCAATAAATACCGATATAAATTCCATGCTTCGTCTATATGAAATGAGAACCGCTAATGATTAAGTGCACTTTCTTATTGTGGTTGTTTTGCTTCCTTTTGAACTTCCCTTGCAAGAGAGAATACCACTAGTATTATCACTTGAATTGTCATGTATTGCTCTTCATTTGGGTATTGCTTGCTTCCTTGATCAATCCTTTTGATTGCTTCAACTAAGCATCTCCAATAATCCTTAGATCATCACTTCCATGTTAGTACACCTCACTTGGTTTTTCCCAACTCATTTGGGTGGCTCGCCCCCACAATGGGGAGAAGTGATCTCTCTCCAAGAACTATCCTTGACACTTACTTGAATTGCCTTTGTTTGATTGATCCTTTTCTTTCTTTGTCTTGAGTTTGATCTTAATCTTCAATAAACCAAACATAGGTTCCTCAAACACTCATAATCATGATTCCAATTTGAGGACCTTTCAATTTTAGTGACTCTTGATATTTCCAATATTAGTCACTTTTCTAGCAGATTCTGTATTCTTCAAAGAGAAATCCATATCTCCAAATGTACAGCTCCAAATGTCATGAAATTTGATGGAGATGTGCAACACTAAGTATTATAGCAGTTCTAAAAATCACATAGGGACCTTTCAGCCATGTAGATAAGAACGAGCCCTGGGAATCCCTGGTACGGACGTTGATGTCACACCCTAGTTTCCAAAGAAGACCAGAGGTCGTCATATGTGTGCCCAGGAAGTCCACACATACAACAGAAAATAGATAAATATCAGAAATAATGTATATTATAGCGAAAACATATGTATTTTTAACACTTACACTTATCAGAGTAATACGGAACGTTGGCTAAGACTTCTCTTCAGTCTTCATTCTCCTCAGGGACTGTTGATTAGGGGCTTTGTAAGCCAAACACTTCTAATACCCAACTTCTTTATCCTTCCTTTGAGAAACACTTTAGTACAAACTATATCAAGATTGAGTTCCATATCGAAACTCAGCAAGTACAGGTGGAAAATAATGACATGCATGACATATACAAAAGGTAAGGCTGAAAGGTAAACTGTGGTAGCATTTTAAATATAGCAATTAAGATTTAACAAGTTAGAACCTATTCTCTAATCATCTTGGTTGAAACACTCAACCCTTTATTAAGGTTCAAGTGGCATTTAATGAATTATTTATCATCACAGATATAAGCATATATCATTAAACATCATCAACCTTGAGATTGCCATCTCAAGCAACACAGGATAGCCATCCCGACAAAACCCGAGGTAGCAACCTCGACAACGTCACCATGATTTCACAGCTTAAACCATTTGGCTAATCATGTGAGGATCTGGGCCGCTCATGACCGTGAGCGCGGATGATATATCGATTTTAACTCTGCGCAGAGGTGTACACTTTCACTCCAGATTATGATTACTCTTGGTGCCCGAGGTGATCAGCCTCTTAGCCCATTACCGAGATAGGCTGGCAGAGGTCACAACAAGGCTTTTCACAGGGTCATAAGCAGTAACAACTCGCCAGCCTTGAGTCCAAGCGTATGGGTGACTTCCCCGTGAGGCCGCCCCCATCACGGATCTCTAGCCCCTCCCATACTAAATACTTGTAAACAAGCCCCAGCAACCACAGCTATGGCCACCCGTCGGTAAGCTGTCTATCCTGCCCATGATGGTCCTGCTAATCGACCAAGCCAGAGCCCATTAGCCTAGAGATGTACGGAAGTCCTAGGTTTCCACTCCATGAAAGGACCACAAGGGGGAGGAGATACGGATGACCCCATCACTATGAGCCCACTGACATCCGTTCCCCCTTCTTTCACCGCCAACCAACAATGCGGACATGCATCAACTTCTCCAACGGCCGAAGCCAAGAGCCCACGGCGCCAACATATTTTAAGAAGCAAGTTTTATCTTCATTAGGCAGGTGAAAGGTGAGGTAGAGCACTAGCAACCTAATGACCTGTCAACTAAAAACCCCCATAGGTGATATATGGATAGAGTGGCTAGTCATCCCTATGGTTTGCCGATTTAAGACACATGCAATGAATTTACTTAAACATGATTAGGCATAATATGTTCAAGAGAATGCCTGCACTTGCCTTAAATCCAAAGTCTAGCTGCTCTTCTGGCCTCTAGCTTCAGCTGCACTTGTCGGTCCTCAGCTCTTAGTCTTCAGCGTTAACAAACCGCTCTTCATCTAGTCGCAGCAACCAAACAACACAAACAGACAAACAAAATAGAAAAGACTAAGAACAATACACCAACCAAAGGGGAAGCTAAAGACACAACAGTCTAAATGGCAAAACTCGGTGCTACGATCGTAAGAGTGCAAGAACGACAAATGATGGATCTATCATTAAAGAAAACATGGCTATCGAGGTACTTGCAACAAGCACAGATACAAACTTTAAGATTGATACATTTACTAAAGCAAGATGTAGAACTTATAAGAAAGACATAAAGTCAAATCAGTTGGATGATGGTGAAATATAAAGCAGGGTTAAACCTTAGTCATACTCTATTTATAAGCAATTATATTATCTAAGCCAATTAAACATTCATAATTTATAAAGCTTAGAACATGCGAGTGCATTAAAGAAAACATCATATGCTTAAAGATTAATTTAAGCAGGACATAAACGACAAGACATGTTGATATTAAACATAGAGCATTTATGATTCAAGTTGGAACTAAGCATGCCATGTTTCCAATGTAACTCTAAACAAGTCATAATTAATAAAGAAGCATTTAAGTTGGTACTAGTCATATTGACATGATGTATGCAAACTCAAGGTACAAATCTAAATTACTTTTATACAAGAGAGCACACATCAATTAATAAATAAGATTACTTACGTAACACATGATGTGACAAACATTATTGATAACAAGCAACATACGTTGACATGATCGCAACACAAGGACAACGAAAAACATAGCCCTAGGTTGCTTTTATTTAGTTGAACATCAAATAATTATTAAACAAGTGGACAAGATTAAATGCACAGACATATGACATCATGAAGATCATTGCTAAAGCAAATCCTAAGGTCGACATGGTCATAGCACAACGAGATTGGAAATATAAAACCCTAGATTACTTTTAATTATAAAACTATTAAATAAATATTAATCAAATTTCATTTAACCAAATAAATTCATAAATTAGTGACATGATAAACTTTACTACTCCTGCGTAGATCGCGACGACACGAAACTAACGCAACTGGAATCGCTCAAACCGGAGTTAAAACGGTAAAACGGCGGAGATTATACGATCAGTGGCAAAACTATAAATAAATCGCTTGGTGGCAAAGTCGTAAATACCTTGGGGAAGGGGCCTCGGCCCTTGCCTGCTGGAGGGCCGGCGGCGGCCGGCTGCGGCCTGCTGCGGCCTGGTGTGGCCGGCGGCGGCTAGCTGCGGCGCACGGGGAAGGGAGGACCTCAGCCCTCAGCCGGGACTTGGCCAGCCGACAACAGCCGACTGTGGCGATCGACGGCTGGCTGCGGCCGGCTGCGGCTGGCTGTGGCCGGCTGCTCGTGCCTAAGGTTTGTGGTGCACTGGGGCTGGCTATTTATAGGCCGGCAGGGAATCGTTGGGTCTGAAGCAGCTGGGCTTGGCCCGTTGGGCCAGCTGCTGCTAGTGGCGGCCAGGTTTGGCCACTTCTGGTCGGCTGCCCCCGGCCGGCGCCGGCTGCAGCTGGCTGCGCTGCTGCTGGGCTTGGCCCGCGGCGCTGGCTGCGCAGCCGCCGCTGGTGGCCCAGTTTGGCTGCTGGTGGCCATGTTGCTGCGTGCTGCTGCTTGGCCATGGCTGGCCATGTCCGGCTGGGAGTGGCCAGAGTTGGCTAGGGATGGTCAGAGAGGGCTCAAGGTGGCCGGAGAAGGCTATGGTTGCTTGTGGCCACTGTGGCCAAGCTAGTGCTGGCTATAGCCGGCCGAAGTTGACCGTGGCCGGTTGAGAGTGACCACAGGTGGCTGTAGCTGGCCGTGGTTGGCCAGATGAGGCTGTGTGAGGCCAGGGGTGGCCCAAGCTAGATAGGAGCTAGCCAAAGTAAGCTAGGATGTCTTAGAGAATGGCAAAGGGTTGCTAGACCGGACTGCTGCTACTGCTGGCCTGCCTGGGGTGGCCATGGCCGGCTATGGCGGGCCATGACTGGCCAGAGCTGGCTAGTTGAGGCTAGGGGAGGCCAGAGCAAGCTAGGTTAGGCCAGGGTAGGCTGGGGCAAGCCCAGGTTGACTGGGGCTAGGTAAGGGATGGTGTCTAGCAAACTCTCTCTCTCTCTAAGCAAGAGAAAAGATTTTTCTGAAAACGTTTTCCCAAAACCTTCTTGAGGCAAACTTGGGTTTTCGAAGCTTTATTTTCAAATTCGAAGAAAACCTAGACGTGACTTGCTTGAGGTTTAGAAATTCTTTTTCACACCAGCAAAACCAAGCAAAACACCAAGCACAAACCCATTCAATTATTTTCTAAAAAAGAATATAGAAAAGCACATTTTATTTAGTGTTTTCTAATAACAACCCAAAATACAAATTTTGGGGTGTTATAGTTGACGTTGGCATCTCGAGGGGGTGCCTATCGGGGCACAGTGACTGGCACGGAGGAACAGTGGTCTGTACGAATCAGCGCTTTCCCGGGGACGGGTGGTAAAAGGTGGACTATACCTCTGCGCTTGCCGATCATTACAGCCGTTGTAGCCACGGGGGTTGGCAGGAGTAGGTGAGATATAATAACTACTCTGGGCGCCGTACAGGGAGCAGGTGGTCGAGGGGTGTGGTATTCGATGAGGGGTCATTCACCTACGTGGACTTTCCATCATCGAGGGGGTGTTTCCTGCTCAGCCGAAAACCCATCGCTCGAGGGGTCCCGTCGAGCAAGTGCCAGACTAGGCCGTCGAGGCCCATTCGTGGGCTAGCCCAGTGTGGCTTTGTTCTTAGGCCTTATACTTGAATGTTTTTGGAGTTCGGGCTCATCATGGATTATAACTAGAGATCATGGTTGCGGGTTTTATACATTGGGATTAACATCCTTGATCGAGGGTTTAGGATATCCCGTTGTACAGGTACCTGACAGTAGCCACCGAGTCTCTGCGCGAGTGCTAGCACTCACGCAGAGGCTTATGAACTGGAGTCATAGCGTATGTCATTCTCTGAAGGACGCGCGTGAGCGCACCCTTCGGGGGTAGCCCCCGAGGACTCGAAGGAGTAGGATACTCCTCTGAGGGCTTTATGCGCTTTTTATCGGGGGGTGCTCGAGTGGTTAAGCCCCGGGCATGCGTGAACCTTTTTTCATTGAGGCCCACTTCGAGGTGATTGGGTGCCATGGGTACTTCCCTCGGGGATCAGGCATAAATGAACTGGAGTAGTAGCCTCGATGCTTTCCGATGGGTGCGCACGAGCGCACCCTTCGGGTGTAGCCCCCGAGGCCACGGAGAAGTAGGAAAACTCCTCCGAAGGCTTTTTTTAGGCATGCAATAGGGGGGAAGCTCAAGTCTTCTAGTCCCCAAGCGCGTTTGCCCCTCTTTTGTCGAGGGGTCCCGTGCGTTGTCGAGCCTGGGTGGTTGGTTCCTCTTTCGTTGAGGCCATCCGGTCACGAGCGAGCCCCCGAGCCTCTTTCGTCAAGGTCGATCAGGAACAAGCCCGTCTTTTTCTTTTGACCCTCACGCTCCTTTTCGACGAGGGGGGTGAGGAGCGTTGTGCTACCGTCGTTTGGGCGAGCTTCGACGTCCTCTGGTGAGCTATTATCGGGAAATTCAAGTAAGAGCTCATGCCCCGTTCGATAGGGGTCGACATGTGGCCATGGAGGCACTCTCATTGAAGCTAACAAATGGACACATGGATTCCAAACCCATTCGATAGGGTTCGGCGGCTCGATGCCTCCCTCCGAGGGGATTCCGTAGTTGTCCATTCGTTTTGCCTTGAATATGTCTAAGGGGGCTTTCGAGAGTTCGTTCTCGAACAAGGGACTCGTGTCGGCTCCTCCTCGGTCATCCCTGACTCAGATATTCGAGGGCGGCTGTCGAACCCTAGTCGAGGGCCAGCCTTCGCTCCCTTGAGATTTTTACGTGGGTCCTGGGCCCGTGCTCCTTACCGTGGAAGTAATTGTCCATGAATAACTCCTCTCGTCTGCTAGGCGCACATTTTGAGGTAGGAGTTGTAACAACGCAGTCGTGAGGGGCTGGGACAACGGCTAGAGGCCTAGTATTCGATGCGTGTCCCTGTATCTAAAAATCGAGGGAGCGGTTAAGTTCGGGCATTAAATGCGGGGTTTTACCTGCCTGCCTATAAGTTTGGGTGTAGGCTTCCACCCATTTCCCATCTCGTCTTTCCATCCTCGTTGTCACCGCCGCCGAAGAGCAGAGTCTCCCTGTCTGTTAGCGCAAGAGAGAAAAGAGAGAGATTAGGGATCTTCCCTCTCGTCCATCCGCTGAGCAAGTCCACGCTGTCGTCATGGCGCTAGAGCTTTTTCCTCCAGAGGATTGGCTCCCGTCAGCCATGATGGAGTGGGAGCTCGAGGAGTTGTTAGATGACGGGCTCCTTCGCCCCGTTGCCTCGGTTGATCGACCGAAGTGGGTGGTGCCACCGCAGGGGGATCTGGAGCCGAACCGGTTGTACAAACTCAGCCAGGTCACGAGGGAGGAAGTCTGAAACGCGCTCCATGTCAGTGTGAAGCAAGAGATGGCCATCGTCTGCTCCGGCTTCACCTACGACATGGGGGTGGTTTCCCACGGCTTTGTCTGTGACCCCAGCAGGACTGACACTAAGAATGAGGAGAGGCATAGAGCCTTGATCGAGGTTACTGAGGAGCCTAGTGGTCAGCTGGCGAAGCTGTTCGAGCCCGAGGTCCTTCCTCCTGGGGTTGATGAAGAAGAAGCCGGCCTGTGAGCCAATCTAGGCAAGAAGGCCCATGTAATAGGTTAGATTTTGACTTGTGTCGATGTGGCCTCGAGGGCCTCAAAACATGATGTTTGTATGCATTTTGAATGCTTTCGAGTTCGAGTCCATCATTCATTTTCTGCTCGAGTTGAGTTTTTACGCAGTCATCTTGGCGCACGGTTGCGTCCTTCGGTGTGGGGTGTGAGTGGAGGTACTGTAGCCCGGAGGCGTAGGTGATCTCATGGCTCAACGACCCCTCGGCCTCAGGGTGCCCTCCTGGCCTTGTTGGCTATATAAGAACTCGCATCGATGCATATAGGAACGTTAGACATTGACTTTTCGAAATCATATGCTTTTAATAAGTCTTCTTAGCGTGCGGATACGCCCCTTGGCATGAGGGAGTGAGTGGAGGTATCGTAGTGTGGACGCGTGGGTGATCTCACGGCTCAAAAACCCCTCATCCTCAGGGTGCCCTCATGACCTTGTCGACTATGTAAAAGAATAGACGTTGAGTTTCGAAAAAACGTGCAGGTTTTTTAGGAATTTCGGGGGGTTCCCCCCTTGTAGCCCCGAGGGAGGTTCGACTCTGATGAAGCAGAGTTAGGGCTACCTTATGCATATGAACAAAAAGTTGAACTTATAAACGAAAGTACTTCTTATTCATTCATGACATGAGAAAATGTACAAGGCCTCAAAGCCCTAAGGGTAAAAGCGATGTAGTTGTTCGATGTTCCATGCATTGGTGAAGGTTTTGCCTTTCCCGTTGGCTAGCTTGTAGGTTCCAGGCTTCAACACTTCTGCAACGATGAAGGGGCCCTCCCATGGTGGAGTTATCTTGTGGCGTCCCTTGTTGTTCTGCTATTGACGGAGGACTAAGTCACCGACTTGGAGGTCTCGCTTGCATACGTGCTTGTCGTGCAGCTTCTGCTGGTATCGCGCCGAGTTGAGAAGGGCCATGTCTCAAGCCTCGTTAAGCTGGTTGATGGCATTCATGAGGGCCTCCTCATTTGCCTGCTCGTTGTAGGCCTTAAGTCGAGGGGACCCGTACTCGAGGTCTGTGGGGAGGACGGCCTCGGACCCATAGACCATGAAGAACGGGATGAACCCCATGGCCCGGCTTGGTGTTGTCCTTAGGCTCCATAGGACCGAGGGTAGCTTGGCGGCCCACTTCTTCCCATGCTTGTTGAGGTGATTGAAGATCCTCAGCTTGAGGCCCTGCAAAATCATGCCATTGGCACGCTCAACCTGGCCATTAGTTTGAGGGTGGGCAATCGCAGACCAGTTCACACGGATGTGATGGTGGTCGCAAAAATCCAAGAACTTCTTGCCGATGAACTGTGTGCCATTGTCAGTGATAATGACGTTGGGGACCCCGAAGCGGTGGATGATGTCTGTAAAGAACAAAACTGCCTGCTCGGACCGAATGTTGGTGATCGGTCAGGCCTCGATCCATTTGGTGAACTTGTCGATGGTGACCAGCAGATGCGTGAATCCTCCGGTAGTCTTCTTCAAGGGTCTGACGAGGTCGAGCCCCCACATGGCGAATAGCCTGATAGGGATCATCTACAGAGCATGAGCAGGGAGGTGCGTTTGCTTAGCGAAGAATTGGCACCCCTCGCACGAGCGGACAAGGTCGATGGCGTCCGAGACGGCGATCAGCCAGTAGAAGCCTTGCCAGAATGTGTTTCTGATGAGGGTTCTTGGCACAGCGTGGTGACCGCAAGCCCCCGAGTGTAGGTCCATGAGCAACTTCCTGCCCTCCTCGATGGTGATGCAGTGCTGGAGAATGCCCATGGGACTTCGTCGATAGAGCTCTTTGTCATCGCCGAAGAGGGCGTAGGTTTTGACCTGTCGAGCGATCCGTCAAGCCTCAGTTCAGTCTTCTAGGAGCTCACCTCGATAAGATAGTCGAGGAAGGGCGTGCGTTAGTCAGGCCCAGGACTCGTCGGCAGGGGCGCCCCCTCGATATCCATGACCTCAGCCCCGTTCGAAGGGGCCTCAGTCAAGGAGAGAGGCTCGACGGCCTGTGAGGTGGACCCAGCCCTCGCGCCCCAGTCGATGGAGGGTTCGGATAGATCCCTCGAGAAGACATCGGGTGGGATGGTGCCTCGAGTTGACGTAATTCTTGCTAGCTCGTTGGCAGCTTCGTTGTGTCTTCGTGCGACGTGGTTGAGCTCGAGGCCATAGAATTTGTCCTCCAGCTTGCGAACCTCCTTGCAATAGGCCTCCATCTTGGGGTCATGGCAGCTCGAGGCCTTCATGACTTGGTCAATCACGAGTTGTGAGTCACCGTGAATGTCGAGGCGTCGAACTCCAAGTTTGATGGCGATGCGTAGGCCGTTGACGAGGGCCTCATACTCGATGATGTTGTTGGAGGCAGTGAAGTGCAGTCGAATCACGTAGCGCATGTGGACTCCTTGTGGTGAGATGAAGAGCAGGCCCGCGCCAGCCCCCATCTTCATTAGCGACCCGTCGAAGTGCATGGTCCACAGCTCCGCCTGAATTTGCGCTAGAGGGAGCTGAGTATTGGTCCATTCGGCGATGAAATCTGCCAATACCTGAGACTTGATGGCCTTGCGCAATGCGTAGGTGAGAGTCTCGCCCATGAGCTCGACCGACCGTTTGGCGATCCTCCCGGCGGCCTCCCGATTCTGGATTATCTCCCCGAGAGGGAAAGACGAAACCACAGTTACCGGATGGCCGAGGAAGTAGTGTTGGAGCTTGCATCGCGTGATGACCTGGCATAGAGCAGCTTCTAAATCTGCGGGTAGCAAACCTTGGTCTCTGAGAGTACCTCACTGATAAAGTAGACAGGCCACTGGATGGGCAACGCATGTCCTTCCTTCGTCCTCTCAACTACTATGGCCGCACTAACCACCTGGGTGGTAGCGGTGACATAGAGCAAGAGGTGCTCTGTTGAGGTCGGAGGTACAAGGATCAGAGGTGAGGTCAGCATTGCTTTCAGCTTGGCGAGGGCCTCCTCGGCCTCGAGGGTCCAAGCGAAGTGTTCCAATTTCTTGAGGAGGTGATACAGAGGTAACGCTTTTTCCCCGAGGCGCGAGATGAAACGGCTGAGGGTGGCGAGGCCCTGTGACCTTCTGTACACCCTTGAGGTCTCGAATTGGACCCATCTTGGTGATGGCCGAAACCTTCTCAGGATTGGCCTCGATGCCGCACTAAGAGATGATGTATCCCAAGAGCATGCCTCGAGGGACGCTGAAGACACACTTCTCGGGGTTAAGTTTGATGTTCTTGGCCCTGAGGCATCCAAACGCGATCTCGAGGTCTTCGATGAGGTTATTGGCTTTTTTGGACTTGACCATGATGTCATCGACGTAGGCCTCAACTGTTGGCCCTATATGTTCGCCAAATACATGAAGCATGCACTGCTGATACGTTGCCCCGGCGTATCGAAGGCCGAAGGGCATGGTAACATAGCAGTACATGCCAAAAGGGGTGATGAAAGAAGTCGCGAGTTGATCAGACTCCTTCATTTTGATTTGATGGTAACCGGAATAAGCATCAAGAAAGAAAGGGTTTCACATCCCGCAGTTGAGTTAACAATTTGATCAATACGTGGTAAAGGAAAAGGAACTTTATGACATGCTTTATTCAAACTGGTGTAATCTACAAACATCCTATATTTCCCATTCTTTTTCTTAACTAGTACAGGATTAGCTAACCACTCGGGATGATGAACCTCCTTGATGAACTCGACCGCCAAAAGCCTGTTGACTTCCTCCCCAATGATCTTGCGCTTCTCCTCGTCGAAGCGGCGCAAGCATTGCTTCACCGGCTTGGACCCAGCCCGGATCTCCAAGGCATGCTCGACGACTTTCCTCGGTATGCCCGGCATATCCGAAGGACTCCACGCAAACATATCGGCGTTCGCACGAAGAAAGTCGACGAGCACTGCTTCCTATTTGTCGCTGAGGGTGGCGCTGATCGTCAGCGCCTTCCCATCGGAGCTACTCGGGTTGAGGGGGATCTTCTTCGTGTCCTCAGCGGGCTCAAAATTGTCGGCATGGCATTTGGAGTCTGGGGCCTCGGCGGCCATTCCATCGAGGGTTGCCGCGATCATTGCAGACTCCTCGACAGCCTCCTCGTTCTCAACGCATTCGACATCGCAGTCGTAGGCGTGCTCGTGGGAGGGGCCGATGGTGATGACGCCCTTGGGTCCCGGCATCTTGAGCTTGAGGTAGGTGTAGTTGGGAATGGCCATGAACTTGGCGTAGCCGGGACGGCCAATGATTGCATGGTACTTGTCGTGGAAGCCGACCACCTCGAAGGTGAGGGTCTCCTTACGGAAGTTCGAGGAGGTGCCGAAGCAGACGGGGAGGTTGATGCGGCCAACGGGGTTGGCCTTCTTCCTTGGCACGACTCCGTGGAAGCCCCCGGCGCTAGGACTGAGCTTCTCCCTTGGGACTCCCAAAAGGTCGAGGGTCTCAGTGTAGATGATGTTGAGGTTGCTGCCTCTGTCCATGAGCACCTTGGTGAGGCGGGTGTTGACGATGATGGGGTTGACGACGAGTGGGTATACTCTAGGCCTCAGGACATGATCTGGATGGTCATCACGGTTGAACTTGATAGCCGTACTAGACCAGTTGAGGTAGTGAGGGGTCGCCACCCGCACGGAGAAGACTTCTCAATGCTCCCTCTTTCGCTGGCGAGGTGTGAGTTGAATCGAGGGCCCCCCATAAATCATATAGCAGTCGTGGACTTCGGGGAAGCCATCCTCCTTGTCACTGCCTCAATCCTTAGGCTCGTCCTTCTTATCGCTTTTCCCGAGGCCCAGGCACTCAAAGTACTTCTTGAGCATCCGGCAGTCCTCGAGGTTGTGGTTTGCCCCTCCCTTGTGATAAGGGTAGGGCTCCTTTAACATCTTGTCAAAGATGCCCCCTCGGGAGGGCCTCGAGGTTTCTTGCGTTCGGTGGCGGCGACAAGTTCATCGGCGGGGGCCTCGCGCTTGCCCTGCCGGTCCTTCTTCTTCTTGTTGTTGTTCTTCTTGGCGCCCCTAGTTGAGCTCTCAGGGTCGACCGCTTGCGTCTTCCCCTTGTCTTGGGCATCGCCAAAGAAAGTGCCCACCGCCTCCTCGCCGGCTGCATAGTTGGTGACGATATCCATCAGCTCGTCGGCGGTCTTAGGGGGTTTGCGCCCCAGCTCCCGAACCAACTCCTTGCAAGTCATGCCCAAGACGAATGCAAGATGACATCATGGTCGAAGATGTGGGGGGGCTCAGTACACTGCTTGGAGAAGCATCGGGCGAAGTCGCAGAGGGACTCCCCGGGCCTCTGCTTGCAGTTGCGGAGGTCCCAGGAGTTACCAGGGCACACGTAGGTTCCCTTGAAGTTCCCCTCGAACACCTGACGAGGTCAAGCCAGTTGCGGATCTGACCAGGGGGAGTTCCTCGAGCCATCTACGAGCGGTGTCTGACAAGAACAAAGGGAGTTGACGGATGATGGCGTGGTCGTCGTATGCTCCTCCAAGCTGGCATGCCAACCAAAAGTCGGCCATCCATAGCTCGGGCTTGGTCTCGCCGTTGTACTTGGTGAGGCTCGTAGGAGGTCAGAACGGAGTCGACAGCGGTGTCCTCCAGATCGTCCTGCTGAAGACTCGAGGCCCCTGCGGCTCAGGGGACCGGTGCCAATCCTCATCGTTGTCGTAGCGCTCGCCCCGGTGCGCGCTGTAGCCTCGGGCCTCAGCATCACCGCTCTTACGTCGGCGGTTCTCGTTGATGTCGTGGCATGCGTCTTGAGGATCTCGAGGCTCGCGATTGTCGATGATGCAATTTTGGATGAGGGTTGCCTTCTTCGGTCGAGGGGCATCCGCTTGGTGGACTGAGCCCTCCCTTTCATGTCTGGAGGGTTCAGCGGGTTGCTCCGAGGCCCCATCGACGTCTCGAGGCTGAACTCTCGGCTTGCTGTGCGGCCGCCACCTCGAGGAGTCCTTGAACTTCATGCTGGCTGCGATGCGCCTCGGGGTCCGAGGGGGCCGCCATGTTGCGAAGGAGCATCATCGCCACGATGACGTTCTGGCTAGCATGATTGAAGAGGGGGCGCTCGACCGCACCCTCCCCAACGATCTGCCGGTGGACTTCTCGGGCTCTGGCTTGAGCCCTTCTACCGGGCGGATGTTCGCGCTCCTGCGTCCGCTCGAGCTAGCACAGACGCTCCCCGTCCTTGTCGAGCTTGGCTCGCATCTCCCAGACTTGCGCGAGCTGGGCGTCGCGAGCGTCCTGAGGCAACCACGCGTCGCTTGGCGCGGCTGGTAGCTGCTCCTCCCGATCAGCCACGACGTGGGTGCCTCCTGCTGTGGGTGCAACCACGGCTGTGGCGGCGGGGTCGATGGTGTCGGCGCTCGACACGATGGCCCCGTCGATGTGGAAGCACTCGCACGTGGGGTCGTAGTGGTCGGAGTCGGAGTCGGGGTCGCCAGAGCAGAAGATGGGGAACTGCCCCCGCCGCTCCTGCTCTAGCTGGCATCGCATCATGCCGAGGGTGTAGTGCCTCGAGCCAGGCGTCTCCGAAGACTCTGGGTGCTCGGAGGTTGGCGCGAAAGTCAGCACGTTCATGGTGGTGTGAAGGAGGTGCCCCGGGAGGTCCTCGTATCCGCTCACGTTGGTGCTAACTGTGGAGGAGTATGACTTGGCGGTGTTGTGGAAACCGAATGGAAACGGTCGTCGGGATTTGAACAGCCCATGTGGAAGTAGGTCGGGTGGTGTTGGGGTCGCGCCTGCTGGAGAAGCCATCCCTAATCCCCTCGACGAGCGCCTGACGAAGCTGAAGTTTGAGTCATCGCAGTGCTCCACGGACCCGTCCCCCGTGGCCAAGCTCAGGTCAGACAGGTTCCCAACCAGGGACCCTGTGTCGCTAGTCGGCCACGAGCTGGCCAGGCGGGTGCCGTCTCACCTATGTAACGATGATGGTTGCGCCGGTCACGCCTCCTCCTGGTCGCAGGGGCGTGATGGCGGGACCGGCGTGCGGCCCTTCCTGAATGCAGGGGCTCGCGATTGCCTCCGATCGGATCTTCGACCGAGAGGAGGACCATGTCATAGTCGTGGTCAAGTGACATGAACTCTAAGCTCCCAAACCAGATCACAGTGGCGAACGGGAGCGGCAGGACAGAGTCGGCCATCCGAAAAATGGCGGGAAACGCTGGTGACATGCAGATCCCCTACCTGGCGCGCCAACTGTCGGTGTCACGGCCCCTGTGGGCCTAGCACCAACTAGTAACTACGTGCTGCATGCTCCCTAATCCGGATGGTGATGCAAGAAGAACACACGATTTATCCTGGTTCGGGCAAGAGAAGGCCCTACGTCCAGCGAGGGGGGAGAGTTTGTATTATCTTGCACCGAAGTGCTTGTACAGGGGGGATACAAGCGAGAGCGTGCGAGAAGAGGTGGGGAGCAAGGCCTAAGCCTAGAGCTGCTAGTCCTATGCCTTGCCACGAGTGCGGTGGTGCTAAGTGAGTTCGAATGAGTCCCCCCTCTCAGCTAGCCCTGCACCCCCTTTTATAGTCCAAGGAGGGGCATGGGTGTACAGAAGACCCTAATGGTGCTATGAGGGCAATCGTAAGCGATGACATCGAGGACTGATCATGTCGTGCACACTATAGGGGTGTGTGCTAAAGCGAGGTCAAGCCCTGTAGCAGCGTACGTGATGATGAGATTCGCCCTTCTGAGATGTCATGGCGAAGTCGGTGATTGACTGGTCCTGATGATGACTCTGGCATGCCTTAGCAGCGAGGTGAAAGACGTGACCTCTTGTTAAGGGCGTACGGCTTGCAGGAGATGGCGTACGGGAGTGGCTGAACCGCTGACTATGGCTGCTACAAATCCGGGTCGAGAGGTACCATGGGGGCCTCGAGGCCGTGTAGATAAGAACGAGCCCCGGGAATCCCTGGTACGGACGTTGACGTTGGCGTCTCGAGGGGTGCCTGTCGGGGCACAGTGACTGGCACGGACGAATAATGGTCTGTATGAATCAGCACTTCCCCGGGGACGGGTGGTAAAAGGTGGACTATACCTCTGCGCTTGCCCATTATTACAGCCGCTGTAGCCACGGGGGTTGGCAGGAGTAGGTGAGATATAATAACTGCTCTGGGCGCCGTACAGGGAGCAGGTGGTCGAGGGGTGTGGTATTCGACGGGGGGTCATTCGCCTGCGCGGACTTTCCATCATCGAGGGGGTGTCGCCTGCTCAGCCGGAAACCCATCGCTCAAGGGGTCCCATCGAGCAGGTGCCGGACTGGGCCATCGAGGCCCGTTCGTGGGCTAGCCCAGTGCGGCTTTGTTCCTGGGCCTTATACTTGAATGTTTTTGGAGTTCAGGCTCATCATGGATTATAACTAGAGATCATGGTGGCGGGTTTTATACATCGGGATTAACATCCTTGATCGAGGGTTTAGGGTACCCCGTTGTTCAAGTACCAACATCCTTGATCGAGGGTTTAGGGTACCCCGTTGTTCAGGTACCCGACAGAAGCTTTCTGGTTGCTATTGATAACATACAATTCAATTTATTTTTCTTTTGCATTCACTTCACAGTTATTGTCTTGTAAAACCTTAGTAAACCTAGCTACATAGTTGCTTGTGAATACACTGTTGGAATCTTGTTAATATCAGTTATTTGATTTGAGCCGCCACATGCTACGATTTGTGCAACACTGTCAACTTTTGTCATGAAAGCTCCAGAACATAGCCTGTTGAGCGAGTATAACTTATTAACTTCAACCAGCTGTTTTGATTAGTCAAACCATGCATACTTAGAGCTCACTCATCACGAAAAAATTGATTAGTCAAACCATGTAATACTTAGAGCTTATTCAGCAGGAAACAGTTACTCAAAAGTTTGGCATCTGGATTTTGCAGTTTTCTTCTTAGGACGTGGGTCGGCAGTAAGTTTACATGGATCACCCGAATCATCTATCAGGGCACAAAGCAGTCTGATCTCTATCAGGTTCTACAAGAAGAACCATTCCAATGTGAGACCACCCGGCGAGAACACTGCAGCTCCTGAGTAAGTGAACTTTCTTCGTCAAACAACACTTGCTTACTCATCAGAGTTTATAATACCTGGAACTGCTTGTTGCAACCTTATCCCTTTATTACATACATACATACTTCACTTGAAGCTGACCCCAGTGGTTTCTTACAACCTTTTGCAGTAACGTAGAGACCGTTTTGAGGCTTGCGAATCGTAACCAAGCGAGAAGGCTAGCTCGGTGATCGGACATGGTGACGGCCACCACCGTACACACCTGAAAAGCTCGCACATTTTGAAGCCACGACGACCTGGGCTATGTAAATCTTCCAGAGACCGTCAGCGGCGCTTCCTTGTCCCCGAGGCGCCCCCTCCTCCTTGGCCGCTGTAAAAATGAATGGACTCCTAGTGTGTTGTGCGCCTGGGTCGTACGCTAACTAGTGAATCTGTTGGCCGTCGTGCCACACAGAGGCCATGGCTCTAGTGAAGAGAGCAAACAAGCAAGCTGTCTGTATGTATCTGATTATGTTACGATAATAAATGGTTGCGCGCAATAATGAGAGAGCTAATCTGATCCACCGAGTTCTGTGCAGTGCTGTACTTGTTAACTGACTAGTTACTGAAATCGTGTGGCGCGCTCGGTATTCTATTTTCTTGGCTGTGGACTTGTGGCCGGCTGGCTGTTCATACGTGCTAGAGAATAACTGATAGTTTCTCGTTCAGAGTTTCAGACTTTGAGCTAGATTCATAGGCGCCTCTGGATCTGAAAAATTCTCAGCTCAAGATTCCATACTTGTGTGTGGTTATGGCCGGCTGTTCATCCCTGATGCTAGAGAATTACTGAAAGTTTTTCGTTTAGAGTTTCAGACTTTGAGCTAGATTCACGGCTGTAGTACATCTGCATCTTCTCAGCTCAGAATCCAGGCTGTTCAGTGAGATCCACCAGGAGATGCGTACTGCATATTACACACAGGCTGTAGTAGATCTGCACAGAGTTTGTAGCATCGATGTTGCAGGTTCTCTCTCGTGCAGATACGATTCAGATTAGATCCACAGGTTCTTGTGATCTTGCATTGTCTCCTGTATTTTCAGTGTCGTGACAGCAATAAGTTCCACAAGGTTTGCGGTTAATTGGCGTTGCTTGCTGACCGGGACTACTGCGATGCGCACGGCCGCGTGAACTGGCCGGCGCGGCACGACAGTGCACAGGCTGAACATACAGTAACATGCAGTAACATGCCAGCCCGTTCTGCATTGCTTCCTAGGCGGACAGCACGACCCGTGCGTGAGCACTGAGCAGGACGGTGAAACGCGTCGTCTTGGCCTCACTGTCGTGAGCGAGTTGACTTGGGGCTCATTTAGTTCCTTAAATTTTAAAATTTGATATTATATAAAAAGAAGAAATTCTTCATCACATCAAAATATCGGCACATGAAATACTAAATATAGATAAAATTAAAAACTAATTGCACAGTTTGATTGTACTTTGCAAGACGAATGTTTTGAGCCTAGTTAGTAAATAGTTGGATAATTATTGTCAAATACAAATGAAATGCCAATAGTGCTTGTAGAGTGAATTTGGCGGCGCCGATTCCGGCCAACTAAACAAGCCTCGAACGGGGCTGAACTGAAGCCTTAGCGATCTCTTCTATCCAGTAATTTATTTACAAAGTACTAGTCTTTTTCTAGGTCAATAAATTGATGATTATTGCTTCTATTTGTTCATTTCAAATAGGATTAGATTAGATGGCTTCAAGGTTAATTAGTTGTACTCGTAGGCACGTGAGTGACATGTGAGTGTGGTGTGGCCGCATAGTGGTGGTGGGTGTGCGCGCACAGGCTCACTCTTGTGCACACTCCGTTTCAAAAAGCATTTTGTAAGAACATCTTCAACACTACTGTCTAAAATATACTGCCTAAAACTGTATTTAGATAACCACACTCTAAAAACAAGCATGTCGTTATTACTTCTTTATCATTGTCCCTCCAAAACTACACCATTAATCCAAAATTTTGCCTTTTGGTTTGTGTATATAATTCAGTACAGTTATAAAAGAGAAAGCCCACATCGGGTAATGTATATAGGAATGTACTAGTAAATATGTCCGTGTGTTGCAACGAGAAAAAATATTGTTATAAACTACCTATATTTTTTTATAAAAATTATGAATTATAAATTATTTTGTAACGACATTCAAGATATAAGTAAATGTTGGCTATAATATAATTGTGTATAACAATATGTAATTCTGGTGGTGTTGCTAAGCAAAATAAAAAAAATATTAAGATGCCCGTGCTTCCGTTGGAGACAATAATCCCTACGCAGTGCAGTTGCCGCTGCCGCTGCCAGCGATGATCTCCTTGCCGTTGTCGATGCAGCTGTTTAATGTTTTTTTAGGAAAATCCAATGCTTATAATTGAGTGACGTACAGGATAGAATAAAACACGTAGATTTTTTTTCTCTTCTTCTATCGAATGGGCCACCCAAATTATTACAGTTTGGGCCTCGTTTCCCCCTCCAGTCCTCCTGCAATCCGGATTTATTCGTTACAATTGATAAACCGTGGCGTTCATAATTCACCGCCGCCACCTGCTGCTTCATGCTCGACAGCAGACGCTGTTCAGCACTTGCGTTCCCGAATGCCTCGCCCGCTGATTCTGTTGCCCACGCTAGCGCGCCTCCGGCCTCCCGTTCCTATTGCATCTCGGTCAGCTCCCGTCACTCTATTGCACCGCCCGACCATCCCTCGCCGCTCGGCCAGCCCATCCATCCCTCTCTGCTTGCGCTGCCATCTTCCGTCGCTGCCATCTAATCTCTGCCTATGAGCCATGCGGCTTTCTCTTCTCCAGCGCCGGTCTCGCGACTCCTCCCTAGCCACGCTGCCCCGCCCCTTCCTCCTTCTCCATGGTGTGTTGCTCCACTGGTTCGCCTCGGCAGCAGCAGGGTGGGCGAATGGCGCGGCCCCGACCATGGCGGGGCGGCGTGTCGGCACGATGTGGGGCGGCTGCACCGTGGTGGCGCGTCAGCAGCAGCAGGCCAGCAGCGCCTCGGCTTGCGCAAGTGCTGAGAAGCTTACTTTTTTATTTGACTTAGTTCTTTCTCGATTCGATTTGGATCTTGGGTCGATTTGGTTTGCAGTTCTTTCACGTTACTTTTTTATTCGATTTGGTGTTCTTTGTTCGATTTGGATCCTTGTTCAATTTGGTTTCCCGTGCTTTCACGTTTCGGTTTGCAGTTTATGAATTTCTCCTTCTTCCCCTCGTACGCGATCCTTGCTTGATAATGCCGATGTAAAGGAGGCGGACAGAATAGCTAAGGCGGAGAGAAATTTTTACGATTATGTATTAGGGAGAGATTATGATGGCCTAGCCTAACGAATAGAATTTGGTGGAGAAATTTTCATAATTATATATTAGGGAGAGATATTATGTATTGATCTTTTAACTGAAAATAGCCCACAACGTGTCATTACCGCTTGTTCTATTTGGACTAAGAGTCACAGGCCCAATATGTTTCTTTTTTTTCCTGAGGGAAGCCTATCAGAGTTAGGGCCTGCACTGAAACCATGGCCCAAATCGAATAGCATTATCTTCGAACGCGCTTTTACCATTCCACGGCCCCTTCCACATTCGAACGCGCCTCACCTGCGCGCCATGTGTTCGATCAAATGCCGCTTCCTCCTCCGGCGCCTTCACAGCTCCCACACCCACCGCTTCTCCACGGCGGCGGCGGGGAGCCCCAGCCTCCCGCGGAAGAAGAACCATGCGGGGGATCCTCCACGCGGGGCGGTTCCACCTCCCGCGCCGGAGGACACCGGGGACGCGGCGAGAGCAGCCCACGAGGCGACCGTCAGGCGGCTGGCGGCGGCGGGCGACGTGGACGGCGTGCAGCTGGCTCTGCAGGAGATGCGGCTGAGGGGCGTGCCGTGCACCGAGGGCGCCCTGGTCGCCGCTGTCGGCGCCTTCGCCCGCGCGGGCGCGCCCGACCGCGCGCTCAAGACGTTCTACCGCGCGGTGCACGACCTGGGCTGCGCGCGCCCCACCGAGCCGCGGCTCTACAACCACCTCATCGACGCGCTGCTGCGGGAGAACATGGTGGGCGCCGTCGCGCTGGTGTACGACAACATGAGGAAGGACGGGGTGCGGCCCAACGTGTTCACCTACAACCTGCTCGTCAAGGCGCTGTGCCAGAACCACAGGGTCGGGGCCGCGCGCAAGATGCTCGACGAAATGGCCAGGAAGGGGTGTCCACCGGACGACGTGACCTACGGCACCATCGTCTCCGCGCTGTGCAAGCTTGGCAGGGTGGACGAGGCCACTGAGGTGCTGGCTGCGGCGCTGCCTGTGAGCGCCTCCTACAATGCTGTCGTTCTGGCTCTGTGCAGAGAGTTCAGGATGCAGGAGGCATTCGCAGTTGTCGGCGAAATGGTGGGGAGGGGATTGCAGCCTAATGTCATCACGTACACTACTATAATCGATGCATTCTGCAAGGCTGGTGAGCTGAGGCTGGCGTGTGCCATTCTGGCAAGGATGGTGATCACAGGATGCACTCCAAATGTTGCAACATTCACTGCATTGGTCAAAGGACTCTTCGATGATGGAAGGGTTCATGACGCACTAGACATGTGGAAGTGGATGGTGGCTGAAGGATGGACACCGTCAACAATTTCGTACAACGTTCTGATCCATGGCCTTTGCAGCGTTGGTGATCTCAAGGGAGCATCATCTGTACTCAGTGACATGGAGCAACACAGCTGCTTTCCTAATGTGAGGACCTACTCTACTCTTATTGATGGTTTCTCCAAAGCCGGGGACCTAGATGGTGCCATATCAATATGGAATGACTTGACAAGATCTGGTTGCAAGCCAAATGTTGTTGTTTACACAAACATGGTGGATGTGTTTTGCAAGAAGCTGATGTTTAATCAGGCAGAGAATCTTATTGATAAGATGCTACTAGAAAACTGTCCTCCCAACACAGTGACATTCAACACGCTGATCAGAAGTCTATGTGACGGCTCTTGGTGTGTTCCATGAGATGAGAAGGCATGGTTGCCCACCAAATGGTAGGACCTATAACGAGTTGCTCCATGGTCTCTTTAGGGAGGGAAACTGTGGAGACGCTCTTCAAATGGTGATCGAGATGCAAAACCATGGTATTGAATTGAGCTTAGTAACATACAACAGTGTAATAAGTGGTCTATGTCAAATGAGAATGGGCAGAGAAGCCATGGTTTTTGTGGGAAGGATGATAGTTCGAGGAATTCAACCAGATGCATTCACTTTCACTGCAATAATTCATGCTTATTGCAAGGAAGGGGAAGTCAGGATGGCCGCTTGGATGTTAGGTGCAATGAATGTAGTGAACTGCCATCGTAACATACTAGTGTACACTATTCTAATGGCAGAGCTTTGCAATCAAGATAAGCTTGTAGATGCCATGGTGTACCTACTAAAGATGTTATATGAAGGTATATATCCAAATACAGTGACATGGAATGTTTTGGTCTGTGGAGTTTTTAGAAACCTTGGCTGCATTGGACAAAGTGATTTCATCCAACATATTACCATGTACTTATCAGAAGGGACCTGAGGTTCAATATTGTGGTTCTTTGGCTTTCCAATGAACATAAACTTGACAAGCAGCAGATTCTCTCAGATTGTTGTAAGGTATGTTATATTCAGTAACGTTAGCATTCCCTTGTCATCAGGGATCAGATGAGTGGAGGTCATCCAGCTGGCCTTGGGGTTTCATTTTAGGAGGTATCAGTCAAAGTTGTAGATTCTGCTTCATCTTTTTCATGTGCACCCGTTGGTAATGGAAATGGGGAAGCTCCCTAGTTCGAAAAAAAAAAATCTTTTCATGTGCACGCACTGTGCATTATTAATATTGCAAGAGTAGATATTTGGAAAATTTCACTCATGGAGTGTTTAATGTTTACCATTGCTATGTTCTCTGCTGAAGTCATTAGGACCTGACCTTACACTCTTACTAGTGAACCGTCTGGAACACTTTTTTTTTCTAAAATATAATTACTACTGGATCTGCACACTCGTTTTCCAAGTGATTTTCTTAAAAATAAAACTGTTATATACATATAGCATTACTATATGGTATTCTGTTGTGTGTATATATGAATTTGACTTGCATGTTATTTTATTGTACAAGATCTGTTAAGAAAATGGTAAACTAATAGAAGAAAAACCAATAGAATATTTGATCACATTATAGATAGGTGATGAAACAAATGGCGTATATAGATGACTTGTATGTTAATAGATTAAAGATTAAAAGTACTGCACATAATAGAGATGATGTGGACATTTTTTTGTAATTGATAAGGGATGGTATGGATAGGTTGCATGAAAGTATTGTAAGTTAGTTGGACATTTAGCGGGGAATGATGTGTACACCTTGCATGAAGAAATAGAACATTCAGTGGGGTCACTTAGTGGGGAATGACGTGGATGAAAAAACATCTAGTAGGCTTTAGCTTTATAAGAGTATATGATGTGAACGAAATAAAACATCTAGTAGGCTTTAGCTTTATAAGAGTATATAGATCTGACCATTAGCCAGATGGCTAGGTGCTGCTATAGGGCGATGACACCAATCACTCACACGGGCTATAAGGTTTGGCTTGAGGGTGTCGCTAAGTGCATAGACACTCAGCTAGGAGGCTACACTTTGAACAGTGGGGGTGAACTCGATATTTTGAAAACACAAAACAGGAATGAGGCTCGTTCCACTTTGCCATCTTGTTGGCGATGACCTTCACTCTTTAGAATTCTAGTTGAGATTTGAGAATCATCTTAGCAAAGCAAAGGGACAATATACATTTTATTGCTTACATATAGTCCTGAGTGGTTGCTTCTCAACATTAAATGCGAATTTTACAACAATGTTTTCCTCCTTTTCAGCTTATGCTCTAATAGGGCACATCTCTTCACTTAGATTTGGCAGCATTCTTCTGTGCCTCCAGCTTTTTGTATATCTTGTCAATCTCAGACTGCATGCAAAAGATACTGTATCAGAACTACTGAAGAGCAGCAAGAAACAACAAGAAATCAGTGACTGAAGCAGATCAAAAGTTTTGAAAGGTCTTCCTCACCTGGTAATAGTTCTGCATATTCTTCCTTCTCTTCTTCATTGTCGCAGTCACCAAATCCCTTTCAATGTCAAAAGGTACAGGATCCAACACTATGCCTTTGATGTACTCAAAACCTCGTAGCTGATTTGTGACATGCAATGAGGGTTACCGTATAGAATTATAGATCTGATACACAGTGAAAGTTTGGAAAACAAGGAGTCTACAAAACTAAGATATTTCCTCTTTGAATTTGTTATAAAAAAACAGAAGAAAGATGCATTCAATACTACATTATGATACTTTATGGTAAAGGTTTTTGTTTGTCAGAGTGAATAGATGACCATACCTTGTTCTTCTGTGCAACAGCTGCCAGCTCTTTCAGGATGTACTCTTTAAGTCCTTCAAGTTTGCAGATTTCAGCAAAAGAGCCCTTGTAGCCATTGGACTCTGCCCATTTCATAGTGTTTTCTTCGTGTGGATTGACTACTGCAACTAAACTTGATCTGAAACTGTCCCCATATACCCAGATCTAGGAAAAGGACAGAAATGACAATATTACATGTTGACCAATATTCTCTCTTAATTCAGCCATATGCTATAGCCGCTGAATTGTTTACTTACATCTTCAACAAGTGGAGGGAAGCCATACACTTTCTCCAGGTACTCAACTGCAACATACTCCCCTTGTGACAACTTAAATATGTTCTTTTTTCGGTCAATTACCTTCAAGATTCCGTCTGGGCTCATCTCTCCAATGTCACCTGAAATTAAGTGTGTTTGAGTATTGTATTGTATTGTGGAATCTTATAAAAAAATTAATTTCTTTAAATTGAGTATTCACCTGTATGAAACCATCCATCAACTATTACTTCGTTTGTGAGTTCTGGACTTTTGTAGTACCCAGCGAACAGAGATTCCCCGTGGATGCAGATTTCACCACGTGAAGGGACACCGAGTGGATCATAGCCCATCTCAGGTACTTCTTCCAGTCGTATTGAAGTGTAGGTGGCAGGTACGCCAGCACTTCCAACCAGAGCCATATCATCAATGTAGCAGACAGTGCTAGGTCCCAGTGTTTCTGTTAAACCTGAGCAAAGGTCACAGAATCTACCCTTATACTCGTTTCTTTTGAATTGGCTAATTGGGACTTAAAATTGAGGCACTTGTTAGGAATGAAACTGGATATATAGATTTCTGATTTACACCATCTTTTACATTTTAGTACTTTACCATTTTTCTCATTTTTCTTTCTTTTGATGCTACAGAATTAATTTGGAACTGTGGAATGTGTTTGTATGCATTACCATAGCCTTGGACAAAGTATGCACAGGTGGTTACTCTCATGAACTCTTCAATCTCATTACTTAATGGAGCCCCTCCTGAAATTAATAAGCGAAGACGACCTCCAAGCCTTGCCTTGACCTAAATCAAACACGGAGCAAGAAGTACCCAGTATAGAAATTGTAAGTGCCGCTTCTACTGATATTTTTCTTTCTGTGGAAGTAATTTGTCTGTATACATTTTTTTTTTCTTGGTTCTCAGGAAGATATTTAGGTCTAAGAAGCATGTAACCTTGCGAAAAGCCAGCATGTCTGCAAAAGGTGAAGCAGTTTTGTGCGAGTAGCCTGCTTTCATGTTTGCCAGTTTGCTGAATTTCAAAAACTACAGTAAGATATAGTTGATTTGCAGCTAGAAGACTCAGGATGCCAGACAACTTACCGATTGTACAAAGCATTAAAAATTACCCTTCTTAGAGGTCTGAGTTCTGAAATGGCCTTTAAGATACCTAGAGCCATTCATAAGGGGAGTCTGAGTTAACAGAATTTGAGCCTAGTTAATAGAGATATTCTTATTTCACTACCTTCATAAATTCTTTCATACACTCGGGGCACCCCAACCAGTAAAGTTGGCTTTAGCTCCACGATATCGTCCCTCAAGGCATTCAAATCCTGATAAGAAAGTAAACATTTGATTGTGATGTAATGATTAAAGAATGATTACTCATATTATTAGAAAGGAAAATGTAATGGATTTTCTCACTCCATGGTAATAGCCAATTGAGGCCCCTTTGTGAAAGAAATACTCTTCAATCATGCGGTCAAGGATGTGAGCAAGTGGGAGAAACGATAGAAAGACATCATCTGTTGTCATCTGATTACATGAAGGCACTGAGGTTACTATTAAGTCTTGCATAAAACAGAACTACTATCGAATCATACTCAGAGCATTGTATTTTAAGGGTAGGAGGTGACCTTATCATCAAACTGATCCATAAAGAGATTCACCCCTTTTACATACTTGGCATGACTTTCATGGGTCAGCATCACACCTTTGGGCTGTCCGCTTGTTCCACTTGTATACATGATAGTGCATAAATCACTTGCTTGTGGAGGGCAAGGTTGACGCAGATTATCCTTTCCCTGAAATCCAGTTACAAAGCTGATACTCAGTTAACATATATATGTCAAAACATCAGTTCATCACAAATATAACCACCATAAACATTACTACAAAACCGACTCTGAATAGATTTGTCTAGATGTTTCAGTAGGTTAAACTGCAAACATCCAACAATTAATGTACTTACCACTTTTAAGAAATCATTCCAGGTGTACATTTTCATCCCAATATGATCTGCTTCTTTGATTTGTTCACTTGTTGCCGAAGTGAATGCCACCAATGCTGTAACCGTGCTTTGTATAATGATGTCTGAAAATATAGTCTTTCTAAACTACAAATGGACCATAAAATTTTTGACATTGCTTACCTTTCAGTCTCTTAGCAGACTTGCAATTTGGGGATAGTATCTGCAGATGAAATGCTCTCTTGTAATGCCATAATTTAAGATGAAAAATCCTAAAGGTAACATGGATAATTCATTTTAATCACACCTCTTTTATTTTCTTGTCCTGTATGAAGACAACATCAATCTCAGCATGATCAATGATGTAGTCAACGGCTCCTGCACCTGTATGCTATGGAAAGTTACTGATTCTGAATTTCTAATGCATTACATTTGATTTCTTATTAAAAGCATGTATTCCAATATTTTTTATTATTTGATCTGAAACATTCTATGACGTGGGCCTGCTATTTAATGGTCTCCTACTACTTACCTAAAGTATCATATAGTGGGACACAGATCAGACTATAGCCATTGCAAGCCTGCAAAATTAATTGTGGATTAGCACAGTTTATTCAGAAAAGATCTGGTGGGGAAAGTTAAAATTCGTACAAGTCAGTGACAGTTTTACCTCCATTGCCACTATCCACTGAGGACAGTTTGCTCCATAGATTCCAACCCGGGAACCCTGGTATATTATAAGCCAAACAAAGAAGCATGATCCATATGAATGTTCTAGGATCTCGACAAAATATGAGAAGGCCAGTTCATAAATAATGGAAAAGGGGTCTATTTTACATAGCTGGAGTGGAAAGTTAGATCAAGTTTATGCTCTTACTGGTTGCACTCCCAGCTGCTGCAAAGCAGAGCCAGCTTGCAGCACCTCATCATAGATCTCCTTGTATGTTTTCCACAAGTAGGGCCCAGGCTAGAAAATGAAAACATAGAAGTTTTTACCAGTTAAACAGATGAAAACTGTATATTGAGAAAGACCTGAAACCTGATATAGATGCTATCATTTATGCAGTTTATTTATGTGTGCATACCACTCCATCTTTAAATGGACGCCAACCAAGCATCCGGTTGTCGGGATACTTGCCTGCTGCTACCCTGCATAAGTGCATAACTGCATATCAGTTTTTTCTAAGATTTGCTGAGCGCTGTACATAATTTGTGTGTGTGTGTGTAATACTACAAATTTGTAATTGAAAACCTAAAGAACAAAAAAAAGAGAGAGTAGACATGTGAGCTTGGTTGTTGCTTCAGTTGTGTGTGTTACCTGAACACATCCCATGATGTTTTCATGTCAGGCTCAAGTTGTGGGAATCCATCCTTGGCCAGCACGCTCCGGAACACCGGTCCTACCGCCAGCTGACCATCCTTTCCAGGCTTCCCTTCCTCCACTTTAATCGTGAAGACATTCTTTGGATTTGCCTCCATCTCTCAGTGTGGCACTGACCAGTGACCAGAGCCCTAAACATCCCGAACTCAAGGTTAGCTCCTCTGGGAAGCTTTTACTCTGTGGCTCCCTTCAATTACTCTTTTGATTATAGTATATATAGCCCCAAGCAAAGGATCAATTTGAGCTACAGCTATTCATACCATAAAATTCTGCGAGCTGAAAGTTTGTTATATGCCAAGAAAAAGAGAGAAAAACCTATACTAAGCAAGGAATTAAATAGTGAGAGGGAAAAGCTTCCAGGGTCAGAGCTTACACCTCTTCTAGAACCCTTTATGAAATTTTGTGATTATAAAATGATATCCTTGTGTGTGCGTGGTGCGTATGCCCGTGCTTGTCACTGCAAACTGAAAAGCAGTCGAAGAACATTGCCGACTTGCAATTCGGAAGCAGGAGAAGTAAGAGCCGAAGTACAGAGAGAGAGAGAGAGCTTACAGAGAAGGGAGCTTGGAGGAGGCAGAGCTCTTGGGCCGAGTTGAGAAGGAGCTCGCTCTGACGCCCTGTCGATGGGAGGAAGAAGAGAGGCCTCTTTCTTTCCTATATATGCTGAGAGGGAGGTGCCATGGCGAAGAGAAGTTGTGTGGGGATGGAGGAGAAGTGGCGCCAGCGGGGCCCCCATGCTAACCAACGGAGCGCTGCTGAACCTGAAACTTCTTAACCCCAGGTTTAGAGAGAGAAACTGCCAAAGATTAAGCTTTGTGTGCTGAGCGCGTGAAGCATCCATCTTTCTTACGGAGAGATAGGTACGTGCGTCATCACGCGCGCGAGCAGAGGAGTAAGAGAGTCAGACGAGAGATGATGAAACAAGAGTGAAGAGACACACAGATAGAGAGAGGGGGAAGAGGTAGTTGGCCCAGGAATAACTACCGCGTCTCCCTTTCCCTTGCCAGTTGGCACGAGAGATATGCGTGTTTTCACTGCACTTCCACCCGACTCCACCTGTTAAAAAGCATTGTTTGTCATAGTCATCTAAGGATGAAAACGGTACCCTTTATTTTGACCAAATCCGTCTAGAGAAGTTATTCAATTCGCATATTTATGATCTCGATATTCAATTGTATTTTATCCGGCACGGTTAACATCATCCGTATTTGAATCTAAATCTGGACAGAAATACGAAAACAAATGTAATATCAGTCATATCCATCCGTATCCAGTCCATTCTCGTCCGTATACTCATCCCAGTCATCCACTCTTTTTTTCCCTTCTGAAAGTCATGATCGGCTCTCTAGGTTTAGTGCCGTTGTTTGTTGATTGTTTGGGATTAGGCTGTTGAATTGAATCATACAGTGACTGTCCGTGGTAACTATCAAGTATCAAGAACAACATGATATACTTTCTATAATATACGGAAAAAGAATAAAAAGAAAGCATAGTCTGCCCCGGTTTCAGGGGAAACCGAAGGCGGTGAGACCGGAGCACAGAAGCCTACGAAATCTATCTATTTTTTAAAAAGTAGCACGGACAGCATGACATGATTTTTCAGAAGGAGATCAAAAGTGAAGGGTCATACACAGATTCAGAAGCTTATTTTGTCTGAGTAGATATACATGTAGATCCACGAGATGTACTTGTCGTCTAGCAACTTTAATAATTTATTTCGGCCTTTTCTACAAAGGTTTCCAGATATGCATGGCTGAGAAAATTCTTAAAGCCTCATATGATTTACTGGCCAGGGGATTCTTTCAACCAATTGGTTGGCTGTCCAACCACCTTGCTTCTCTCTCAGTCGTGGTTTTTACATAGCTCAAAGCCTACAACGACACTATAGTTACGATTGTTCAAAACAAATCCATGTGATATGCCTGCTACTACATTGCATATGGGCTTTTGTTGGATAATCCTGCCTTCTCTCTAGTTTACCGTTATCTTTCTTTTCTCATTGACTACGTGTGTGGTACCTATTGATAATCTCCAATTCTTCATCTGTGTTCACCCTCTGGTTTGTAGTTTGGCATTAATACAAATTGAATTAAGTTGATCTGACATTGGTGCTGGGATCTGACGACAGATCCTTTCAATCTCGAGTAACAAAGATGGGTGAGCGTGTAACTCTGCCAATGCAACTACCGTGCCTTTCGATTATATATGTAAGCTGGATATATAGCTCTCAAACATGGTGAAAGGAACTTTTCGCGACGGCCTATTAAATACTAGTGTCCTAATAACAATATTAAGTCTGGATCAACCAATTGCCAACTTGATTTGCCTAGTCTTGACTGGATCGTGTTTTTTTTTCCTTCTCTTTAAGTTAAGGTTCTGAATCGCGCACAAAGACAATATAATTGCTCAATTACGGGTCAATTGTTTTCTTGATTTTTATGAAGAGGCCCTTGTTGGGTGGACGTAGCCATTTCCATATATATATATATATATATATATACATATACATATATATATACATATACATATATATATATATATACATATACATATATATATATATATAACAAGGGCCTCTTCATAAAAATCAAGAAAACAATTGACCCGTAATTGAGCAATTGAATTGTCTTTGTGCACAATTTCTTTCTTTTTTTCTTAACTTGTGAGCAATTGAGCTATAACTGCCTTGTGGTTGTCCTTTGATCATCTACGTGACTCATACACGGCGTAAACTAGTTTTTGCTCTTTTACATTTATCTTAATTGGAAGGTAAAAGTGTTAGCTTTTTTTTAAGAACTCTTATCTATTTTTTTAAAAAAAATCTATCGTCTAGAAAAGAAATAAGTTGAGTGGGGCCGAGCAGATAAGTAAGCACTCTTTAAAAATGGTAACCGAGCAGATATTTCCAATCTACGTAGCAATTAGTGATCATCAACAGTAAATCAGCCGTATTGTAGACTGAGTGACGGATCCTGTATGCATGTCTTTCCGTCTTGCCGACACTGCATCAAAAGAGCCGGCAACACTGCACTCAATCCACTTGTGAGGCATGTAAGTACGTATCTCTTTTAAAGTCAAAACAGTTTTCATCAACTAATCAAATCATGCGTGAGGCTCCGTTGGGCTGGCTGCTGCTGCAAAAATAAGTACATCCAGGGGCTTGTTTAGTTTCCGGAATTAGGAGGTGTCAGAATTCTTATAGCGCACTGTAGCATTTTATTTGTATTTATGAATAATTATACAAACATTGACTAATTAGGTTTAAAACATTCGTCTCGCAAAGTACAACTAAAGTGTGTAATTAATTTTTGATTTCATCTACATTTAGTACTACATGCATATGTCGGTATTTTGATGTGATGATAAATCTTTTTTTATATAATGGCAAATGCTGAAATTGGAAGGGAACTAAACATAAGAGACAGCTTTGAAAGAAGGCAGCTTTGAAAGAAGCCAGCGGCATGTTTCAAAGTTCTCCTTAATGTGCTGTTGACTTCGTTGCAGTTTACTTTACTTTACCGGTGGAAAGCAATGGCTTTACAAATACAAATTAATCGCGGCTTCAAATTCATCCTAGGACTTGCGCCGTGCAGTGACGGCCTAACGTGCCATCAATTTGTTATAAATAAACCTTAATAACAAATAAATGCTAGCACATGACTACGTACGTACATGAGGACGCTCAAGTGCCCACCCTCTGTACAACGTGCATGAACCCTAGCTAGCCCCATAACATATATACAGTGGTATATCGTATAATTGTATAAAGTATATGGTATATAGTATATAATACTAGTCTTTTGTACCATGTCACTGTATAACTGGCCATAGATGCTACAAGCCTGCACAGTATGAATGTCTGCTCATACACGATGCATCAATGTCACTGTTTCACCAATAACTGGCCATGGATGCTGCAAGCCTGCAATCTAGTACACAGTATGAATGTTTGCTCATAAGTACCGGAAAAACCCCCATAGAACGCCCTTGTAATGATGTATAAAGAGCTATAATCAATAAAATCAGGTGGGGAGCTCATCCCCCCGTTGAAAGTTTCAAAAAAAAAAATTGCCCATAACATGAGATGATTTTTATATAAATATAAATAATAAACATATATAGAAGAAGCTAACAACGACCTCGTTAAATTGAAAATCCGTTCGTCGTCCATCGATGTAAAGTTTATTTTAATATGAAAAACGTCTTTAACATATCGTTGGGCGGAGCCCAAATAAACGCGCACTAAATGTGCGCGCGATGTTTGCATTATGCATCTCCCAATCTCTCAACTAAATACCAAATGTTTGGGTCCACTACTGCAGTGCTGAAATCCTTGATCACCTGAATACGGAAGAGTGGTATTTGCCACCCGTGTCACGTCAAAACGAAAATGAAACCGAGCAGTTAGCAAGCGGAGCGTTATTATCTTATAAGAAGCACAGGAGGTTGCAATCACCAATAATGAGCTACCTGAATGCTCCATCATCACCCCTTTATGGTTTTCTGTCAGCTAGCTTTCTTAATTTTGATTAAATTTGTAGAAAATGTCAACAATATTTACATCTCTAAATAAATTTGTTATAAAAATAAATTTAATAATCTATCCAATGATACTAATTCCGAATCATAAATAAATATTAATATTTTTCTATGTATATCTGAGTCAAAGTTGAGTAACGGAAAGTGAGAACGATAGTTAGAAAGGGACGGGACGGAGGGAGCAGTGAATTTCGGGTTTGGATCTGGCACTCGTTTCAAAGAAAACGGAAATGTCAATATAGCAATAGCATCAAACACACGGTGAGCAGTTAGCAAGTGGAGCGTTATTTACCTTGATGTTTTCGTGAACGTCATAGACTACAACTGTATGACTCAAGCTAGTGCATGGATACCAAATAAATATTACTCCCTTTATTTTAAATTATAAGTCGCTTTAAATTTTTTTAACTATGTCTAGATACGTAGCGAAAGCGAGTAAATCAAAGAAAATTAATTTGAAACGGAGTAGTATTATCTTTTGCTCGTCACAATACAGTTTTCTATACGGAAACTCTAAAGGACAGTCTTTTTTTAGACTTGCGTCATCCATGTTAGCCGTACGTATGTAACAGTATAAGATACTATCAGCAAGTAATTTCGTTAAACGGGCACACCTACCAGCACCAGTAAGTACATGATAGAGTGCTGCTGGTGCACAAGATACGGTGGCAGGATCATTAAAATGGCACACCTACCAGTACCGGTAGCAGTACCAGGCCCTGAATTCTGTGGGTCCATTCCAATTCCATTGCTGGAAGGGAAGAGGAGGATGTCCAACAAACAAACAGAGAAGTGAGATGATGAAACAAACAAACAGAGAAGTGAGATGATGAAGAAAGATGGATGTCGATTTGCAGATGCAGACGCAGGAGTGGTTGGGGGCAGCTGGACGGCCTTTACTCGATCGCGCCTGCATTTGCACCAGCACAAGCATCGGCCGATGCGTAGGCCTGTAGCTATAGCGTGCTTACAAGTGTTGTTTCGTGATAGGTGTTAAGATTTTAGTGTTAAGATCACACGCAATTTGTGTACTATATTTGCACCAACAATATATACACAAATAATTTTTCCAGGAGCAATTCACTTAAGAATCGTTTCTAACTAGATACTATAGATACTAGTCTGTCTAAACTGCCGTTGGAACTGTTGGTGATTCATTTATAAGGGGCAAAGCAGTTGGTGATGCATATCCTCACAGCGGACATATATACCTTTCTGTCTGCTAGACATACATATCAAATCAAAAGTTCACCTAATAAATCCAACAATATCGGGAAACCCAAACTTAATGTATTAAATGGCATGTAGTGTCCCGGTCCCCACTGCACCACACTGGACAAACAAGTGCAAGAAGCAATTGTTTTTCTTTCTTCAAGTAAATGGTTGGACAAACTTGTTATATGCTTATAGTACGTAAGTAGTAGTAAAATGCATGCATGGTAAGAGATTGGGAAACCATATTAGTTTTGTTAGCTTCTATTTATTATGGATTAATGGAATAACGGTTAGTCAATAAATAGTGGGCTAACAGTTAAAACTAGTCAACTAATTATTAGTCTTGGATCTAAACATGCCCTAAACTGTCAAGGCTCAATGGAATTGCACCAGCTGGGACCTGACAACTAATCTGAGATGATTGATAATCTGAGATGGATATATATATCGTCCTCCATATATTGATAATTTCCCAAAGCACTCGATCAGGAATGGAAATGCATCCTTTTTCCGATCTGAGCCATATCTGCCAGCTTCAACGCTAACGAAATGGACCATGCACATGCACCTGCTAAATCAGACCGTGTCTGGCAGCAGCCACGTCATGATACTTAATTAACATGCAAACAGCACCGACGACAGTGTGGGAAATTAAAACGCCGATGAGATGCTCTTGGGATTAGGACGTGAAATGAGGTATACTACGCTCTAGGAGTAGCTCAATAATGCAGCAAATGACGAGCTGTGACAGATCGAGGAGTCCGGGTTTTTTTTTGTTTTTTGTTTTTGACAACAATCGAGGAGTCCGTTCGTGTACCAACGGTGTGGTTGCACTGCATTGAATGGACGACGTACGGATCTATCTATGCGTCCATGTGAACGTGTCAGCCACGTACATACAGCCACACTCAAAGCCACCGCAGGCCTCTCTGTTGTCGCCACTATGGTCACATAACTGCGTCTGACGCCGTGCATACATGCATGTGAATCGATAGCCGGAGACCGTACGTGCGTGCATGCATGTAAAAAAAAAAAAAAACACTAGCATTATTAGTAGGGTCTCGTTTAGTTTCTAACATTTCGTTTATATTTGACGAATATTATTCAATCATAATCTAATTAGGTTTAAAAGATTCGTCTCATAATTTACAACTAATATATGTAATTAGTTATTTATTTTACCAACGTCTAATGTTTAAACAACTAAACAAGGCCTACTGGCCTGCCCGCTGCCGTCGTCCGCCTGCATGCAACGACAGGTCACAAGTGAAGTGTCACTAGCAAGTACAAGTTGCATGGTGTGACTAACATGCAAAGCTCCTCCCATCATCGGATAGATCTCGTAACCGTCGTGAGTGCTTTAATTTGCGGTGGTCAATGGAGTTTCCCGAATCAAGTCAAGAGTCCGTACGTCCCAGCCAAGATACATACGATGGAGGCCTCCTTCAACCAGTTTGCATTGGCACGAGAGAGCTAATCGCATCAATGCAACCCGCAGCACTCACATGCCTACCAACAATGTGCAGCTAGCGGCATGATGATATATAGGAACTTGCATATATTGGCCGATGACTGTCTGGTTCTCGCTTTCTAAATTTTAAACTTTTTGTAGTCACCAAACTATCAAACAAATCGACTAAAAACGACTAAAATAAACCAGTCCTACTAGCCATCCAAGATGTGCTGAAAAGGACTGAAACTCAACTTGGACACGGCATGCTCTTAGATTCGCCCTAAGTGGAACACGTGATCTCGGACACGGGGATCTGCAGGTGGAAGAACAGAAACGCGCGCGAGGCATCGGATCAGGGCTTGTACCTTTTGATTTCTGATGAACTCAAAGAGCGAGACTACTCCTCGCCATGACCAGCGTTATACGAGTCATATATTTTTCATGAATCTATGATGTGTAATAATATATGGTACTCGAAAACAGTGTGCGGACCTGTATTTGAATATGACGCAAGTAGGTAACGACGTGCCACCGTAGACGACCGCGTCTCTTTTGTTTCTTCTGGCGTCTCCTAGTCCTAGCTCCTACTCCTAAGCTACCAGAAGGCTAGAGGTATGTACCAGAAAACTATCGAGGAGTTAGTACTAGACAACGAGCGAGGCTGAGAAACGAAAGTTGCTTGGCACGCCTACGGTACGGCCTTGTTTAGTTCCCTCCCAGTTTTAATATTTAACGCTATGTAAAAAAAAAGATTTATCGTCACGTAAAATACCGGCACATATATAGAGCACTAAATATAGATAAAATCTAAATCTAATTATACAGTTTGGTTGTATTTTGTGAGACGAATATTTTAAACCTAATTAGTTAGTTTAGACAATTTTTATTAAATATAAATAAAATGTTATAGGAAAACAAATACCCGAAGCCCTCCCGTCCGTATAAGAAAACAATACCGGAGCCCTCCCGTCCGTAGAGAGAAAAAGGAAAATAAAAAAAGCCGGCCCTCCAGTCCGCACATTAAAAACCATAATCTTTTCCTAATACTTAATTAAAGAAATTTCTCTCCGCCAGAAACTTTCTGTCCGCCAGCCCAACTGCGCCTTAGTCTGTCCGTTCATATAGGAAAACAAATACCCAAAGCCCTCCCATCCGTATAAGAAAACAATACCAGAGCCCTCCCGTCCGTAGAGAGAAAAAGGGAAATAAAAAAAGCCGGCCCTCTAGTCCGCACATTAAAATAAAAATTAAAAATAATAAGGAAAATAAGGAAAATAAAATAACGAAATAGAAAAAAAGAAAAAAAATGTGATGGCTGTTTTGCAAAATCAATAATAGCAATGATAATTTTGCAAAAAGATGATAATTTCGCTACATATTATACGTAATGTTATAAGCCATTCAAAGAGTGGTGAGTGACTTCATCATCTAATTCGGAAAGAAGTTGCTGCCAATAATAGAAAAAATAGAATATTCCACGTAAAAAAGTTGATGCAGTAAAATTTTATCTCAAAATATATATACAACAAATGATATAGTAAAAGTTCTGTAGGGTTCGCGCCTAGAACGTTTGATGGCCGCATCAAATTATTTTAGTATGGGCTACGGTTGCCTGGTTTCCACATGGCACAGACTGCCCTGAGGTCCCAGCTGAAAAACTCTGCTACACTCAAACAAAGCGATCATGGAGGTAGTGGCCGAGAGCAGCACGGACCACAACGGTGAGGAGATTGTCATAGCAGGCCATATCAATCGTGCAAAGAGTACCGAGTGATTTCGCAATCTACTTCAACAAGAAGTTGGTGGCAAGAATAGGAAAAACCTGAGTGTCCTAACTAAAAAAATAGATATAGTATGATCTCAAGATATTTACGTAAACTTCAAAGAT
Source organism: Bothriochloa decipiens (assembly GCA_023333625.1). Lineage (NCBI taxonomy): Eukaryota > Viridiplantae > Streptophyta > Magnoliopsida > Poales > Poaceae > Bothriochloa > Bothriochloa decipiens. The sequence continues at coordinate 42,049,621 of CM041641.1, read as the reverse complement.
CCCAATATAAAGTGTTTTGTTAGTTGTTTGTGTTTTTAAAAAAATAATAAAAAATATAAAATCCATATAAAATTAAAGTTAAATCTAAAATTTCTAATTTAAACTTTATTAAATTTCTTCTAACCATAGAGTGTAACCGTGTATGAAATAAAATCTTAAAAAGCCTAAGGGCATATAAAAAAACCATAGATAGTATGTTCCAAAGGCAGTTTGAAAAGTTATAAAATTTATAAAAAGTTATCAATACAAACCAGCGGGACTGGAAGAGACTCAATGTTAGGGTTGTACTTAATCTGTAACATAAGAATTGGTATAAAGATGAATTATTTTGAATACGATATAAAAACCTAAATGCATTTGGAAATGGTTTAAGTTCCCAGTAAAAAAATATTTGATAAGTTTTTATTATTTTCTAAAAATAATGAAACTCATCGCAATAGATGTGGACAAAATCCGTAGCTGCACGGGTATTTTGTCTCTTTACTACTAGGCATCGATTATGACTAGATACACAATAAAATCAAGCAATATTTGTAGAAAAAAATTAATATATCTTATAATTTAAATACAAAGAGTATTATGGATTTTATGACCCGTAGCAACGCGGATAAATTTGCTAGTAATATCAAATGCTAGAATCGAGAGGAAACTAATTTACGATGTTGTTGGGTATGTATCCACGCTGCTCAGTTGGCCGCCGTACGTCCGTCCGTCCACGTACCATCAAGTCCATATGACGCGGCCACTGAAAGGCATTGCTACTGCTACTTGCTAGCTGCTGTCTTTTAGCTCATTTAGATAGAGTATGTTATAAATCAAACTATTCTAAATTTAATCAAATTTATAAAAAAAATATCAATATATATGACACCAAGTTTAGTATCAGTAGGTACATTATAAAAAATATATTTTAATAGTATATACTCGTTGGATGTCATAGCGTTTTTACTGTTTTCCTGTAAAAGTTGATCATACGTGATTTTAGAAATTGGTTTATTTTCGGAGTAAAATATATTTATATATATATATGCATCATTTAATTTTCCTTTTCGGAGATCCCAAAGGTACGGTGGATCTGTGGATGCACAAATATATAAATACTCTACCTAGCAACATTAATTCTTCTATTCATTCATTCATTTGATTGATTTTCTCGGTGAACTGTTCGAACTGCTCCGTCCTTTGTGTGTGGGGGGTTATTGCCCCATGTATTCAAGTGCTTTTAGTTCAAATAGCGTCATCTCTAATAGTAATTTATAAGTTACGCTTGTCATTTCAAATTATGACTTTGGGTTATAGACCCATATACCCTCATGGTTGTACGTGGATGAAGTTACTAGGGGTGGCTCAATGCACAAGATAAAGGTGTGCGGTGAACGATGCGGGGGTGGCTCAATGCACAAGATAAAGGTGTGCGGTGCACGATGCTGGTCGGCTTGCACTAGAAGACGATAGGAAGATATTGTACCAGATAAGATACTTTACTTTTAATCATATTCCTTTAAAGTATAGAAAGGGGGGCAACGGTCTTTAAGAAAACAGATCATATCTCATCATACAACAATACAATCGACAAAGATGCATGATATATTACGCCGCCTTGATGGTTTAAACCTAGATAAATCCTCATCTAGTTCGTGTCTCGCGCACCTCCACTGCTGCCAACCATATTTCGTCAACAGTTGAGTTATTTCAACTTTCTCGGGTGAGTTAAACCAACTCAGAGTCTAACTGAAATTTATGACATCAATAGATATATTATAAGAGTAAAATTGATAAAGAATCTAATGATACTTAATTGATAGTATATATGTTATTATTTTTATTATTTATATTTTGTTAAATTTGAGACTGCCACAAGCCCAACTCGCCGCCAGGGGCCCTCCCCAGCAAGCCTCTGACAGAGATGCTTTGATTCTTTAACAAAGTTAAAGTGTCTTGTAATTTGAAATAAAAGAAGTACCTATAAATATATTATTTTATATTTTAGAATATAAAAAGCTAGTTTATGCACGCTCCAAGATTACGTAATTAAGGTTGTTATTTGAGGGCTGCTATTCATATTATAAAGTTAGAATTAAATCTAAGAAAATATAACTTAGGTCTACATAACTTTTAACACGTATTTCTGAGTAACTAAACTTATTAGTGGCACAACGCACGTCCATGCCGTTACGCACACGCATGTGGACATTTGCTGATGTGGCATAATATACGAGTGTGATAGATTTTTTTTATATATATATAGCGCTCCTATACATCTCTTCTTCTCCTTGCTTCCCTCTTTTCTTGTGACGGTGAACAAAGACTTTCCGACTTTGTTTGTAAAAGAAAAGAAAAAGACTTTCAGACTTTCATTTAGGACGGAGAGAGAAGTTAGCCGTCCGTTCACTAGTATTTAAGGATGTCACCGTAGATTTGGCTGACGTGTCCCACCTTCACTATCCCCAGACCCCAGTCTGTGTCTGTGCACACGTATGGACGCGCCATGAGTTATTGCACGTTCCGAGAGTGGAAGCAGAGGGCACCAAACTCGTTAAAAACATAATCGGAAACCATCGGAAGAAGGCTAAACCACTTTTATTTTCATAATTTTTTCTTCAAATAAAATCGATATGATATTGTCGAAAATAAATACGGCGTCGGTATTGCAGTAACTTCGAAAACGATATAGTCGATCAAAAAACACAACAATAACTGTCGAACATAGCAAACCATAGAGCTCAAACCACACAGTTCACACCAATCTTAATCTCAAAGAGTGGCAAATCAAGCGCCACACAGTTCACACCAATCTTAATCTCAAAGAGTGGCAAATCAAGCGTGTTCGTGTATGTGGTGACTGGTGACCGGCTTCAGAGTAGTAGAGATGGAGATGGGGTGCAGTACGTGAACGTGATTCTTGCCCTGCCTGATTGCCTATTTGCCTACTGTTTCTACACGCACCAGATACTTCCCTAATAGTTAGTTCCTTTCCAATAAATAAAAAATTATGCTTCAGTGCTTGCGTGTGCTGTGTGTAGATCAATGGGCTTGCTTAGCTGTGGGCTAATTGGACCTAAAGTATGTGTTGCATTGGTAATTACCAACGATAAATTACCGGTTAACTATGAAAATCTTCGAAAACGGTTGGAAGAGGGCTAAATCATTTTAACTTTCGTTTCCGGTTATTTTTTACCATTATCGTTTTTGTGTTTTCGATTACCGCTACCGTTACCGTTTAGGTCCAAAAGTTGGAAAAAAAAACTCGAAAACAATTTTCGAAAATCGAAGATTGCCATTTTCATTTTCATGCCTGTACGTGCCTCCGGCCTCCTCCTCCTCCCCAGCTCTAAAACGCTGTTATGGGTAATAATTATATAGTATAATAGTACTACATGCAGTACTAGTTAAGTTAGTTGTAGCCCTCGTAGGAGAACGGGACAAATATATGTTAGGATAATTGGGCCAAGCCCATTATTTATTCTAAATAGTCAGAAAACCTCAAAGGCCCACAACTGTGTAATTAAATGAAAAGGTGATTAGTATCAACATGACTAATTACCTAGAGGACAATCAACTTAAATAGTGAGCTTTGGGATGCCCACATAAGCTGATTGAGGAGGAGAACCTGGGACCCACACGCGCGCGCCGCCGCCGAGCCGAGCCGAGCCGAGCCGCCCGCCCGTCGCGTCGCGTCGCGACACGACGCGACGCGACGGGCCGAGGCGTGGGCTGGGCTGGGCTGGCTCTAGGCCTTTGTTTTGCCACTCGGCCCATCCGGCCGAGGCAAATCCTAGCCGCCGCTCCAGCCGATCCAACGGTCTCCCGATAGGGGCGCCTCCTATATAAGGGGCTTCTGTCGGAGACTAGGGTTACGTTTTGTTCCCTCCCGACCAGCCGCCTCCACTCAACCGTGGTGAGCAGGCCTCCGGAACTTGTCCCGTCAAGCTTACCTGCTCGGGTAGGCGGGCAATCAAGTTTTTGGGGAGCGTCCACGGGCGCGACTGCTCCGACTCGCTGCTGCTACCTTCCCCGACTTCGTCTCCCTCTCCGTTCAGCAGCAAGATGGTGGCCACGAGGACGCGTGGTGGCGCGACTGTGGGAGATGACGGCGACGCCGCCGCCACTACTGGTGCGGCGAACTTCACCGCCATCCCTGCAGGCAACAATGGTGCTGTACTGGCCGCGGGTACCGGCAGTAGCACGCTAGGGTATAAACTGAGATCCCTGTTTATGCTTCATTTCGTTGCTGTTGTTATTCATCTTATAGTCATGAATACCAGTAGCAGTAGTGATTAAGAGGCTGTCGCACGCATCATACTAAAGTTACTATTTTGCTTATCACATTTATGGATTAATTCATGGTGTAAAATGACTAAATATCCAAAAATCCAAAAACTTGATAGGTCATTTTCATCTGCTAGCTTTGCTGCATCATTGAGGCCACCATCTTTGAAGGATGACGGATCTAATTATAAGATATGGCGATCCCGTGCTATGTTGTGGTTTACCGCTATGCGCTGTGAGTACGCTGTCAAGGGAAGGCGCATTGAACCGCCTCTTTCTCCTGAGGAAGAGAGCAAGTTCAATGAGGCAGATAACATGCTCAAGCTGTCGCTCATTAGTGTCATAGATGAGGGTATGATTCCACTGTACATGGACATGCCTACGGGCAAGGATATGTGGGATGCACTGCAGGCCAAGTTCGGGGTTCCTGATGCTGGTAGTGAGCTGTACATCATGGAGCAGCTCTATGACTACAAGATGGTCGATGACCGTTCTGTAGTAGAGCAGGCTCATGAGATACAGATGCTAGCCAAAGAGCTTGAAAACAACCAATGTGTGCTGCCCGACAAGTTTGTGGCCGGTGGTATTATCGCTAAGCTGCCACCTACTTGGAGGGATTTTGCCACTTCTCTAAAGCACAGGAGGCAAGAGTTCAGTGTGACTGATCTTGTCGCTTCCTTAAGTGTTGAGGAGAATGCGAGGGCAAAGGACACACGGGGCAAGAAAGTGCTAACTGAGGGAGGCTCTAGCGCCAATCTGGTGCAGAAGAGGAACCCTCAGGCCCACAAGAGGAAGAAGAACAAGAATGCTGAAAACAAGAATGTCGTCAAGCCACAAGCTCAAGCCTTTAAGAAAAAGGCAAACAAAGAAAAGAGTGGCGGCTGCTTTGTCTGCGGGAGCACTGATCACTGGGCAAAGGAGTGTCCAGACCGCAAGGGTAGGCAGCAGAAGAAGACAGCCAACATGGTTGTTAGCGAGGCTGGAGGATCTGGGTACGGTAATTATTTACCAACGATCCTTTCAGTTTGTCTCTCTCCTGATTGGTGGGTTGACACAGGGGCTAATATTCATGTATGTGCTGACCGCTCTTTGTTTTCTTTGTACCAGGAAGAACGAGGTTCCTCCCTGCTGATGGGAAACGGATCGCATGCGGCTGTTCATGGTGTTGGCATGGTCAATCTGAAGTTTACTTTGGGAAAGACCGTGCAGCTGAAGAACGTGCAGCATGTCCCCTCTATCAAGAAGAATCTAGTCAGCGGGTCTCTACTGTGTAGAGATGGTTTTAAACTTGCTTTTGAGTCCAATAAATGTGTTGTATCGAGATATGGAATATTTGTTGGTAAGAGCTATGAATGCGGAGGCTTGTTTCGCTTTTCATTGATGTATTCTTGTAACAGTAATGTCGTGAACCATGTGAGACATGATGTTGGGTGCAACGTTTGGCACTCCCGCTTATGCCATATTAATGTTGGATGCATGACGCGCTTAGCTAAAATGAGTTTAATCCCTAAATTTGATTTGGTTCAAGGTTCTAAGTGCCATGCTTGTGTGCAAGCTAAACAACCCCGCAAGCCTCATATGGCTGTGAAAGAGGCGAGGAACTTGGCACCTCTAGACCTCATTCACTCAGACTTGTGTGAAATGAATGGAGTGTTGACCAAAGGCGGCAAGAAATATTTCATGACTCTAATCGATGATAGTACTAGATTTTGCTACGTGTACTTATTAAAAACAAAAGATGAAGCATTACACTACTTTAAAATCTATAAAGCCGAAGTTGAGAATCAACTTGAGAAGAGAATCAAACGGTTGCGGTCTGATCATGGTGGAGAGTACTTTTCAAAAGAATTCGATCAATTCTGCGAGGAACATGGAATTATTCATGAGAGGACGCCTCCTTTCTCCCCCCAATCCAATGGGATTGCCGAAAGAAAGAACCGCACTCTAACTGATTTGGTTAACGCCATGTTGGACACTGCGGGACTTTCCAAGGAATGGTGGGGCGAGGCTATATTGACTGCGTGTCATGTCCTGAATAGAGTTCCTAAAAAGAATAGAGAGAAAACACCATTCGAGGAATGGGAAAAGAAAAGGCTAACTCTCTCATACCTGCGCACCTGGGGTTGTTTGGCCAAGGTAAATGTGCCAATCAACAAGAAGCGCAAGCTAGGACCAAAAACTGTAGATTGTGTCTTTCTCGGATACGCTATAAACAGCGTAGGCTACAGATTTTTAGTGGCTGAATCTGGAGTGCCCGACATGAGAGTTGGTGCAGTGATTGAGTCCAGAGATGCAACATTCTTTGAGAATGATTTCCCTATGAGAGGGAATGTACCGAGCACATCTAGTCAGGGACCTCCTGATGCTCCCGAAACTTCTGTGCCAGTGGAGTGTTCTGAACAACCCGTCATAGAAAATCCTGGTGAGGAAAATGGTGGGGTCACTCGAAAGAGTAAGAGACCTAGGATTGCAAAATCCTTTGGTGATGACTTTACCATATACCTCGTGGATGATACTCCAACAACCATTGAAGAGGCATTTTCCTCTCCTGACGCTGACTATTGGAAGGAAGCGGTACGGAGTGAGATGGATTCAATAATGTCTAATGGAACTTGGGAAGTGGTTGATCGCCCTTATGGGTGTAAGCCTGTTGGATGTAAATGGGTGTTCAAGAAAAAGCTTAGGCCTGATGGTACCATTGAAAAGTACAAGGCAAGGCTTGTTGCTAAAGGTTATACCCAGAAGGAAGGCGAGGACTTCTTTGACACTTACTCACCTGTGGCCCGATTGACTACAATCAGAGTACTACTTGCCTTGGCTGCATCTCATGGTCTTCTCGTTCATCAGATGGACGTGAAGACGGCTTTCCTAAACGGAGAGTTAGATGAGGAGATCTACATGGATCAGCCTGATGGTTTTGTAGTAGAGGGTCAAAAGGGCAAGGTGTGCAAATTGTTAAAGTCTTTGTATGGCCTAAAGCAAGCTCCAAAACAATGGCATGAAAAGTTTGATAAGACCATGACGTCAGCAGGCTTTGTTGCCAATGAGGCTGATAAATGTGTCTACTACCGTTTTGGTGGGGGAGAAGGAGTGATCATGTGCCTATATGTGGATGACATCCTAATATTTGGCACAAACCTCAATGTGATTGAGGAAGTGAAGGACTTTCTGTCCAAGAACTTTGATATGAATGATCTGGGAGAAGCTGATGTGATTTTGAACATTAAGCTACTAAAGGGAGAAAATGGTGGGGTCACTTTATTGCAGTCCCACTATGTGAAAAAGGTTCTAAGCCGCTTTGGCTATAGTGACTGCAAACCTGTGTCCACTCCCTATGATCCAAGCCTAATTCTAAGAAAGAATAAAAGGATAATGAGGGATCAATTGAGGTACTCCCAAATCATTGGCTCACTAATGTATTTGGCCAATGCCACTAGACCTGACATCTCATATGCTGTGAGCAAGTTGAGCCGGTTTCTTTCAAATCCGGGAGATGATCATTGGCGTGCTCTCGAGAGAGTAATGCGGTATCTCAAAGCAACCGCAAGCTATGGCATTCACTATACCGGGTACCCAAAGGTACTGGAGGGTTTTAGTGATGCAAATTGGATATCTGATGCTGACGAGTTGAGGGCCACCAGTGGGTATGTGTTTATCCTTGGGGGTGGTGCTGTTTCCTGGAAGTCTTACAAGCAGACTCTCATTACGAGGTCAACTATGGAAGCAGAGCTCGCAGCACTAGACACCGCCACAGTTGAGGCCGAATGGCTTCGGGAACTCCTGATGGACTTGCCGGTGGTTGAAAAACCTATGCCCAGCATTTCCATGAACTGTGATAATCAAACTGTGATAATCAAAGTTAACAGTTCTAAGGATAACCTGAAGACTACTAGACATGTAAGGCGTCGTTTAAAGTCTGTCAGAAAATTGAGAAACTCCGGAGTGATAGCGTTGGACTATGTCCACACATCTAAAAATCTGGCAGATCAATTCACCAAGGGGCTGTCACGTAACGTGATAGACAGTGCATCAGTTGAGATGGGACTGAGACCCACTTAAAGTCCGCTATAGTGGTAACCTGCTCTATGTGATCGGAGATCCCGTGAATTAGAGTGGTGAAACAAGCTATGAGTAGACTGAGGGAAAAGACCCTTATAAAGGTCTCTATCTTTGAGAATGCACTTCTTTTCCAGGCTATAAGGCAGGATGGTATGTGTATACCTTTATGTGATCCGAGTGGCTTATTTAAGCAGGGATGTCGACCTACAGGACATCCTAGAAGGAACACACCTATGTGAGTCAGACTGCTGGTCCCAGTCTATGAGATTTGGGTGATCTCTAAATACTCATGAAAAGGCATGGAGTTTGACTTATATGCTCCACCCGAGGGGGTGCTCTTGGCAGCCTAGTATCGGTTAAGAATTTGGGCGAACCTCGTTTCACACAAAACTGTCAATTCAAGGCATGTCCATTGATCAGTTGTGAGTGAGTGTAAGCCTCTTTTCTAGATGGTAGTTCAACTTAACGGTCTCTATCGAAACACCGGTATATCAAACAAGCTCAGAACTGAAGGCACTAACTGTGTACCTTTGATGTTTGGTGGGTATTGTTAGGATAATTGGGCCAAGCCCATTATTTATTCTAAATAGTCAGAAAACCTCAAAGGCCCACAACTGTGTAATCAAGTGAAAAGGTGATTAGTACCAACTTGACTAATTACCTAGAGGACAATCAACTTAAATAGTGAGCTTTGGGATGCCCACATAAGCTGATTGAGGAGGAGAACCTGGGACCCACACGCGCGCGCCGCCGCCGCCGAGCCGAGCCGAGCCGCGCCGCCCGCGCGCGCGCGTCACGACGCGACGCGCCGGGCCGGGCCGGGCCGAGGCCGAGGCCGAGGCGTGGGCTGGGCTGGGCTGGCTGGCTGGCCTGGCCTGGCCTGGCCTGAGGCCGTGGGCTTTGGGCTGGCTGGCTCTAGGCCTTTGTTTTGCCACTCGGCCCATCCGGCCGAGGCAAACCCTAGCCGCCGCTCCAGCCGATCCAACGGTCTCCCGACAGGGGCGCCTCCTATATAAGGGGCTTCTGTCGGAGACTAGGGTTACGTTTTGTTCCCTCCCGACCAGCCGCCTCCACTCAACCGTTCGAGCTTGAGCTGCTCCGGTGCACCTCCGGCCAGATCCCCTGCGAGCACAGGCGGCTCTGGTGAGCAGGCCTCCGGAACTTGTCCCGTCAAGCTTACCTGCTCGGGTAGGCGGGCAATCCCACTACTGGTGCGGCGAACTTCACCGCCATCCCTGCAGGCAACAATGGTGCTGTACTGGCCGCGGGTACCGGCAGTAGCACGCTAGGGTATAAACTAAGATCCCTGTTTATGCTTTATTTCGTTGCTGTTGTTATTCATCTTAGAGTCATGAATACCAGTAGCAGTAGTGATTATGAGGCTGTCGCACGCATCATACTAAAGTTAGTATTTTGCTTATCATATTTATGGATTAATTCATGGTGTAAAATGACTAAATATCCAACAATATACACGTATATATAGGCCTTGTTTAGTTCCCTAAATTGAGGTTAGAATTCCTATAGCAGAATTTCTGTAGTATTTTGTTTGTATTTGGTAAAAATTGGTCTAAATTTTGACTAATTAGACTTAAAATATTCGTCTCACAAAGTATAACCAAACTATGTAATTAGATTTTAATTTTATCTATATTTAGTACTTTATGCATATATCGATATTTTGATGTGACGAGAAATTTTATTTTTGCATAGCACCTATGGTGAAAGGAAACGAGTCAGGGATGCGTAGCGAGCGACTCTCCAACCGCCACGCCGGAAAGAGCCAAAAGCCGACGGCGACATGCACGCATGCAGCACTCCTCACTCTCGCTCACTCACTAGCTCGTGTACCAGCAGGCAGCGGTTCTGTTCTGTCGTTCTCATCAATGGCCGAGCAACGCAAATTGGATGAGCCACTAGCCCGTTAATGTAAGCTAGCTAGTCACGCTAACGCTAATAAGTTGCGCACAAAACACATCAATTAGAGGGCACTTTACGCGTGACCTCCCTCCCTCCCTACTACGCCGGCCTGCTATGTTAACAACGCCAACAGCCTGTGCGCGCGCGCCTACAATACAAGATGCTACTGCAGCTATAGCCTGCACTGCATTGGTGCACTTTTCTGTGATTATCACCTATACTGCACTAACTAAATAGACTAATGGTGTCTTGAGTACCGCAGTCCACAGTGTCCCCAGTACATGAACATGCACGCATAAAGCTGCCACCCCATTCTTTCAAAACGATCACATGTGGTGTTGCAGTTTGCAAATTAAAGGGCATTACTAGTGCAGCATTACTCGGCCATGTTCTCTGCACAGCCAAACATTGAATTCGATTCACCGTTCCTTGTAAATGCAGCCGGCTGCCGGCTGGTCCATATATCAAAATCAAGGGTGGTCGTCCTAGCAGGCATGAGGCAATGCAGTGGATGAAAGAAATGAACATCCAACGGCCGGCGTACGTGGCCACCCAATGTCGGGAGTACGTGCTTGTTTCTGGGCTGTTCTATATATTAGGGCCGTCTTTTGGGCTGTTTCAGGGCCCGGTTTGGCTCAACTCCCGTCCCTGAGCAGAGCTTCACTCCTCCATTCTTTAATTAATGGAGTGATTACGATACACCATTCTCTAATGGACTGATTTTAGAAGGAGATAGTAGGGTTATTCTTCTAATGGAATGGTTCTAACAGGAGAGTAGGGTGGAAAGCATGTAAGAAAACAAGATACCATCACGATCCACACTGCAGTACCAGCGCGAGAAGGGTTCACTTGACACCTCTAACAACAGAACTGCAGTACCCAGCTTACGATTCCTCACCCTTAACACTGGCAGAATGCGCTTACTAGTTCCTAGTACAAGACAATGGGATCAACCATTGGCGAGCGGTTCAGATTCAGACCTGATGGTGTGGCTGTGGCGACTTGCAGCGAGTGCACAATGATCATCACCCAACTTGCAGACCTCTTCCTACGCATATGGCACAGGGCAACTACGCGCAGAGGACGACAAAAAGTGGTAAGTTAGTGAGGACGCAATTTAGCTTCGGGGTATCACCCCCCATGCTCCTATTCTAATGTTATTGCGCTGTTCTTCAGCCTTCACATCTCCAGAGCCTGAAAAGGGTTGTCATATCGCCAATTAGCTTGCGTGTTACAAACAAGTATGTCATGCAGAGAAACACATGCGTGACAACTAAGCTCGAGAACAAACACAAACATAAGCCACATATGCATAGATGGTACCAGTATCATCGCTAATTGTGGATTGATTTATTTACGATGTAATGCAGGGAACAGGGATAACCAAGCGTACCGAGGAAGCCCGCATCCACCTCCCACCCATCCAGTCACAGTGCAACCTCAGCTGCGCATGCTCGAATTCATTCTCTTCCTTCCAAGGCTTGAAGTAGACCATGCACCTCCTCTCACCAAGGACCTTGGATACCACACCAACCCACCACCCGTCGTTGCAGAAGGCATCGACCTCATCAAGTAGCTTGAAACCATCAGTGACGGGGATATCTGGAGGGCAAGGTCTGATGTGTCGTGCTTCCACAGGTTCTTTCAAAGGTTTGGTCTCATCATCATCCTTCAGTGCAGTATACTCCACGAGGAACTTGTTGCCGCCAACAGGTTTAACAATAGTCGCCTCGAACCAGGCTCCACGAAAACCTTCATCATCACTGCAGACTTCAACCTTGATACCTTGTGTAAATTTGAACTTTGGCACATTCTGAAAAAGACAACCAAAGGGCAACAAAACTGATTAGTTAGGTATGTAGCAGCTGTGCATCATGAGCTTGTAACAAATCTTGTAGCTGCAGAGCATACAGGAAAGCAGATCGTTTCTAGATAACCCAACCTAAGAGGAACACCCACACTTAGGACACAATAGCAGGATAAACATAGTGAATATTCTTTCATTACATTCTGAAAAAGAAGGCATAGAAATAAATTTACTAGGCACATTAGTAGTCAATAGACATAACACCCAGCATTATCGTTGTGACTTCTGAGCTTGCAAGCTTGCTGTTTTCAACACATACAGGGAAGCATATAGTCTAAATTCGCCAACCCAAGATAGCAAGATGAACACCGTAAAGATAACATTGCGTTTTGCTGCTATTTGAATCATCAACAGTAACTGATCACAAGCTTGAATTCAAACACAGTAATGTCCACAAGCAGTTCATGTAACTGTCGTGAATATGCCTAACAATATATCTTTTCTTTTTCATTCCGACTCAAAGCTGGAAGCAGCCTATGCTGACTAAACAGCAGCGCAATTGAGACTGCACTAAAGACAATGATCATTTTTAAATTCCTCTCCAGAAACAACCCGAGTGTCGCCAATAAGGTGATTTAGGAAGTAGTGCAGGTGTTGTTCTAAGTAGATAAATCTACAAGGGCGACCTTTTAAAAGTAAATCCTATAAAAAATTATGGTAGAGAACAGCTGACATTGACATAGGGTGGAAAAACTTCTGTAGTATGTTCTTCAGTTAGGAGTACAGTTAACAATTGGCATCACAAAATTTGAAGTCTTCAGATGTCACTTAGACGGCATCAGACTAGCAGATTGAAGAGCAAGGAATCTCCACATGGTGGAAGGTTAAAAGGCTAAAGCTATTTGCTATTCTTACAAAGGTAAGAGAAAAACATGCATTCTAACAGTCTTTCCCACAGTAGGGTAAAGGCGTGCCAGAGTAATATAAGTGAGTTTGTAGGCTGCTTATGAAAGGCATATTTGGAATCATAACTCGTGTTAGCAATAAGCAACAAATAGATTGCAGACAAGGTGCTTCCCATTATCCATAAACCAAGAACAGTTGGAACAATGTCTCAACTGTGAATCAAAATGCTTGAGTAATGAAAGGCTTTTGCTGTAAAAGCAATTTTCCCATGCAGAAAAAGAAATGCAGAGGTTTCGTTCTTAGCTCGCTGAAAGTTCCTGGTAGGCTTGATACAAGGATCACATGAAATATGCATCCAGGAAAAAGTTCAGGGTGAGCACATGCACATGTAAGAAAATAATAGCAGAAGCAGTAACGAGCCTAGATCCTCTTAACATTACATGTTTTCTAGAAATGTCAAAGGACAAGAACTAGATAATGCTTTAGGATGAAAAAAATCCAATGTCATAAGCTTCTTGGTGACATACAGTGAATGATGTTAAATTCCAAGAACAATATGTCAAGAGATTACGTTATACAATACTTTCCCAATATTATGATCACAGATACAATCAAGGTGATCTATATTGAAGGTGTAACAGAGTTTGGATTATCTGAAATTGGAACTTTTGGGACTGATGGGCAGTTTTCTCCCTTTTAATATGTATTAATCAAAAGCAAAAGAAGTAACCAAAAATAAGTAGCAATTTAAGCAATTTAAGCTCTGACAGCAATGAAGTGAATTTTTGGAATGCTAAGGATGCAGACTTGTCAGTCATACACTATTCTATAGGTTTTGAAAGAAGAAAATCATACAAAGATAAACAAAATGCACTCAACATTTTCTTGCAACACTAATACTAAAGAGAGGAATAAAAACCAGACATTCTAGAATTCTATCTTCAGTCATTGTAACTACAGAAATCATGGTACTTCACTATCATTATCAAGTAATGAAGCTTAAGCATTCAATCTTTATACCACTGAAGCGGAGAGCAGGCTAACCATGTATAGTGGTGTGCAATGTGCAAGAGCTAAAAAAGACAGACACTAACTAGCTGACCATGTAAAATCTGACGAAATGTATTCTAAAATATTAACAAATTCAAGTTTGAAGGAAACTGTGCAACTGCAACTGACTACAGACCGAACAGAAACTTCAAGATTGTAATACAGAACAGCATCTGTATCACAAATTATGCAAAATTCACATGCACCAATAGTGCAAATATAAACATTTAAATACACTGAAGTCAATAGCTCAAAATATTAACAAAAAAATGTCAATTCCAGTAGTAATATTTGTAATTTATTACAATAAGAGCAGAGCAATTCAAGAAGTGTGCACAGAAAGTGCACAAAACTCAAGTTTAACAGATATTTGAAAGAAATATAGATTCTAGGGAGATTTATACAGACCTTTGATACTTGTTCCCATTGATCATCAACCCAGTCATACCGAAGCCTCAGAGATTTCTGGTTCACCTCAACTTCCGTGCCTAAATGCGCCGACTTAAATGTGTACTTGAATTCTGGATGAACATTAGTAATCACGCCTAACCACCAGCAATCACCTTGGAATGCTTCAACCTCATCATTGATGCAGAAACTAATCTCTGATGCTTGGGGTGGGCAAGGCCTCACATGCTTCACATCAACAATCTCCTCAGACAATGCAGTACCATAACACTTTGAAACACTGTAGTCGACTAATAGGTTGTTCTTCCAGATAGTCTTTGCGACAACTGCAGGTGACCAAGCAACAACAGAATTGTCTTCCAACTTAGAAACTTCGACTTGCATTCCTTTTGCATATGGCATTGTCTTGGGTATCTCCTAGAAGGCAACAAGCAATGATTAGCACTAAATGAACAGCCCAAACAAGGGGGAAGAAACATCATACAGGTAGCAGATTACAGTAACCTACAAGAACTACTCTACCATGATCAACACAATTGAGGGAAAACCTACTAATGCTCAAGGCCATAGATTTATCATTTATGTTAGCAATCAAAGAAGGATAATAAGTTACCAAAAATGTTCAAACTTCTAGCCAACAACGCAAGGCAGTATAACACGTATAGGAAGTCCAACAGCATCCATCTCTTAACATATTACCATCTAGCTGAAATAGAAACACCTTCAAAGATTTGCATTTTTAACAGAAAACTTTTATAGTATTATTAGATACTGAGAGCTCGCTGCTTCTTCAATAGTTTTGAGCATGCCAACTTATCTGAGGCCTACTAACTACTCCCTCCATTCCAAATTATAGTTCACTTTGGCATCTATTTTGATACTGCAATTATTTGAACTTGCAGATGATGTTAATATATTATTTCTAAAAAAACCTTTGTCAAAGTAGCTTGACCTACAGATAACTAAAATTCCCCTATGAATATCAAGGGGGTCAAATGCTTTCAAGGTTCACATTAACAAGAACTTCATTCCAGCTTGACCTGTGTAACTCAAGCATGATTGCTTGTCAAAGTAGGTTCATTCCCACATATGACTGCTTGTCAAAGTAGCTTGTCCTAGTAACTCAAGTACTCAATTACACAAGTACTCAACTTAATCTGTTGACAGGCAATTTTTCAGCCAGTGGGGACACAAGCACACTAAACTCACAAGGTCCATATCCCCTAGCATCTTGAACTGTTCTGACACCTGTATTACTCAAGCTAAAATAGAAAAATCCATCCATCAGATACAAAAATGGCCAGCAGCTCAAGAATCCTCATTCTCCTCACTCTCCACCCAGCAAGCATGGGAAATCATAATACCAGTCGCCCTGACACCATTGAACAAAATGTGCTTGCCATTTCTAACCCCAACAAGGCAACACCACAAAATCACCTAGAATGAAAGAAAAGGAAAGAGCTTTTTGATGGAGTATTATAAGCTTAATCGAAAGTGGGAAAACCCATCCATCAGATACAACAATAGCTAGCAATTCAAGAATCCACATTATCCCACTCTCCACCCAGCAAGCATGGGAAATCATAATCCAACGTTCGCCATGCCACCATTTTAAGATTTAACAAAATGAGCACGCCATTTCCAACCCTAACACCAAAATCACCTAGAATGAAAGAAAAGGAAGGAACTTTTTGATGGATCATCATAAGCTTAATCCATTAAGGAAACCCAGAATCAAACAGAAAATAAAAGCTACCCTTGTTAGTGTTCTAGTACCATGCTATCTGGGGAGCGCCACTCGCCGGCGACCCACTCGAGGTGAGGGCGAACGTCGGCAGCATCGAACTCCATGACCTCCCTGGTCTCCGGGAAGCACACCCTGACCTTGCCAGGCGCGCCGGCAGCGCGGCCGAGTGCGAACCCGAGCCACCAGGCGTCTTCGATGAGCGCGTCGACGGCGGCGTGCTGCGCGGGCGGGCCCCCCGGGGCGGGCGGCGGCGGGGGGCGAGGGCGGAGGCTCCGCGCTGGCAGCGCCTCCCGGAGCCGTGCGTCGGAGTCCTCGGACTCGAGGAGGGCGTCGTACTCGACGGTGTAGCCGCCGCGGGGCTTGGCGCTGGGCGCCACCACGACGGCCGCGAAGTGGGCCCCGCGCAGGCCGGGCTCGTCGGGGACCACTTCCACGGGGTCCCCCGGGTTGAAGGTGAACCCCTTGGGCGTCTGCGGCGACGACGCGGCGTCGCGGCGGCCCGGGGTTCGCGGCGGCCGCATCGTGGGTCGTGGCTAGCAGCTGCGGTGGCTGGTGGGCTGGTGGCGGCGGCCGGAGCAGTGCGGTAGGGGGTACTGGAGTGGACTGCTCGAGCCGAGAGAAGAGAGCTCGACAGCGACCCGGGTCCGGAACTTTACTGATCGCTTCGTTCGGCCTAGCAGCCGAGGCCTAGAGAAGACGTCTGCCGTTGGATCAGCCATGTGGACAGTCAGATCACCTCGCTTAGCGATCGTCACCAACCCAAACACAAAAATCCTTACCTAGGTGGGTAGAGGGTGAGAGCAATTCTAAGAGGTTTTCTAGATCTTTTCATGCATTATGTTTTGAAATTTTATAGAGGGAAAAAACTCTTCATATTTTTTTACGTTGTTTTTTTAATTTTGGTATGCTAAGAAGACACTCTCATTCGAGGTCATCAATTTCAATGGCACTACAGTGCCATCTTTCAGTAGATCATGCCACACAAAAGTTCATGGCTATTTTAGACTACATCTACCTTAAGACAAAGGCGTCAGGTCCACATGGTATCATCTTGGTGTCTAGAAACTTCTAGAACACTTGCGAACGCGAGAAGGATGCCATAGAGTGTTGAGGGAAACGCCTGACTCTGGTCCACAAAGAAGAATTACTCAGACTCCAATTTACAAGTTTCCGGCACCGAAGAATAAGCTTGTACCAACACCTTGAAGAGCGCACCGCAAGTTCTCCTCTCATCCTCAGCATTGACTCAGCCACCACCTTCCACTCCCGACATTGACCTTAGGAAGGTGCAGGATGACAAGTGGAGTTACAAGCAACAGATGATGAACAATGTTCAATTTAGGGCTTGTTTTGGATCTCACTTCCTAATTAAAGCTTAGTGGACTAAAGTGTTTGTCACATTTTAGCAAGATGACCAGTAGTATTAACGTGTTTTAGTCATTTTTAGTTAGTTCCTAAAGTGATTAAAAATTAGTCGCTAGTCTTTAAGAGGTGGGAATCTAATAGGGTCTTAATTTTGTATTCGTCTTTCAATTACACAAAGCTTTCCCTTCATATGAATAAAGTTTAGTTCCCGGAGCATCCCCTCGGGGCCTAGATTCCCATTCATTTTCTTCGTAGCGTTCCATATGGCTTCTTAAGCCCCTCGATACGTTATACCCATCGAAGCACTCGGCGGCTGCAACTACTTGCTACTTTGCTAGTCGACTTGGCGATATAAGTAAACAGGCGAATCTCTAGGCTGATCTCGCCAACACACCAATAGCGGTTGCAGCCCAGATCCTATGTCAGTCGACCCTAAACTTAACCAGAACTACTATCAAGCAAAACATACGCAAAAATCGAGTGTCTTACAATTCCACGCTTATAAAATTAGCAATACATCAGGTCAGTGCCATGGCCCTACGCATCAGCATCTGACGGATCGAGCCGACTGTCTCGACTCTCGAATCACGGCGGAAGCGTCCATGTTCGCGATTAAGGCCTCAAGCAGGCTCCGCAGCTTTTTGGCGGAGGTCTTCAAGTATCGCGGACCAATACTGGCAGGTTTACCTCTGATGGAGCTAATGTCCACGTCGACATAAAGTGCCCCGACTATCACCAGCGCAATCTGAGCTCCCGTCGACAGCCCCTGCTGAGCAATCTCTTCCAGCCGGGCAGGAACACCCGCCAATCGGGAGGCCACCTCTGTGGCGGAGCCGGACGCTTCGGGTTCAAGATATACGGCCTGACAAACGGCACGGCCTGCGGCAATGATGCCATGCAGCTCGTCTTCAAGGGTCGACACCCGGGCTGCAAAGTGCTCCTCCATAGCCGTGCGAGCTTCCTGATGCTTGCGTTCTGCATTGGTTGCGGCGGCCTTCAAATCAGCATAGGCCGATTCGGACTCCCCAAGAGCATCCCGGAGGCGTTTTATCTCAACCGCGTCAGCTGCCAAATCGCGTGAAAATAGTCAGAGGTCCCGAACCAAGACAATACAAACCACCACAACATAACGAAAATTACCTTGAATCTGCTTCACCAGCCCTGCCGACTCCCCTGGAGCAAGCTTTCGCCTCTTCCTCTCCTGATAGGCAACACCCGAGGCGTGCAAGGCAGCCTCTGCTTGTGACAGGCCAACAATCACTTCGGCAGCAGCTGGCAATCAAGATAATTATCAGAAGTAAAGAGCAAAGAGCCAAAAGGATCAGGCAGTTTGGTACCGTGGGTCTCGTCGTGCTGACGCCTCAAGCTCTCAACCTCTTTCTCCAGTTCAGCTATCTGCGCCGCACGACTCAAGCTCTCAACCTCTTTCTCCAGTTCAGCTATCCGCGTCGTACGACTTAAGCGCTCGACCTCTTTCTCCAGTTCCGCTATTCGCGCCGCACGACTCAAGCTCTCAACCTCTTTCTCCAGTTCAGCTAT